>CM056051.1:544130299-544552633 GCA_029574335.1 Rana kukunoris | reverse complement strand
ATACGCCAAGCGTCTCTTCTGAACCTCTTCACGTCATATTTCCACCCAAGCGCTTGCCGCAATGGGACTTATAGGCGTTTAGTATACTGAGTCCAAATAGACGAAGAAGCTCCGAACAGGCGCTCGGGGTGTTTTTTTTTCCCCACAGTAATACCAACCCAGCAACGACAAAAAGGCCTGCAACCAGTTAGTACCTATCGTCTGGTGCAACCCGGGGCCTACGCTCAAATGACCTGTCAGTATAGGGCTTGCGCTCCTTATCAATGGTATGCTGATCAGCTGAAACCAAAGACCATATATCTATGTACTTATTTTCCCAAATTTTTTGTTTGATGTCTTCAGTAACGTGTGATCCTAACGGGCTAATTCCACACATAAAAAGGACTCCTTGTGTGTACACCGGCCCTTGGCGGAGACGGAGGGCGCCTGCCCGCAGGAGGCGTAACCGCCCCCTGGGAGGCCGGGCTCCCCAGCTGCGACAATAATGCTTTTAAAGCCGTACCAAAGCATGCGTCCCACCCCCGGCCCCCCAGCCCCTGCGAAGTCAAACTCACCATTACTGCCGAAGATGGAGGAGGAGGAGGGATCACTGGAGGTATCGCAGCTGACAATCCCGAAGGAGCGGATGTGGGAACAGGCGGAAGGAAAACCGGCACTGACGATGGAGCCACCGAAACCGTCGTGGCCACGGGAGCCACAGAGGAAGCAGGCACGCCGGACGGCTGGTCCGCGTGAGAGAAGGCCGCCTGGAGCGCCTCGATGAACCCTGTCTAAGACCTAAGAGCCGACCCTCGCGGCCCCTGGATCGGCTCCTGGAGGAGCCGCCAGAGGAGGATGGTGACCCCCAGCGGGAGGATCTGGATCTACGCCAGTGTCTGCTGTGACGCCTAGGGGCTCTGCGCGACGGCTTTCTGCTGTACCGCCCATGATGCCCAGAACTACGCGAAGAGGACCTGGAGTCCGACCGCATGTCCCGTCTACGGGACCGATCGCTCCTAAAAATTCGCAGGAGGGGGGGGGGGTGGGCGATGGGGGGGGGACACAGCGGAGGTGTTCAGGTGAGGAGAAGGACACACTATATCTTCCTCAGCATCCGCATCCACGGGTGCCTGGGGGGTTGCGAGCGGCATGGCAGGATGGGCTTGCACATTCACTGCTAAGTCAGTAGCAGGGACATCTACAGTGGGGGCAGGGGCGGAGGGGATGTCTGCAGCTAAGCCAGCCTCCTCGCTACTCGAGGAGCTGGAAACATGCACATTAGCATTACCCATGATGGAGTACAGGGAGGGGGAGAGGCACACACTCTGTGCAGACACACGAGGAAGCAGAAGAGAAAGGGGGCGGGGCCACCGCAGCAGCCCGCGATTTGGCCCCGCCCTTCCTCCCCCCTTTCCAGCAACAGATACAGCGGTGCCTCTGCGCCGCTGTGAAGCCTTAGGGGGACTGGGACTCAGCCTTACAGGCGGTCGGGTGGCCCTTCGAGGGGCCCGCCGACCCCTTACCTGGTCATCCACAGTTGGGCACGGCGAGGGGAACGGTCCCAGGCACCCCCAGGTCGGCGGCGATGCGAGCCAGGAAGCCTCCATCGGACCGCATCCGCTCCCGGATCAAACCCAGCAGGTCTTCAGCCATGACACAGCAAGGAAGGTAAGGAGCTCACTTGCTGGGAGGCTGCTGCGGGTAAGAGGAAGAAGGTGGGAGAAAAACCACCTTGAAGCCTTGGTCACATGCCCACCCCAAATACCTCCCCCCTGGGCATCTTTAATTGGCTCTATCTGTCAGAGCACCACCCTCCCAGAGGGAGGGGAAGGAGGGGGGGGAACTCAAGAGGGGAGAGACTCATTTAACCCCTTTCCTGACTGTCCCATCTCCTCAGCTAGTCCGTGGCACCTAGCCCTATTTGGGCCGGTGCCAACCATGTACATCCTTGCATGCCAATTAGCTCTCTTTTAATAAGTATTTAGATTACCTGTGGCCTAAGAAATGGTTTGATATGTAAACAAGAGCTCATCCTGTCTCGTTGCCTATTTGACAATGGACAAGTGTCTTGATGTGTAACATGTAATCACAGGTTACTAAGATTTGGCCTGGTCGATCTTGGACTTATATAATATAATATTTATATATACATTATATAAGTAAACACCCAACATATTACTACATATACTACAACAACTGCCCCCCTCTAGTCACACTGTACACTCTAGTCACACTCGCTTCAACTTCTGTCACACTCCCCCTAGTAAAACTGCCCCTCCTCCCTCCTGTCACACTACCCCCTTCTGTCTTACTTCTCCCTCAATCACACTGCCTCCTTCCTGTCATACTGCCCCTCCTTCCTGTCATACTGCCCCTCCCTCCTGTCATACTGCCCCTCCCTCCTGTCAATGGGGGTAGATCTGGCACAAACTGTAGTTCAAATGATGCCAGAGAATCGGAGTCTGTGGAAATGCAATGGGTGTGGATCAGGGAAAAGCACAAACCATGTGTCAGGGAATTCCTGTGAGACGATTTGCACACAGACGTGCACAAGCACATAGCCTTTGCCATAGAGCGGCGAACAGACGTGTGCATTCGCACCAGAGCCCGCAATTGTGGGTACGTGCAAGTGCGCAAGCGTGCACGCACACGCATGGGCCTAATTCTACTTGGTGCCAGACTGCCTATTTAACCACTTAAAGGGGTAATTCCCCCAAAAACCTTTTTTAAACATTTATTCAGGCTCGTTATGTCAAGGGGAATCATTTTTTTTTTTTTTAGAAATGAAGCCGTACTTACCGTTTTACAGATGCATCGTCTCCGTCGCTTCCGGGTCCGGGTATGATCGTCTGGTCTGGGCGTGCCTATTTGATTGACAGGCTTCCGACGGTCGCATACATCGCGTCACGAGTAGCCGAAAGAAGCCGAGCGACGGTGCGGCTCTATACTGCGCCTGCGCACCCGTCGTTCGTCTACTTTCGGAAAATCGTGACGCGATGTATGCGACCGTCGGAAGCCTGTCAATCAAACAGGCACGCCTATAGTCGGAGCCCATACCCGGAAGCGTCGGAGACGATGCATCTGTAAAACGGTAAGTACGGCTTCATTTCTAAAAAAAAAAAAATGATTCCCCTTGACATAACGAGCCTGAATAAATGTTAAAAAAAAGGTTTTTGGGGGAACTACCCCTTAAGACCCGGACACTTACGCTGCTAAATGACCCAAGGTGTTTTTACAATTCGGCGCTGCGTCGCTTTAACAGACAATTGCGCGGTTCCGTGCGACGTGGCTCCCAAACAAAATTTGCGTCCTTTTCTTCCCACAAATAGAGCTTTCTTTCGGTGGTATTTGATCGCCTCTGCGGTTTTTATTTTTTTGCGCTATAAAACTAAAATAGAGCGACAATTTTGAAAAAAATCACTATTTTTTTACTATTTGTTATAAAAAAAATCAAATAAACTAAATTTTAGTAAAACATTTAGGCCAAAATTTATTTAGCCACATGTCTTTAGTAAAAAAAAAAAATCATAATAAAAAAAAATAGCTACCTAGCGGGAACAGCGACACTAATACAGCGATCAGAAAAATGATCGCTTAGTGACGCTGGCAATAGGGAGTGAAAGGGTTAACTAGGGCGGTGATCAGGGGGTTAAAACTTTATTAGGGGGGGTGGGGGGGGCTATCCTGAACCTAACAGTAACTGTTTTTACACTGGCTGTCACACTGACACTAAATGCAGTGATTAGATCACTGCATTCAGTGACACTGTGACAGGGGGGTGGGGGGGGGGCGATCACAAGGGGTTAATATGCCTATGTGAGTGTGTGTCAGTGTTGTGTTGGTGCACACTTACTTGTGATGTCTTCTCTCATCAGCAGCGCTGGGAAACAGCGCTGCGATCAGAGAATACATCATTTCCTCCTTCCTGTGTAAACACAGGAGGAGGAGACAGTGACAGGCTGGGAGCGCGCGGGGAGCCTCCCATTGGCTGGGACGATCGCGGGCGGGGGGCGGAGGACGGTCTCGGCGATCGCTCCGGCGCAGCGGCGACCGACGCAGGGCCGCGCCGTCGTCGGATCGCGCCAGGGGGACCGCGCCGCACGCCGCGGAGGGGGTCCCGATGGGACCCCCGAACCGCACTAAGGCGAGGACGTAAATTTACGCCCTTGTGCCTGTACGAGCCATGTTGTGGACGTACATAGGCGTGCGGGGGGTTCTTAACTGGTTAAAGGGAGTGTAGGCTCTTGTGCTTTGCTGACTGATCTTCAGCTGTGCTCCTGAATCCTGCTCTGATCCTGTGTGTCCTCCAAGTATTTAGACCCGGCTTACTCTTGACCTTGGCTCTGTGTTCTGTTCCTGTACTGATGCCCATTTCTGACCCGGCTCCGTTCCTGACCCTGGTTCTGTCTATGATTTGGTACCTCACTGCCCGCTTGCTGATGAACCTGGCTATCCCTGAGACCTTGCTCCTGTCTATGTTCCTGGTAACTCTCGGTTACCCGCCTGGCTGTTTCCTGTTTCTGCTCAGCTCACCACAGTCTACTCCAGGCCTCTGAACCCCACCAAGCTGTTCTCCCGGGGACCTCCTGCTCCAGGCACTCATGTCCCTCTTGTCCTTCCGCTTCCTCTGTCTCACCTTCAGGGGAGCCAGGAAAGGAGATATAAGAGAGGCCGACCTCATTAAATCAATCTGCCATCCCATCCCTGACACCATGCAAGATGGATGATGATATCCAGGGGTGGAGATGAAATGGTCCATAACTCAGGGCAAGCCTCTTCAGGATAGCAGAAGCACGCTTCAAAACATGGAGACACAGGTAAAGAAAGGCGCCTTCTAAGTATGAACTGTAGAAATGTAATAATACAATAGATATAATACACACTAACAATATATACACACTCACATAAGGTTAAGGGGCAAACAGCATGGAAAAGGTCCTGCAGTGGTACCTCTTCTTCCTCGCTGGTCCAACAGGCTGTGTCACTCAGGATCCATAAGGGGCCATCCACCGGTTTGTGCACTCTGTGCTTCAGATGGTAACACTGACCCCCTTCTGTCACACTGCCCCTTTATGGCACATTGCCATCTCTCTCCTGTCACACTGACCCCTCTTGTGACACTGCCCTCATTCTGTCACACTGCCCCTTTCTGTCACACACCACTCCTCTTCTGTCACTCTGCTCCCCTCCTGTCACACCGCTCCTCTCCTGTCACTCTGCTCCTTCCTGTCACACACCGCTCCTCTCCTGTCACACTGCTCCTCTCCTGTCACACCTCTCCTCTCCTTTCACACCGCTCCTCTCCTTTTCACACCGCTCCTCTCCTGTCACACCGCGCTCCCCTCCTGTCACACCGCTCCCCTCCTGTCACACCGCTCCCCTCCTGTCACACACCGCTCCTGTCACACTGCTCCCCTCCTGTCACACTGCCCCCCTCCTGTCACACTGCCTCTCCTCTCCTGTCACACCGCTCCTCTCCTGTCACACACACTCCCGCTCCCCTCCTGTCACACCGCCCGCTCCTCTCCTGTCACACCCGCTCCTCTCCTGTCACACCTCTCCTCTCCTTTCACACCGCTCCTCTCCTTTTCACACCTCTCCTGTCACACCGCTCCCCTCCTGTCACACCGCTCCCTCTCCTGCACTCACACCCGCTCCTCTCACACTGCTCCCCTCCTGTCACACTGCCCCCCTCCTGTCACACTGCTCCTCTCTTGTCACACCGCTCCTCTCCTGTCACACACCGTCCTCTCTCCTGTCACACCCGCTCCTCTCCTGTCACACCGCTCCCCTCCTGTCACACTGCTCCCCTCCTGTCACACACTCTCCCTCTCACTGTCACACCGCTCCTCTCCTGTCACACTGCCCCCCTCCTGTCACACGTCACACTGCTCCCCTCCTGTCACACTGCTCCCCTCCTGTCACACCGCTCCTCTCCTCTCACACTGCTCCCCTCCTGTCACACTGCCTCCCTCCTGTCACACCTGCTCCTCTCCTGTCACACACCGCTCCTCTCCTGTCACACGCTCCCCCCCTCCTGTCACACTGCTCCCCTCCTGTCACACTGCTCCCCTCCTGTCACACCACTCCTCTCCTGTCACACCGCTCCTCTCCTGTCACACCGCCCCCCTCCTGTCACACCTGCCCCCCTCCTGTCACACCGCTCCCCTCCTGTCACACACGCCGCTCCTGTCACACTGCTCCCCTCCTGTCACACTGCCCCCCTCCTGTCACACTGCTCCTCTCTTGTCACACCGCTCCTCCTCTCCTGTCACACCGCTCCCCTTCTGTCACACCGCTCCCCTCCTGTCACACCGCTCCTCTCTCACACTGCTCCTCCCCTCCTGTCACACTGCCCCCCTCCTGTCACACTGCTCCTCTCTTGTCACACCGCTCCTCTCCTGTCACACACGCGCTCCTCTCCTGTCACACCGCTCCCCTCCTGTCACACCGCTCCCCTCCTGTCACACTGCTCCCCTCCTGTCACACACCGCTCCTCTCCTTTTCACACCTCTCCTCTCCTGTCACACCGCTCCCCTCCTGTCACACCGCTCCCCTCCTGTCACACCGCTCCTCTCACACTGCTCCCCTCCTGTCACACTGCCCCCCTCCTGTCACACTGCTCCCCTCCTGTCACACTGCTCCCCTCCTGTCACACCGCTCCTCTCCTGTCACACTGCCTCCCCTCCTGTCACACTGCTCCTCTCCCTGTCACACTGCCCCCCTCCTGTCACACTGCTCCCCTACTGTCACACTGCCCCCCTCCTGTCAAACTGATGCCACGAACACACGATCGTTTTTTCGGCATGAAAAAAACAATGTTTTTAAAAACGTCACGTAAAATGATGGTATGTGGGCTTCACATTGTTTTTCATCTTCGGAAAAACGACAAAAAAAAATTCTATACACGCTGCAGGTTTTTTCACGTTTTTTAAAATGTCGTTTTTTCGGGTTGTTAAAAATGATGTGTGTGCGCAAAAATGATGTTTTAAACCCGCGCATGCTCAGAAGCAAGTTATGAGACGGGAGCGCTCGTTCTGGTAAAACTAGCGTTTATAATGGAGATCGCACATTCATCGCTCTGTAACAGACAGAAAATCGCGAATCGTCTTTTACTAACACAAAATCAGCAAATGCAGCCCAAAGGGTGGCGCCATCCACATGGAACTTCCCCTTTATAGTGCCGTTGTACGTGTTGTGCGTCACCGCGCTTTGTTCATCATTTTTTCAAAAACGATGGTGTGTGGGCAACGCCGTTTTTAATGATGAAGTTGGAAAAACGTTGTTTTTTGGACATGCTGAAAAACGATTGTGTGTACGCGGCATCAGGGTGGCCACATTTCCAAACTGCCATTCAGGGACACCCCTCCCTCTCTCACCTTCCCCAAAAAAAAGATGAGCGGGTGGGGGGGGAATGTAGTCTCGGGGTTGATGGGGAATTTGGAGGCGGGTTATTTGTCAGGTGAATGTGCCACTTGCCACCAGATGCAGCGCTGTCACCAGGGCCATCTTTAATATTGATTGGACCCTGGGCAAACAAAATTTGGGGGCCCCCCATGCAATTTCACTCCCCCCCCTGCTCTGAGTCATACAATAAATATCAGCTAGACGTACAATCAGTTTTCTGTATCAGATCAGGCAGAGATTGTGATCGGTTTCCAGAGGTTACAGCATATCATGATTACCTCTTACAGACTGGTTGCTAGAGGTTACAGCACACATTACGGCTCACTGATTAGTTGCTAGAGACAGCACATGATTTCTGCTCATTGATCGGTGGCTATAGATTACTGTACAGTAATACTGCTCAATGATTGGTTGCTAGAGGTTACAGCACATCATCTCCTCACTGCAGAGGGGCGTGATATACATATGAATGCCGCCTTAATTTACATATCAATGCCCCTGCTATTTGCATATGAATGAAGGTTATTTTGGTAAATAAACACCAGGGGCCAGATTCAGTAAGAAGTTACGCGGCTTATCTCTAGATACGCAGCGTTACTTCTAACCTACGCCGGCGCATATGTTTTCTGTATGCAGAAAACAAGATACGCCGGATTGCAGCTAAGAGCAGAGTAATTGTATTACGCCGTCGTATCTTAAAGGGGTTGTAAAGGTAAAAGTTTTTTTACCTTAATGCATCCTAAGGTAAAAAAACATCTCACAGCACACCGCCCCCCCCCCCCGAGCCCCCGTTTTACTTACCTTACTGTTCGAATCTCCCGGGCGCGTCCACGTCGTCCTCTTCGGTTCCCAGCCTGGTCGTTGATTGGCTAGGCTGGGCGGATTCATAGCAGAGTAGCCATTGGTTGGCGCTGCTGTCAATCACAGCGGATGACGCGGCACGCAGGGGGGCGGAGCCAAGTGATACAGTCGGCGGCTATGGCCGTCGCTGTATCACGGGAGCGCGCTCGCAAAAGCTCTCCACCGCGCGAGCGCCCTCGCATGAAGGTAGAGAGCTTTTGCGAGGAGGAGCCCAGACAGCCGCCGAGGGACCCCTGAAGACAGCTTTCCGGGCCACTCTGTGCAAAATGAGCTGCACAGTGGAGGTATGTATCACATGTTTGTTATTTAAAAAAAATATATATTCCTGACTTTAGTGTTCCTTTAACTGCAATTTTAAAATGGCCGCTAGGGGCGTTCCCGCTGATTTACGCCGAGAATATGTAAATCAGCGAGATACGCCAATTCATAAACGTACGCGGGCCCGACGCAGTGCATTTACGCCGTTTCCGTAAGGAGTCTCCCGGCGTAAAGATAAACCACCAAAAAGCAGGCGCATCCTATGTTAAGTATGGACGTCGTGACCGCGTGAAATTTCAAAACGTTTAAGTCGTTTGCATAACTCGTCCGTGAATGGGGATTGACGTCATTGACGTTCACGTCGATAACACCGTCATATTTTGGAGCATGCGCACTGGGATACATTGACGGCCGGCACATGCGCAGTACGTTCGGCGCGGGATTGCGCCTATTTTTTTTTTTTAAACCATAAAGATTTTATTGTGAAGATTTGCGGCTCTGTGAGCCCAAACATAAAAAGTAATACAAATAAAAACAAAACAAAAAAAAATAAAAAAATCTTTTTCGTACAGGCACATTTCGGCAAAACACAGATACTATGGGCCAGATTCAGGTAGAGTTAGGCTGGAGTATCAGTGATTCAGGTAGAGTTAGGCAGGCAGGCGGATCCAGTGATCCGCCAGCCTAACTGTCACTTTAAAGCCGGCGTTTTTGTTTTCTGTAACCAGAAAACAAGAAACGCCGGGTTGAAGTTCCGATGCGATCAGCGTAAATGAATTTCGCCATCGCATCGTTACTTCAACTTAAAAATGGCGCCGGGGGCGTTCCCGCCGATTTACGCTCAAAAAATATGTTAATGAGCGGAAATCGGCAATTCACGAGCGAATTCGGGCGCGACGCAGTGACGTTACGACGTTTCCGGAAGCGATACGCAGCGCATAGATAAAGCAGCCCCCTAGTGGATTATCCTATGTTAGGTATAGGCGTCGTCATCGCGTCGGAAAAAAAAAAATGGCGTCGCTTGCGTAAAAAGTTCATGAATGGGAATGTGACGTCATTGACGTTCATTCAGAGAATTTGGAGTATGCGCACGGGGATGCTTTGACACTCGACGCATGCGCAGTACGTTCGCGGCGGGATCGCGCTTAATTTAAATACTACACGCCGCCCCGTACCCCTGTGCCCTTGTAGGCGTAAGGTGGCTAATAGGATCATAATTCATATATTACATGAGATGGGACATTAATAATAATTCATATGGCAGGATACTGAGATATTAAGGTGTTCTTACTTGACATCTGCTACACAGTAGAGGGACATTACAAGCTTATTCAATGCTTAGCTCCGGCTATTGAAATGTTAAGTGACCCGGCTTGTGAAAAAACATTTCATGGTATAAAGGTGTTAATTGCATCAGGGCCTGAAATACCTTTTGATTGTGTGATTCATTGTGTTTAAAACAATGTGTTAAAGTCTCTATTCAGATGTACTGAATTAGCATGTCAATTATGTTTAGGAATGTATTGCTGCCCAGGTGTCCAGACCCTTTAGGGACAGTACGTCTGTCTAGATAATGTGATTGAGGTTCCTTGTATGTGTGTGAAGATTATCTGTGATTGTGTATTATTCAAGGTTAATTTAACTCTATTGATGATGCGGTGCCCAAATGTCTAGCTACTGATTAGATAATTAGCCTCAGTGTGTGAATAGGGGGGTGGAGATTGCATTGTCCTGTGATTAACTGTAACATCTTGTACTGTATAAAAAGCAGAGAAGAAACCAATAAAGTGTTCATATCTTTGGAAGCAAGTACAGAGCAGAGTCTCGTCTTGATTATGGGAAATGGAATGGATCGTGTATGCAAGATTGTCGCAGTGTGTCAGATAAGCTTGTCGTGGTTGGATGGAAGGTCGTAAACGGTGGTGACTGTTACAGTTAGCAAGTATGAGGCATCTGCTTTGGGCCCCTCAACAATGACAGGGCCCAGGACATCTTCCCCTTTTGCCCTGCCTTAAAGATGGCCCTGGCTGTCACTCCCTCTACATGAGCCACGTGTGTAAAAGGAAAGGAGTGGAGTCACTATCTGCAGTGTGAACATCACACCAGTACCTGCTGCTTGCCGCTGGGTGCCGGAGAAGGAGGAGGTGACAAGGTGGGTGGGGACAGCAGTGCTGCACTAGATGCAGGCCTCGCTCCATGGTCTCACTGTCTGAGAGTAAATTGTCACTGATTGCAAGATGCCAGGCAGCGCCGGCCCTAGCAACCAGTTCCGGGAATGTAGTTACTAGTTAGTAGGGGGTGGCTGTGTCCTCTATTTCATTCCGGGACATTGTATTGTCCCAGAATGAAGGTGCCCAGGACCCGGGACAGATATGTCAATTGCGGGAAATGTGGGCACCCTAGTCACACTGCTTCCCCAAACACACTGTCCCCCTCCTGTCACACTGCCCCCCTCCTGTCACACTTACACCATCCTGTCACACTGCCCCCCCTCCTGTCACACTGCCTCCCCTCCTGTCACACTGCCACCTCCTGTCACACTGCCCCCTCCTGTCACACTTACACCGTCCTGTCACACTGCCCCCTCCTGTCACACTGCCCCTTCCTGTAATACTTACACCATCCTGTCACACTGCCCCCTCCTGTCACACTTACACCATCCTGTCACACTGCCCCCTCCTGTCACACTGCCCCCTCCTGTCACACTTACACCATCCTGTCACACTGCCCCCTCCTGTCACACTGCCCCCTCCTGTCACACTGCCACCTCCTGTCACACTGCCCCCTCCTGTCACACTTACACCGTCCTGTCACACTGCGCCCTCCTGTCACACTGCCCCCTCCTGTCACACTTACACCGTCCTGTCACACTGCCCCTCCTGTCACACTGCCCCCTCCTGTCACACTGCCACCTCCTGTCACACTGCCCCCTCCTGTCACACTTACACCGTCCTGTCACACTGCCCCCTCCTGTCACACTGCCCCTTCCTGTCATACTTACACCATCCTGTCACACTGCCCCCTCCTGTCACACTGCCCCCTCCTGTCACACTGCAACCTCCTGTTACACTGCCCCTCCTGTCACACTACCCCCTCCTGTCACACTGCCCCCTCCTGTCACACTGCTCCTTCCTGTCATACTTACACCGTCCTGTCACACTGCCCCCTCCTGTCACACTGCCACCTCCTGTCACACTGCCCCCTCCTGTCATACTTACATCATCCTGTCACAGTACTAAGGCGGGAGATTTCCAGGACACCAAACTTTAGGAAAACCATTTTTATGTCACATTGGCCAACATATCAATCATACGACTCACACCAGAGCCACAAATGCCCCGTCTGTAGGTGATGACAGAATACAAATAACTTGCAATAGTGAAAAGCTCAGAGCAAAGTAACATAATGGAGTGTGTGGAGGGCTGGCATGACTTAGTAACAGGGGACTGGTGTGTAAGGGACATGTGGATTGGCTGGCCAGGGTGGGGGTGGAGTCATGAAGCTTATAATTAGGAAGGATCCCACCCCGGGTAACACAGCATGGAGCGACGTTCACGGGGCAGGATCATGTCCGGCGTGAATGCATTGCTGTCCCAGCTGCAGGCGGAGGCTGAGACTCATGGCTCGGAGTGGCTACAGGACAGTTGTGGCCGATACTGGTGAGTCCGGCGGCATCGACCAGCACGGGGGGAGAAACGCGGGGCGAGCTCGGCAGTTTTGCCCCTTGAAGTGCTTATCTTCCGTCTCCTTCCCCAGGGTCCAGCGTCACACAGGGAGTCCCCATTCGTGGGCCCCTCCAGGCCCCCCTGCGAAGTGCGCTGCTATGCCAGCAAAGGGGGGGACCAGAAGGAATCTCCAGCATGGATGGGGCTCAGCACGCGGCGGCTCAGTTAGCCCCGGCGCTGCCTCATTACCCGCTCGGTGTGTGGAGTCAGTAGCAGTGGGCCCTACCCCCATGGTAATGTCACGGGGTGCGGTGCCTCAGCACGGGAGATCTAAAGGCGCAGTGGCTGGGCCTTCCAATTCCACGGCCGGCAGCCTGGAAAGAACTGAGGGGGATGCAGTGAGGGGGAGTGATGGCAGTGGTGGAGGCAGCAGGGCTGGGACCAGCCCCCCCGGTCTGGGGAAGTCATCGCAAAAATCTGTGGGCGGGTCTGGAGCGCGGAGGAGGGGGCAGTTGGAAGCCAGACCCTCTGCAACCAGGGATCCCTCCTGTAACGGATTGAACCGTGACAGACTGAGATTCTCCTATGTCTAGGGTCACCTTATGTCCACTAGGGCCATAGGGTGACAAAGAAATTATATCATATTACATGAGATGGGACATTAATAATAATTCATATTGCAGGACTGGAATATTACAAAGTGGATGTCTTGAGATATCACAAGCTGTTGCCTATTCAATATGGACACACATGCTTTTGAAAGGTGTTAATTGCATCAGGGCCTGAACAACCTTTTGATTGTGTGATTCATTGTGTCTAAAACAATGTGTAATAGTAAAAAATCAAGGGAGTTTGGGACTTTAAATGAGGCCATGAACAAGGTGGGGGTATAGGGTAAAAATTACATATTTATTAATCATAGTAGGGTATACAGCACATATCAATGACAAGAACTACTGATAGAAAAAACATTGTAATAAATATAATTTCATAAGATTTACAATCACATGGTTCTGTGCATAAGTAAAAATCGGCAACAAGGGTACATCAAGTATATGGTAACCTAGCGCCACGTAGTGGTCACAGTAATACATATATACATTTCCAAAGATTATTATATGTACATAGATTGTAAAAAATAAATAAAACAGCACTTGCAGAGGGAAAAAAATATGGAACAGTGAAATCATGATTAGTAAGTACGATAATTTTGAGTCGTTGATGTGATATTGTCACATGTCTGTATCTTAAATTGCCCGACGCGTTTCGTGTAAACCACTCATCAGGGGCAGATAATCAGAGGTGTCTAAGATAAAAGTAGAATAGGATGAGTATGAAGGTAACTAATCATAATAGGAAGAGGGCGGATAAGCCCCACCTAAATTACTTACATGGAAAAACTGCAGTGGGATGTGACAAGTAAAGAGCCTGGACCAAAAGGTTACCTGTCCCGGGAGCTGAGGTACAAAAGAGCAGCGTGCTGGCAGGGCGCATAGCCTCACCCCCTACAAGACGCAAGCCCAGAGTGCCAATATTCAAGGTTGGATACAGTGTTTCATCAGTCATGGATACCTGAAGGGAGTCTAAGAATAAAGAATACATAAGAAGTATATAATAGTATCCTGATAAGATATGAAGGATACAAATGAATATTGGATGAGCAAATATAGAGATAATCTATCTATAAGGGTATCTAAGTAATAGAGTAAAGTAGATGACCATATGTATAATATCCAAATGGCCAGAGGGTATAGCTAATGAAAAAATAAACAAATAACAGGGACAATCCTCAATTGCTCACAAACAATGGGTTAGAGTAAAGATTAGCTGGTAGAGGGAAAAATTAGGGGGCCTGATATGGCTTACCTGCATCCTAAACTGGTAAGGACTGAACTGTTAAGGCAGGGTATACCTGTCCTGGAAGTTGTAGCACTTGGACTGCGTGGGAGAAGGTAAGGTACAGCTGACCTGCACATGTGCACGCTGATATGTACCAGCATCACACAGGCGTGGCCACGGTGGGGAGGGACTCTGACACACGAGATATCCGCGTGTGGAGAGCACCCATATTCCCCAACTGGACCGGCTAAGATAGAGGAACACGTGACCCACGTCGTGACGCTTCGAATGACGTCACATGTGAGTCAGGAGGTGTGGCGCCGATGCGTAGGGGGCGCCCACCCACCCCCCATTCCTAAGGTGATTCCTCACCGCCCCTGAAAGGAAACAGAGGGGAAAAGGTGGCGGGGGAGCACACGGTAAGCATCGCAGCTCCCGGATTACAGGCAAAGACTGGACCTGGATATGCATGGACAGCAAACCCAACCCATATCGTGACACAAAGCAAATGTGCTGCTGAGTATCATAGGACACAAAGTGATTGTGTCCAAGATGCAAAGGACCCAGGACATGTAATATTGTCCTTAGGGTCATCAATACCTCCCACGTGGGTGGCAGGACACCAAACTTTAGGAAAACCATTTTTATGTCACATTGGCCAACATATCAATCATACGACTCACACCAGAGCCACAAATGCCCCGTCTGTAGGTGATGACAGAATACAAATAACTTGCAATAGTGAAAAGCTCAGAGCAAAGTAACATAATGGAGTGTGTGGAGGGCTGGCATGACTTAGTAACAGGGGACTGGTGTGTAAGGGACATGTGGATTGGCTGGCCAGGGTGGGGGTGGAGTCATGAAGCTTATAATTAGGAAGGATCCCACCCCCGGGTAACACAGCATGGAGCGACGTTCACGGGGCAGGATCATGTCCGGCGTGAATGCATTGCTGTCCCAGCTGCAGGCGGAGGCTGAGACTCATGGCTCGGAGTGGCTACAGGACAGTTGTGGCCGATACTGGTGAGTCCGGCGGCATCGACCAGCACGGGGGGAGAAACGCGGGGCGAGCTCGGCAGTTTTTGCCCCTTGAAGTGCTTATCTTCCGTCTCCTTCCCCAGGGTCCAGCGTCACACAGGGAGTCCCCATTCGTGGGCCCCTCCAGGCCCCCCTGCGAAGTGCGCTGCTATGCCAGCAAAGGGGGGGACCAGAAGGAATCTCCAGCATGGATGGGGCTCAGCACGCGGCGGCTCAGTTAGCCCCGGCGCTGCCTCATTACCCGCTCGGTGTGTGGAGTCAGTAGCAGTGGGCCCTACCCCCATGGTAATGTCACGGGGTGCGGTGCCTCAGCACGGGAGATCTAAAGGCGCAGTGGCTGGGCCTTCCAATTCCACGGCCGGCAGCCTGGAAAGAACTGAGGGGGATGCAGTGAGGGGGAGTGATGGCAGTGGTGGAGGCAGCAGGGCTGGGACCAGCCCCCCCGGTCTGGGGAAGTCATCGCAAAAATCTGTGGGCGGGTCTGGAGCGCGGAGGAGGGGGCAGTTGGAAGCCAGACCCTCTGCAACCAGGGATCCCTCCTGTAACGGATTGAACCGTGACAGACTGAGATTCTCCTATGTCTAGGGTCACCTTATGTCCACTAGGGCCATAGGGTGACAAAGAAATTATATCATATTACATGAGATGGGACATTAATAATAATTCATATTGCAGGACTGGAATATTACAAAGTGGATGTCTTGAGATATCACAAGCTGTTGCCTATTCAATATGGACACACATGCTTTTGAAAGGTGTTAATTGCATCAGGGCCTGAACAACCTTTTGATTGTGTGATTCATTGTGTCTAAAACAATGTGTAAAATTCTCCATTCAGATGTACTGAATTAGGATGTCATTGTCTACAGGAATGTATCTGTCAGTATCGGTGCCAAATTGTCTGTCTAGATAATGTGATTGAGGTTCCTGATATGTGTGAAGATTATCTGTGATTGTGTATTATTTAAGGTTAATTGAACTCTATTGATGATGCAGTGCCCAGATGTCTAGCTACGGATTAGATAATTAGCCTCAGTGTGTGAATAGGGGGGTGGAGATGGCATTGTCCTGTGATTGGCTGTAACATCTTGTACTGTATAAAAAGCAAGCTAAGATACCATTAAAGTGTTCAGTACCAGAGCAGAGTCTCGGTTATTATGGGAAATGGAATGGATCGTGTATGCGGTATTGTCAGAGTGTGTCAGATAAGCTTGTCGTGGGTGGATGGAAGGTCGTAAACGGTGGTGACCGTTACACCTCCCCTGGTCGGCACTCATCGGCGGAGGAGGAGCCAGCGGTGTTGAAGTCGGAAGGGGAACTAATGGAGTCCGAGGAGGAGCAGCTTCCGCTGTGGGCATCGGCAGCAGTGGAGTCGGGATGGTCGGCTGGTGGGTCTTTGCCTAGGCAGCCCGGCAAGTCTCTCTTTCATTTACCTACTTCAGAATGTTTGGGTGTTTTGGCGGCTGCTAGTGCTGTGGTTAGTCTTGCTGGGGGTAATGTGGGGATTGCGGGGCCGAGCGGTACTCAGGGCGTGACACCTGGCAGCGGCATAGATGGAGTGTCGGTTTCTAGTGATGGCGGTTTCACAGGCTTTCTAGCTGGGATAAAGGAATTGGTGGGCAGGTTTGAAAAGCCTGGTGGCGCAGTTGCCGGTCCAGCAGCGGCATGGGTCCCTCCTGTGGGGGCGGATGGGGGGTCAGATCCGGCAACGGCGGTTCCCGTGGTCCTGCCGGTTGTGGACACTGCTTTCCCGCTGGTGCTGGTTGCTATGGTCCTGCCAGTCGCGGTCCAGCCAGTGGCAGTGGGAGCTGTGGCTCCAGTTCTGCTGGCGGATGCTAAGGCGGCTGGAGCAAGTGAGATGGAAGGTAGGCAGGAGGTGATTCGATTGGTGAAATGTGAGGTGTATATATATGTTTTGAAGGGCCATTGGGTGCACACATGAAATCAGAGTATTTGGAGATTTTCTCTCTTCTCCCCTTGGAGAAATAAAATTTGGATAGGGTCAAGCCGGACGAATCCAAGAAGAAGGAGAAGCGTAGGTATCGGCTGATTTTGCGGACATTCACTAACTGGTTGCAGGTTTTTGCAATTCTGGCATGTGTGGTAGGGGAAAAGAAGAGAACAGTACTGCTTGGCTCTCTTCTGTTACCAGGATGCGATCGGGGAGGCGTATACGGTTTATGGGGGTTCCGTGTGGCTGAAGTATGAGGAACAATTTCGGCAGCGGATGTCTGTGCACCTGGATCTGCGATGGAACCACAAGGACATGAACCTTTGGCTGCGATTGATGATGGCAGCGAAGGCCACCGGGCCAGTTTTTTCAGGGGGTGGGGGGTGGTGGACCATCTTCCCAGGGACAACCGGCCAGTAGGGTATAAGGGGTCTGTTGGCAGTATAACTCGGGTACCTGCAGGTTTGGAGGCACCTGTCGCTACAAGCACAAGTGCTCCGGTTGTGGGGGCTCCCACACTTTGTCCAAGTGCTTTAAGAAAGGCAAGGGTCATCCCGGTGAGTCTGCTAACAAGAGAGAGGATGCCCATGATGATGGAAAGGATGCGGCTGTTTCTCGGTAGGTATCCGGACAAGGGGGCGGCCGCATTCCATGCACCTTAAAGGGACACTAAAGTCAGGGCTTTTTAAAAAAAAAAAACAACAAACATGTGATACTTACCTCCACTGTGCAGTTCGTTTTGCACAGAGTGGCCGGGAAAGCTGTCTTCTGGGGTCCCTCGGCGGCTGTCTGGGCTCCTCCTCGCAAAAGCTTTCCATCTTCATGCGAGGGCGCTCGCACGGTGGAAAGCTTTTGCGAGCGCGCTCCCGTGATACAGCGGCGGCCATAGCCGCCGACTGTATCACTTGGCTCGGCCCCCCGGCACGTCGCGCCATCCGCTCTGATTGACAGCAGCCTAGCCAATCAACGGCCAGGCTGGGAACCGAAGAGGACGACGTGGACGCGCCCGGGAGATTCGAACGGTCAGGTAAGTACAACGGGGGCTCGGGGGGGGCGGTGCTGTGAGATGTTTTTTTACCTTAATGCATAGGATGCATTAAGGTAAAAAAACTTGTACCTTTACAACCCCTTTAAGGGATGTTCCCCCGGTGTCTTGCAATTTGTGATCGGCACTACTGCATCCTGACGTGTTTTCAGAGAAACTGCGGAAAGAGGTGTCGCTGGGTCATATGGGGGGTTCTTATTCTGAAGTACCCTGGGAGGATTTGGTGGTTTCCCCACTGGGGGTGGTCCCGAAGAAGGAGCCCAATAAGTTTTGGTTGATTCACCACCTCTCCTTCCCTAAGTGGGGATCGATTAATTACACTATCGATCCGGAAGCTTGTGCAGGGAGCTATACCTCGTGGTATACTGGATGCGGCACTATGGGCAGGGGCTACTACTTAGTATAGTTAAATGTACAGTTTGTAGAGAATATATTGACATCCCTAGGAGTTGTCAATATATTTATAAACTGTATAGCTTAGCTAGTTCTGCTATTAGTATCTGTCAGGCAGGAGATTGTGCTTGATGCTCTAACGTGTTAGTCAACGTGTGCTAGTTAATTGCACATAGATGCATTAACTGTTACTGCACGTGTGCTATTTATTTGCACAGAAAGGCAGTTGCTGTTAATGCAAGTGGGCTATTGAATTGCACAAAAACGCAGTTGCTCTGACTGTGCGTGTGCTGTTTAATACCACCTTGGCGCATTTGGGGTCACTGCACATGTGCTGCTACATACCACCTGAGCGCATTTGGGGTCACCGCACGTGTGCTGTTACATACCACCTGAGCACAGTTAGTGTCACTGTACGTATGCTGTTACATACCACTTGAGCGCATTTGGTGTCACTGCACGTGTGCTGTTATATACCACCTGAGCGCAGTTAGTGTCACTGTACGTGTGCTGTTACATACCACCATAGCGCATTTGGGGTCACCGCACGTGTGCTGTTACATACCACCTGAGCGCATTTGGGGTCACCGCACGTGTGCTGTTACATACCACTTGAGCGCATTTGGTGTCACTGCACGTGTGCTGTTACATATCACCTGAGCGCATTTGGTGTCACTGCACGTGTGCTGTTACATATCACCTGAGCGTATTTGGTGTCACTGCACGTGTGCTGTTACATACCACCTGAGCACAGTTAGTGTCACTGTACGTATGCTGTTACATACCACCTGAGCGCATTTGGGGTCACCGCACGTGTGCTGTTACATACCACCTTAGCGCATTTGGGGTCACCGCACGTGTGCTGTTACATACCACCTTAGTGCATTTGGGGTGACCTCACGTGTGCTGTTACATACCACCTTAGTGCATTTGGGGTCACCGCACGTGTGCTGTTACATACCACTTGAGCGCATTTGGTGTCACTGCACGTGTGCTGTTACATATCACCTGAGCGCATTTGGGGTCACCGCACGTGTGCTGTTACATACCACCTGAGCGCATTTGGGGTCACCGCACGTGTGCTGTTACATACCACCTGAGCGCATTTGGGGTCACCGAACGTGTGCCGTTACATACCACCATAGCGCATTTGGGGTCACTGCACGTGTGCTGTTACATACCACCTTAGTGCATTTGGGGTCACCTCATGTGTGCTGTTACATACCACCTGAGCGCATTTGGGGTCACCGCACGTGTGCTGTTACATACCACCTTAGCGCATTTGGGGTCACCGCACGTGTGCTGTTACATACCACCTGAGCGCAGTTAGTGTCACTGTACTGTGCTGTTACATACCACCTGAGCGCAGTTAGTGTCACTGCACGTGTGCTGTTACATACCACCTTAGTGCATTTGGGGTCACCTCATGTGTGCTGTTACATACCACCTGAGCGCATTTGGGGTCACCGCACGTGTGCTGTTACATACCACCTTAGCGCATTTGGGGTCACCACACGTGTGCTGTTACATACCACCTGAGCGCATTTGGGGTCACCACACGTGTGCTGTTACATACCACCTGAGCGCATTTGGGGTCACCGCACGTGTGCTGTTACATACCACCTGAGTGCACTTGGGGTCACCGCACGTGTGCTGTTACATACCACCTTAGTGCATTTGGGGTCACCTCATGTGTGCTGTTACATACCACCTGAGCGCATTTGGGGTCACCGCACGTGTGCTGTTACATACCACCTTAGCGCATTTGGGGTCACCGCACGTGTGCTGTTACATACCACCTGAGCGCAGTTAGTGTCACTGTACTGTGCTGTTACATACCACCTGAGCGCAGTTAGTGTCACTGCACGTGTGCTGTTACATACCACCTTAGTGCATTTGGGGTCACCTCATGTGTGCTGTTACATACCACCTGAGCGCATTTGGGGTCACCGCACGTGTGCTGTTACATACCACCTTAGCGCATTTGGGGTCACCACACGTGTGCTGTTACATACCACCTGAGCGCATTTGGGGTCACCGCACATCTGCTGTTACATACCACCTGAGCGCATTTGGGGTCACCACACGTGTGCTGTTACATACCACCTGAGCGCATTTGGGGTCACCGCACGTGTGCTGTTACATACCTCCTGAGTGCACTTGGGGTCACCGCACGTGTGCTGTTACATACCACCTTAGTGCATTTGGTGTCACCGCACGTGTGCTGTTACATACCACCTGAGCGCATTTGGGGTCACCGCACGTGTGCTGTTACATACCACCTGAGCGCATTTGGGGTCACCGCACGTGTGCTGTTACATACCACCTGAGCGCATTTGGGGTCACCGCACGTGTGCTGTTACATACCACCTGAGCGCATTAGGGTCACCGCACATGTGCTGTTACATACCACCTTAGCGCATTTGGGGTCACCGCACGTGTGCTGTTACATACCACCTGAGCGCATTTGGGGTCACCGCACGTGTGCTGTTACATACCACCTTAGCGCATTTGGAGTCACCGCACGTGTGCTGTTACATACCACCTGAGCACATTTGGTGTGACTCCGCTTGTGCTGTTACATACCACCTGAGAGCAGTTAGTGTCACTGTACGTGTGCTGTTACATACCACCATAGCGCATTTGGGGTCACCGCACGTGTGCTGTTACATACCACCTGAGCGCATTTGGGGTCACCGCACGTGTGCTGTTACATACCACTTGAGCGCATTTGGTGTCACTGCACGTGTGCTGTTACATATCACCTGAGCGCATTTGGTGTCACTGCACGTGTGCTGTTACATACCACCTTAGCACATTTGGGGTCACTGCACGTGTGCTGTTACATATCACCTGAGCGTATTTGGTGTCACTGCACGTGTGCTGTTACATACCACCTGAGCACAGTTAGTGTCACTGTACGTATGCTGTTACATACCACTTGAGCGCATTTGGTGTCACTGCACGTGTGCTGTTACACACCTCCTGAGCACAGTTAGTGTCACTGTACGTGTGCTGTTACAGTACATACCACTTGAGCGCATTTGGTGTCACTGCACGTGTTCTGTTACATACCACCTAAGCGCATTTGGGGTCACCGCACGTGTGCTGTTACATACCACCTTAGCGCATTTGGGGTCACCGCACGTGTGCTGTTACATACCACCTTAGTGCATTTGGGGTGACCTCACGTGTGCTGTTACATACCACCTTAGTGCATTTGGGGTCACCGCACGTGTGCTGTTACATACCACTTGAGCGCATTTGGTGTCACTGCACGTGTGCTGTTACATATCACCTGAGCGCATTTGGGGTCACCGCACGTGTGCTGTTACATACCACCTGAGCGCATTTGGGGTCACCGCACGTGTGCTGTTACATACCACCTGAGCGCATTTGGGGTCACCGCACGTGTGCCGTTACATACCACCATAGCGCATTTGGGGTCACTGCACGTGTGCTGTTACATACCACCTTAGTGCATTTGGGGTCACCTCATGTGTGCTGTTACATACCACCTGAGCGCATTTGGGGTCACCGCACGTGTGCTGTTACATACCACCTTAGCGCATTTGGGGTCACCGCACGTGTGCTGTTACATACCACCTGAGCGCAGTTAGTGTCACTGTACTGTGCTGTTACATACCACCTGAGCGCAGTTAGTGTCACTGCACGTGTGCTGTTACATACCACCTTAGTGCATTTGGGGTCACCTCATGTGTGCTGTTACATACCACCTGAGCGCATTTGGGGTCACCGCACGTGTGCTGTTACATACCACCTTAGCGCATTTGGGGTCACCACACGTGTGCTGTTACATACCACCTGAGCGCATTTGGGGTCACCGCACGTGTGCTGTTACATACCACCTGAGCGCATTTGGGGTCACCACACGTGTGCTGTTACATACCACCTGAGCGCATTTGGGGTCACCGCACGTGTGCTGTTACATACCACCTGAGTGCACTTGGGGTCACCGCACGTGTGCTGTTACATACCACCTTAGTGCATTTGGGGTCACCTCATGTGTGCTGTTACATACCACCTGAGCGCAGTTAGTGTCACTGCACGTGTGCTGTTACATACCACCTTAGTGCATTTTGGGTCACCTCATGTGTGCTGTTACATACCACCTGAGCGCATTTGGGGTCACCGCACGTGTGCTGTTACATACCACCTGAGCGCAGTTAGTGTCACTGCACGTGTGCTGTTACATACCACCTTAGTGCATTTGGGGTCACCTCATGTGTGCTGTTACATACCACCTGAGCGCATTTGGGGTCACCGCACGTGTGCTGTTACATACCACCTTAGCGCATTTGGGGTCACCACACGTGTGCTGTTACATACCACCTGAGCGCATTTGGGGTCACCGCACGTGTGCTGTTACATACCACCTGAGCGCATTTGGGGTCACCACACGTGTGCTGTTACATACCACCTGAGCGCATTTGGGGTCACCGCACGTGTGCTGTTACATACCACCTGAGTGCACTTGGGGTCACCCCACGTGTGCTGTTACATACCACCTTAGTGCATTTGGTGTCACCGCACGTGTGCTGTTACATACCACCTGAGCGCATTTGGGGTCACCGCACGTGTGCTGTTACATACCACCTGAGCGCATTTGGGGTCACCGCACGTGTGCTGTTACATACCACCTGAGCGCATTTGGGGTCACCGCACGTGTGTTGTTACATACCACCTGAGCGCATTAGGGTCACCGCACATGTGCTGTTACATACCACCTTAGCGCATTTGGGGTCACCGCACGTGTGCTGTTACATACCACCTGAGCGCATTTGGGGTCACCGCACGTGTGCTGTTACATACCACCTTAGCGCATTTGGAGTCACCGCACGTGTGCTGTTACATACCACCTGAGCACATTTGGTGTGACTCCGCTTGTGCTGTTACATACCACCTGAGAGCAGTTAGTGTCACTGTACGTGTGCTGTTACATACCACCATAGCGCATTTGGGGTCACCGCACGTGTGCTGTTACATACCACCTGAGCGCATTTGGGGTCACCGCACGTGTGCTGTTACATACCACTTGAGCGCATTTGGTGTCACTGCACGTGTGCTGTTACATATCACCTGAGCGCATTTGGTGTCACTGCACGTGTGCTGTTACATATCACCTGAGCGTATTTGGTGTCACTGCACGTGTGCTGTTACATACCACCTGATCACAGTTAGTGTCACTGTACGTATGCTGTTACATACCACTTGAGCGCATTTGGTGTCACTGCACGTGTGCTGTTACACACCTCCTGAGCACAGTTAGTGTCACTGTACGTGTGCTGTTACAGTACATACCACTTGAGCGCATTTGGTGTCACTGCACGTGTTCTGTTACATACCACCTGAGCGCATTTGGGGTCACCGCACGTGTGCTGTTACATACCACCTTAGCGCATTTGGGGTCACCGCACGTGTGCTGTTACATACCACCTTAGTGCATTTGGGGTGACCTCACGTGTGCTGTTACATACCACCTTAGTGCATTTGGGGTCACCGCATGTGTGCTGTTACATACCACTTGAGCGCATTTGGTGTCACTGCACGTGTGCTGTTACATATCACCTGAGCGCATTTGGGGTCACCGCACGTGTGCTGTTACATACCACCTGAGCGCATTTGGGGTCACCGCACGTGTGCTGTTACATACCACCTGAGCGCATTTGGGGTCACCGCACGTGTGCCGTTACATACCACCATAGCGCATTTGGGGTCACTGCACGTGTGCTGTTACATACCACCTTAGTGCATTTGGGGTCACCTCATGTGTGCTGTTACATACCACCTGAGCGCATTTGGGGTCACCGCACGTGTGCTGTTACATACCACCTTAGCGCATTTGGGGTCACCGCACGTGTGCTGTTACATACCACCTGAGCGCAGTTAGTGTCACTGTACTGTGCTGTTACATACCACCTGAGCGCAGTTAGTGTCACTGCACGTGTGCTGTTACATACCACCTTAGTGCATTTGGGGTCACCTCATGTGTGCTGTTACATACCACCTGAGCGCATTTGGGGTCACCGCACGTGTGCTGTTACATACCACCTTAGCGCATTTGGGGTCACCACACGTGTGCTGTTACATACCACCTGAGCGCATTTGGGGTCACCGCACGTGTGCTGTTACATACCACCTGAGCGCATTTGGGGTCACCACACGTGTGCTGTTACATACCACCTGAGCGCATTTGGGGTCACCGCACGTGTGCTGTTACATACCACCTGAGTGCACTTGGGGTCACCGCACGTGTGCTGTTACATACCACCTTAGTGCATTTGGGGTCACCTCATGTGTGCTGTTACATACCACCTGAGCGCATTTGGGGTCACCGCACGTGTGCTGTTACATACCACCTTAGCGCATTTGGGGTCACCGCACGTGTGCTGTTACATACCACCTGAGCGCAGTTAGTGTCACTGTACTGTGCTGTTACATACCACCTGAGCGCAGTTAGTGTCACTGCACGTGTGCTGTTACATACCACCTTAGTGCATTTGGGGTCACCTCATGTGTGCTGTTACATACCACCTGAGCGCATTTGGGGTCACCGCACGTGTGCTGTTACATACCACCTTAGCGCATTTGGGGTCACCACACGTGTGCTGTTACATACCACCTGAGCGCATTTGGGGTCACCGCACGTGTGCTGTTACATACCACCTGAGCGCATTTGGGGTCACCACACGTGTGCTGTTACATACCACCTGAGCGCATTTGGGGTCACCGCACGTGTGCTGTTACATACCACCTGAGTGCACTTGGGGTCACCGCACGTGTGCTGTTACATACCACCTTAGTGCATTTGGTGTCACCGCACGTGTGCTGTTACATACCACCTGAGCGCATTTGGGGTCACCGCACGTGTGCTGTTACATACCACCTGAGCGCATTTGGGGTCACCGCACGTGTGCTGTTACATACCACCTGAGCGCATTTGGGGTCACCGCACGTGTGCTGTTACATACCACCTGAGCGCATTACCACCTGGGTCACCGCACATGTGCTGTTACATACCACCTTAGCGCATTTGGGGTCACCGCACGTGTGCTGTTACATACCACCTGAGCGCATTTGGGGTCACCGCACGTGTGCTGTTACATACCACCTGAGCGCATTTGGGGTCACCGCACGTGTGCTGTTACATACCACCTGAGCGCATTTGGGGTCACCGCACGTGTGCTGTTACATACCACCTGAGCGCATTTGGGGTCACCGCACGTGTGCTGTTACATACCACCTGAGCGCATTAGGGTCACCGCACATGTGCTGTTACATACCACCTTAGCGCATTTGGGGTCACCGCACGTGTGCTGTTACATACCACCTGAGCGCATTTGGGGTCACCGCACGTGTGCTGTTACATACCACCTTAGCGCATTTGGAGTCACCGCACGTGTGCTGTTACATACCACCTGAGCACATTTGGTGTGACTCCGCTTGTGCTGTTACATACCACCTGAGAGCAGTTAGTGTCACTGTACTGTGCTGTTACATACCACCATAGCGCATTTGGGGTCACCGCACGTGTGCTGTTACATACCACCTTAGTGCATTTGGTGTCACTGCACGTGTGCTGTTACATACCACCTGAGCGCATTAGGGTCACCTCACATGTGCTGTTACATACCACCTGAGTGCATTTGGGGTCACCGCACGTGTGCTGTTACATACCACCTGAGTGCATTTGGGGTCACCGCACGTGTGCTGTTACATACCACCTGAGCGCATTTGGGGTCACCGCACGTGTGCTGTTACATACCACCTGAGCGCATTTGGGATCACCGCACGTGTTCTGTTACATACCGCTTGAGCGCATTAGGGTCACCGCACATGTGCTGTTACATACCACCTGAGCGCATTTGGAGTCACCGCACGTGTGCTGTTACATACCACCTGAGCGCATTTGGTGTGACTCCGCTTGTGCTGTTATATACCACCTGAGCGCAGTTAGTGTCACTGTACGTGTGCTGTTACATACCACCATAGCGCATTTGGGGTCACCGCACGTGTGCTGTTACATACCACCTGAGCGCATTTGGGGTTACTGCACGTGTGCTGTTACATACCACTTGAGCGCATTTGGAGTCACCGCACGTGTGCTGTTACATACCACCTGAGAGCAGTTAGTGTCACTGTACGTACGCTGTTACATACCACTTGAGCGCATTTGGAGTCACCGCACGTGTGCTGTTACATACCACTTGAGCGCATTTGGTGTCACTGCACGTGTGCTGTTACATATCACCTGAGCGCATTTGGTGTCACTGCACGTGTGCTGTTACATACCACCTGAGCGCATTTGGGGTCACCGCACATGTGCTGTTACATACCACCTGAGCGCATTTGGGGTCACCGCACGTGTGCTGTTACATACCACCTTAGCGCATTTGGGGTCACCGCACGTGTGCTGTTACAAACCACCTGAGCGCAGTTAGTGTCAGTGTACTGTGCTGTTATATACCACCTGAGCGCAGTTAGTGTCACTGTATGTGTGCTGTTACATACCACCTTAGCGCATTTGGGGTCACCACACATGTGCTGTTACATACCACCTGAGCGCATTTGAGGTCACCGCACGTGTGCTGTTACATACCACCTGAGCGCATTTGGGGTCACCGCACGTGTGCTGTTACATACCACCTGAGCGCAGTTAATGTCACTGTACGTGTGCTGTTACATACCACCTTAGCGCATTTGGGGTCACTGCACGTGTGCTGTTACATACCACCTGAGCGCAGTTAGTGTCACTGTACGTGTGCTGTTACATACCACCTGAGCGCATTTGGCGTGATTCTGCATGTGTGCTGTTACATACCACCTGAACGCATTTGGGGTCACTGCACGTGTGCTTTTACATACCACCTTAGCGCATTTGGGGTCACCGCACGTGTGCTCTTACATACCACCTGAGTGCAGTTAGTGTCACTGTACGTGTGCTGTTATATACCACCTGAGCGCATTTGGTGTGACTCCGCTTGTGCTGTTACATACCACCTGAACGCAGTTTGTGTCACTGCGCTTGTGCTGTTACATACCACCTGAACGCATAAACATGTCTGGAAGGACAACAAAGAGAGGCAGAGAGTCAGAAGGGCAAGCAGGCTCTGCATGTAGAGGTAACGCTGGTAGTGGATGTGGTGCATCCTCTTCAGCACGTGGCCGTGGCCGCTCGTCCTTCTTTTCGGGAGCTGGCCGTGTTGAGTCTCAACATGCTGAGAAATTAGTAGAGTGGATGACCAAGCCATTCTCATCCTCCTCATCCTCTCTCACACAGACTGATCAAAGTTTATCTGGCAAAGCAGCTGCCAAGGCGTCCTCTTCCCTCTGCACAATGGCTTCACACAATATTTCCCTAGTACAGTAGGTGACTGGGATATTGTGTCAATCTCGCTCCCTTTCTCGGCGAGATTGAGCACTTGCGAGCTCCATCGCGAGAGCCAGCGCCGAGCTGGCTTGCCGCGATGGAGAGCGAGCGCGTCATAGAAGCGACGGGGATCCGACGCGGATTCCCGCCAATTCTACACGTGGGCGGAGTTATGAATCCTGAAGGAGAAATCCCCCGCCGGATTTAAAAAAAAAATCCGGCATGGGTTCCCCCCTCAGGAGCATAACGGGCCCTTAGGTCTGTTATGGGTTGCAAGGAGACCACCCTACGCCGAAAAAACGGCGTGGGGGTCCCCCACAATCCATAACAGACCCGTATCCAAAGCACGCCGGCCGGCCGGTCAGGAAGGGAGTGGGGGCGAGCGAGCGCCCCCCCCTCCTGAGCCGTACCGGGCAGCATGCCCTCAACATGGGGGGGTCAGGTGCTCTGGGGTAGGGGGCGCACTGCGGCCCCCCACCCCAGAGCACCCTGTCCCCATGTTGATGAGGACAGGGCCCCTTCCCGACAACCCTGGCCGTTGGTTGTCGGGGTATGCGGGCGGGAGGCTTATCGGAATCTGGAAGCCCCCTTTAATAAGGGGGCCCCCAGATACCGGCCCCCCACCCTAAGTGAATGAGTATGGGGTACATTGTACCCCTACCCATTCACCTGCAAAACAAAAGTTTAAACACAAATAAACCACACAGTGTATTGAAATATTTTATTAGTTGGCCGCCGGGGGGGGTGTGTATGATCGCTTTTAGAAAAGCGCCCCCCTCCGGCGGGCTTCTGTGGGGGGTGGGTGCCGCCGTCTGGTTCTTTTCCGCCGCCGGGGGGGGCGCTTTGATAAAAGAGCCCACCACCCGGCGGGCTTCTTTCGACGTCTTCGGCGGCGGGGGGGGGTCTTCTCCCACTCTCCGGGGTCTTCTCCCGCTCTCCGGGGGTCTTCTCCGCTGTCCGGGGGTCTTCTCCGCTCTCCGGGGGTCTTCTCCGCTCTCCGGGGGTCTTCTTCTTCTTCAGGACTCGCCGCCGCTATCTTCGTGTGTTAGCTCAATTCCTAGCGGCGGCGGTCCCCTCTTCTGCGACGTCGGCGTCTTCTTCTTCTTCTGCTCTCCAGATGTTGACGCGACGCTTCCTCCCGCTGTTATGCCCGGCGCGCGGCTCGCAGCGAAATATATAGGCCTGTCTTGTGACGTCGCAGTCCCATCATGCTCCGGTAGGTAGCACGTGCTACCTACCGGAGCATGATGGGACTGCGACGTCACAAGACAGGCCTATATATTTCGCTGCGAGCCGCGCGCCGGGCATAACAGCGGGAGGAAGCGTCGCGTCAACATCTGGAGAGCAGAAGAAGAAGAAGAAGAAGACGCCGACGTCGCAGAAGAGGGGACCGCCGCCGCTAGGAATTGAGCTAACACACGAAGATAGCGGCCACTAGGGCCATAGGGTGACAAAGAATCATGATTCATATATTACAGAAGATGGGACATTAAAAATAATTCATGTTTGCAGGATGTCTTGAGATATCAAAAGCTGTTGGCTATTCAATCTGAGCACACATGCTTTTGAAAGGTGTTAATTCAGGTCTACAAGACAAGTGACTCATACCTCTGTATAATAGGTTTTTGAAATGCGAAGTAAAGCCGGGCTTGTGAACTACCTTTCATTCTGTTGAAAAGGTGCTAATTGCATCGGGGCCTGAAAGACCTTTTGATTGTGTGATTCATTGTGTTTAAAACAATTTGTACTTGGAGCCTCTATGTGGAAGGAGGGAAAGAACAACTGAGAAAAGGTGACCTGAGGTGTGCCATAGTCACGGGGTCAGTATGCCTAAAAGGGGGCATACCCGAGAAGACATATGTATGTATGAAACAAGGTGAAAGAGTACAGATAAATAGAAAACAGAAAGGGACAGGGAGGGTGGGGAAAGACCAGCGCACGCCGACAGCACCAGCGGGCGTGGCGGCTGGTATAAGAGCCCGAAGCTCCTCCTACAAATGTAGGCGGGCCTGCGTCCCGCCTCCTAACTTGTACTTGGAGCCTCTATGTGGAAAGAGGGAAAGAACAACTGAGAAAAGGTGACCTGAGGTGTGCCATAGTCACAGGGTCAGTATGCCTAAAAGGGGGCAAAAATGCAACACTAGGACACATGTAAATAAGGATACTTTATTAACATTACAATCAATCCGCAAGATGCGCAAAAGCCAGAGACATCTCTGCAAGAGGCTCCGGAATATATCTGGCATAGCATGCAGACTTCCATCTACCCAAATTCTTGATAACATGCACCGGCACCCCCTGACGAGAAGACGCAGAAGCAGCACCGATCCGAAAAGAATGTCCCGAATATGACCTGGGATTCAACCCCAAGTTTCCTAAAAGGGTGCGGCAAAAACTAATAAACTGTGCGGAGGTGAGAGGTGCCCCGTTGACCGGCAAAAGTGGGCTATTCCTGGGAAGCTCTGCCAACTGGACCAAGAGCTCATCCAGGACAGTGACCGGGCACCACCTGGACTCCACCCTAAAATATCTAATGCTAGTACCTGGACCAACCTGCTGCGTCTTACAAACTTCAAGATGAAGGATATAATGATCAGGGGACCTGACCAATTGATTGATGGCCAATGTGCGAGACGTGGAACCTGTACGTGAGAATTCCCCCGGACGTAAAAACCCATAGAACGCTAGGTGAATCGCAGCTTTGATCACCAAACTAAGAAGTAAACCGAAAGGAGCCCGAGACAGCATGTCTGACATGGCCCGAAAAATATGCCCTGTGATAGGCAACCGGTTAGAGGTACTAGGGGGGCTGGACTTCTGGATTCCCCTCAGGATGGCCTTGACCGTGTGTGCTGCGAACAGTGACGGCCTACCCGGATAGAGGAGGGACATGAAATGTTGTATCCCTGCCAGATACCCTCTGATAGTATTTGGGGATAGCTTGAGCTGGAAGTGGCAATAGGCCACGAAAGACAGAAGATATTGATTATCATAACAGTCCGGTCGGGGATAACGTGCCAGGAAAGTCTGAAAAGCGTGCCAGGCTGTAATGTAGGCCTTCCTGGTGTTGCTGGCCAGTGAACTGTTGATCAAACCGAGCACCCCTGCTCAATGCCTGCTCAGTCCATCGTCAACAATGAGATGCGAGGAGACGGGGTGGCACTGATATCCGCGCCCGGGACCTGTCGAGAAAAGGATAATATGTCAAACCGCGACAAAGCGTCTGCCGCAGTGTTCTGAACCCCGCTAATAAATCTACAATGGACATGGAATTTGTACTGCAAGGAAAGCCACGTGAGTCTGCGAATAAAAGCCATGATGTGTAGTGACCCCGACCTCCCCTTGTTAATGATAGCCGCAGTCGCTTGGTTATCTGTGTGAAACACCACCGAATTGCCTGACCATAAGTGACCCCACGCTTGAGCAGCAGCAACTATGGGATAGACTTCAAATAATGCTGACGTCTGAGCAAAACCGGGTATCGCCCGACACTCACTTGGCCATGGACCCACCAGCCAATGTGTACCAAAAATGGCGGCATAACCTCCAGTAGCCGCAGCATCCGTGACTACCTGGAATGATGACTCCGAAACTGCCGGGATAAACATGGACACCCCATTCCAACCCTGTAAAAACTGTTCCCACATGCGTAAATCAGCAGCCGCAGCTGCGTCCAGACTTACCACCGAATCTGCATCCGGGGCTGCGGGGAGCAGAGCCAGCAGCCGGGAGATGAAGGACCTGCCCTGAGGAATAACCCTCATGGCAAAGTTTAACATCCCCAGTAGGGATTGCAGATCCTGTCTGGTAGTGACCCGGGCCAGGGAAAACCCCTGGATCCGTTCCCTGATTCTGGACAACTTATCTGCCGGTAACCTTGCCTGCATAGCTAGAGAATCCAGAATAATACCTAGAAAGGTCAGAGAGGTGGCCGGGCCCTCCATCTTCTGAGAAGCCAACGGGACATTTAGGGCCAGATTCACGAACACTTGCGCTGGAGTATTTGGATATGCGCCGCGTAACTGTGCTGATGCGCCGACGTTTCTATGTGCCCGTACCCACCAAACTAGATGCGCCCAATAACGGCTCATTTGCGACCGGCGGAACGTTCCGACGCCAGAGTATCGTCAGCGTTTATTTTCGCTGGCCGCATCAGTCGCGCCCATTGATTTCCCCTGCAAATATGCAAATGAGGGAGATTTCCCAATTCACGAACGGATTAGCACCATACGCTGGCTACATGCGCCGCGCGTATCTGATCCGTCCAGCGCAAAGTTATTTCTACAAAAGGCTGCTTTATCTTTACTCCAGACGGTCACAGGTCAGCAGGAGAGCAGCTACAGCAGCGTTACCGACGATAAGAGCTAGCTGAGCACCCCCACTTGCAAGGACAACACCTCTGTGTGCCAACATGCCAGGGGCACTCGTGGTCCTAGAACTACTGATGGGTCCCCTGGAACCAAGAAGGCGGGCACGTGAGAGGATATACCGCACTCGTATGAACCTCTTTGGCATGGGGGATGAGGAGGTGTATCGCCTCTTCAGATTCAGCCCAGATGCAATACTTGAACTAACCACAACCCTGCAGGATGACATCACCAGCCCAACACACCGATCACAAGCAGTGCAGCCACTGGTGAAGGTACTGGCAACACTTCATTTCCTTGCCAGTGGATCATTCCAGCGTACAAGTGGAGTGGTGGCTGGGATGTCACAATCCTCCATAAGCAGATGTGTGCACCAGGTTGTCCCTGCAATCCTCAGACGCATGTCCAACCATTTCATCAGACCCACCACTGAGGAGCTGCGGCAGAAGGCAATGACAGATTTCTACAACATTGCCAGATTCCCACGCACTGTGGGGGCCATTGATTGCACACATGTGGCCCTACAGCCCCCCAGTGCCACAGAGCACATATACCGCAATCGGAAGCATTGGCATTCCATCAACGTACAGGTGATAGCCGATGCCCAACGCCTCATATGGCACGTCCGTGCCAAACACCCCGGGTCCAGCCATGACAGCTACATATACCGTCAGAGCCCCATCCCAGCAGAATTTAACCAGAACATGTATGGGGACAGCTGGCTGGTTGGTGAGTGACATGGGAGTCAGGCATGACTATCCCCTCCCGTCATGCACAACAGAAATCGCACATGCATGACTAACATTCTCCTGTCTTTTACCTTACAGGTGACTCTGCATATGCATTGGGACCCCATCTAATGACTCCTTTCCGGAACCCCCAAACCAGAGGAGAGAGAAGATACAATGAAGCACACATCAAAACACGTGCAGTGGTGGAGCAAACATTTGGGCTCCTGAAGTCCCGTTTCCGATGCCTGGATAAGTCTGGGGGGGCCCTATTGTATTCCCCTACCTTTGTGTGTCAGATCATCGGTGCATGTTGCATACTACATAACTTTGCTATGAAAAAAGGCCTGCATATTGACATACGTGATGACCTGACCCCCGACCCACACAGTCCCCCCCTGCCAGAGGACACCCAGTCTGCTGATGGAAGAGCAGTCAGGAGGGTCCTCGCCGTAGGCATCTTTGGACACTAAACCAAAACATTAATAACACAGACAGTGCACGCGTGTACACCACTAATGTCCCTAGATCACACACACCACATGCACATCGCATTGGATTAGCCCAAGTCCAGCATGTAGGAGTTGGGAGCAGTAACGCCGCGTCAAGGCCCCAATGATGTCACTGTCCATTCACACACCTTTCACACGTCATTCATTCAGCCGTGGGGTTCACTTCACCACCACGGCCGAGGGTGACACCCCTTACTTTCAGGAGTGCCACCCTCTCACATTCACACACCATTCACACTGTCCCCTGCACTCCTGACCGTGTGCAGTACAAAAAGAAATTATAAAGATCATATCCTGATCAATAAAAGAAAAATAATCTCATAACCTGAGAAAAAAATAAAATAAACTCATGACCTGAGTATGTCAAAAATAATAATATAAAACCAGCACCAAAAAAAAGGCCTCATCGGGGATGCCGGGGGCTTCTTCTGGGGGCCCCTCTCTGGCTCCGCAGCTGCCTGGATGGAGTGGGTGGGGGGGCATCTGGAGGTGGCTGATCCCCAGGTGGGCCACTCCTGGCAGGTGTGGCCTGCGTGCCCTCCAAGGCCCTGGCTATCCGTCCAAGGTATGTGTTCGTCTGGGCCTGCATCCGGAGCTGACGGGTCATCTGGTAATGCTGGGCCCGCCGACTCAGCCTCCCCTGCTCACGGATGGCAGCACTGTTACCATGGATGGCAGCAGTGTTGGCCTGGACGGCTGCAGTGAGGTGCTGGATATCCCCCTGCACCTCCCCCAAAGTGGTGACCACTGCAGCGCAGTTAGAGCTGACATCCTGCACTGCGTTGCTGATGTTGGCAACGGAGCCCAGGCTGTCAGAGACTTTCTGCAAGTGGTCCGCTATGGCCCCCATTTGTTCTGTCTGTCTGGCGTGATCCCTTGCCAACTGATCCTGGACACCATCAGACACCCCCCTGGTCTTCTGGGTCGCCTTCCTGGGGCCCGAAGATGTATGTCCTCGGGTGGAAGGTGTCGCCCTTGAGGGGCTTCCAAGGATGGGGGAGGGGACGACAGACGGGCCAGGAGAAGGGGAGGAGACCGACAAGACCAAAGAAAAGTCCTGCTCTGCCACAGCAGGATCTTCCACAACCACCTCGGCAGGTGTGGTGTGGCCACTCTCCTCCTCAACAACCTCTTCACCACCCAGTGGCTCGGGCACATGATGGCGTGGGGGGGATGGGGTGGAATGCAGGCTGACAGATGATGGCCCAGCTCCGTCATCTGTGGATGACACAAAGCAGACACATGTTGGTGGTCCCACACACTTGGCACATGTACCCCCCCCCCCCAAATGCAAAACATCAAATAGGGGATTAGAAAACACTTACCTGTCCTTGTGCCTTCCTCCACGGAGTCATAGCCTGCGACCCCCTCCACCTGCTCCCTCTCCAGGCACCGAGCGACCACCTCCTCCTCTGCGGTCAGGGTGACAGGACATGGGGGACCACCACCTGTGCCCCTCTCATACCTCCTGATGGAGGCCACCTTGTCCCTCACCTTGCGCCGCAGGTCATTGATTTTCTTTTGTATGTCCCCAGCAGTCCGGGTGGAGTAGCCCAGGACATTGACCCTGGCAGCAATGGACTCCAGGATGCCCTGCTTCCTCTCCCGGCTGGTCTTGCGGCTTTTTTTGCCATGGAGAAATTCATTCTCCGTCTCCATAGCCGATATAATGACAGAGACCTCCTGGGTATTAAAATTGAGGTTCCTCCTCTCTCTGGGGGTAGCGGGAGCAGCCATCACAGAGCAAAAGTATCTTCCCTGGGGTGGGGGGAAACGGAACTACTTTTGCGCCGGAATGGCGTTTCCGCCAGCGCTTTTAAGCGCCCAGCGGAACGCATTGCGCTGACGTTTCCCAGGAAGTGGTGCCGACGGAAGTTGTGAGCATGCGCACAAGGGGGCGAGGGGAGCCGCACTCACTGCGCATGCTCCGTGGATGATGCGCTGAACGTAAGCCTCTGCGCCGGGCTCCGCCCATCATTTACATATGATCACACCCACTTCCACTTGCGTCGGGTTACGCCAGCGCATTATCGTTACTCTGGCGCAAGTTTACGCGCAACTGCTATGTGAATTACAGGAATTGCGCTGAAAGGGTCTTCAGAGTAACGTAAATGAGAAGCGTTACTCCAGAGGAAAGATACTCTCATCTACCTGAATCTGGCCCTTAGAGCGGAACACACAGCCACCAACTTCTGGAGGTCGGAGGGTGTCCGCCCCGCACTTTCAATCACAAGAAAGTCATCTAAATAATGTAACACCTCCTGACAGCCTGCCTCCTGTAAGAGGATCCAATTGAGGGTGTCCGCAAACACATTGAACAGCCAAGGGCTACTTTTGGAGCCGAAAGTGAGGTGGGTAGCAAAATAATAGCTGCCCCTCCACTTGACACCGTGCCACTGCCATAAGGAAGGCTGAATAGGCAGAAGCTTGAATGCATCTGACACATCCGCCTTGGACAACCATGCCCCTCTACCCATGCTGATGATACGTTGGATGGCCTGGTCCACAGAAGCGTATTTGAGAGAAAACTCCTCAGATGGAATTAATGAATTTAAACTGGGTATGTCAGAACAATGAGGAGCAGACAAATCGTAAATTAATCGAGCTTTATTCGAAAATTTCCCCCTGACTACCCCGAGAGGATTGACCCTCCACTGATGGAAAGGAGGAGAGGCAAATGGCCCGATCATGAACCCCTTATCTAGCTCCGCCTGCAGCAGACCCTCTACCACCTCGACATTCGAGACTGCTGATAACAAATTTTTCCCCTCGAAGGTGCCCTGGGGCAAAGTGACCAGGCCCGTGTGAAACCCCTGCATAAACCCTTCTGACAAGAACCGACAAAGGGAGGGTGAAGGGTGGGAAGCCAAGTAGGACTGCAGACACTCTATGTTAATGCGGCTTAGTCAGGTAGGCTTCCCCTGTTTAAGCGTGCAGGAGGACTTGGGGTGTGCCCTGAAGCAGGTGGCACATACATGCAGCAGACGGCACTGGCTGTAGTTGCAAGACCCTTGGTTGAAATTGTTGCAAAGTTGTGACTTGCCCAAATACACAATCGGCCGGCCCATCTTGTCAAAGGTGGTTGAAAGGCTGGGGGATGGCATCACGCCAGTGGGTGCTCTGGAGGTACTTGGCACCGCCGGGGCACCCATGAGCGGACACCAGTAGGCCGTGTGGGAGGATGATTGACAAGAGGAGCAAACCGGAGACCTCAAACCCGCGAAATGTCGACAAAACAGCTCCGTGTCGACCACACTCCAGTCAGTTATCGCCTGATGCTGCGTGAATACAGCTGCCGCTTTGGCCGAAAATGATCGGTGATAGTCATAGAAAGCGGAACCACCATATTTGTAACCCAGCTCCACCACCGCATAGAGATATAAATCCAGCTCCTCCCTCCTCTGAGGCCTGACCGAGCAAACCACATCCCTAAAGATGCTGAATGCCAGGACAAACTCCGGAACGGAAAGCTTACGGCTCAGTCTGTGGTCCCTGGTCTTGACCACCACAGAGACGTCCCCACAGGCATAAGATCTGTTGTCCGCAATATCATGGGCTGCTATTAATAGTGAAGCCAAATTGACGTCCTTCCCATCCAAAATATCTTTTTTAATGTTGGCCGGGACAAAATGGGCGGGAGTGACCGAAAGCGAACTGCCGGTCTTACCTACAGAGTCTGGTACCACCAAAGCCACCCCCGGATCTGCCGATGCCGAGGGAACCACTGGCACTACTGGAGCTAAACAGGGAGGGCTTTCCAGGACCTCCACCCTGGCACGCAGCTCCTGAAAAGACGAGGCCAGACCACTGAGTGAAGAATGGATCTGTGAAAGAGAGGCCCCTACTGAGCGCAATGTCACTTGCTCCGGAGCCACGCTCGAAGCCCTGGGGAACAATAGTCTAAATAATTGGGCCTTCCTTGCTGACGCTGGATGGGAGATGCCCCTGCGTTGCAGTTCTGCCACTATCCTTGGGACGGTCCAGGCCCTCATGGACGGTGTACTGTCCTGTTCAGAACCTTCATCCTGGGAGGGAGGAATGACCGACCCATCCTCGATGTCTGCCGCCTGGGACATGACCTATTCGATATGAGGGGATGGAAAGGAAATTAGCCGAAACCTGCCCGCCCTGGACACGTGAAGGCAAATGAAATGCGAACAATAATATAGTGACTGACCCGACCCCCTATGTGGCCCCAAGTGAACCTGGCTTCCGTGAAATGACTGATAAGCTGATAGTGGAAAATGACCAAGGACGAGCCACCTGAGGCATGCAAGCCATGAAGACATACACCCCGGCCCCGTGACCCTGAAAACGTGACAGATGAACACATAGAAAGCGAAATGTAAGGTGAAATGACCAATGACATGAAATGACCCGGTGACCCCCATCCCTGTACTGCCGTGCAAGACTAGACCCGACTATGCCCCTTCTGGTGAACGGCCACCCAATGGTAGCTCCGGGCCTGGTGATGCCCCACCCCCCTACGGGACTGAACACCCAGCGTGCCTGAACCCACCTAACCCTGATAACATGCCCCCAACAAAGAACCTGATGACCCCAAGGCCCTTCCCCCGACTAGGAACCGCCCCTCCCTGAACAACGACCCCCCCCTCCAGCCCCTCTGATAGGAGAACCGTGCCTTGTGCTAAGAGCGACTAAAAACCGTGGCGGGGCTACTGGTGTAAATGCATAGGTGCCACCCCCACCACGTGACCCGAACCTTGATTGCCACCTGAGTGACCCCAAGGATCGTGGAAAAACAAGATGGCACTTACTGCGTTAGTTGAACACCCTAATGACAGCTTGCGTGCACGCTAAACCGCACCAACTCCTACGGTAAAAGGAAACAAGGGGGAAGGTCTAAAATGCCAACGCTAACCAAGAGAAAAAATAACACATAAAAAAGTCACAAAAAGGTGAAAGTACCCCGCTGATAGGAGGATTTGCGAGAACCCGCTGGCCTTGCACAATCAACAGGACGTATGGCCTTGCTGCGGCCTGCACCTGAGAAAGAAAACCTGAGGAGGAAGAAGGAGAGAAAAAAAAAAAAAAAAACAGGAAAATGTAGCGAGTAACAGTACAGGACATAAGCCTACCTGATGACGATATTACCCCATCAGCCTGGACCACCCATCACCCTGCCGATTGCACATGATCTGCCATGACCTAAAGAACGGTAACACTTCCCCAAGAATACCGAAACCTGATGCCCCATGATGAAGCACATGACCCAGATCATGTAACGGCGACAGTACCGTGCCCCGTCCGCTGCAAGATGAGATACCGCCACAGTATACGAGCCCTGATAAGCCGAAACTGACGGGAAATGCCCCCCCCCCTCCTGACAACCCATCGTGAGCCAAAGTCTGCCCCCCCCCCCACCGTGCATCACCTGATCATGAAGGGCATGACCTGAGTCACCCCCCCCCTCAGTCTGTGAGGACCTGCAGCGCCTCGCAACTTTGCCCCACCAGATGGGAAACCAATTCCTGGAGCCTGGAAAATTGTCAGAAAAAATTGTGCCCTAGCTGTACCTTACCGTGATGCCATGCCGAATCCATACGTGACTCCCGGACCCTGTGAAAAAGAAAAACACTCCCTCCTCCCCCCCCCTCAGAGCCCATGGTGGAATAAATGTATGCCACAACCCGGGTAGCATGGAATGAGGCCCGGTGGGACCTCCTACCCATGATTGCCCCAGATGCTTACCACGTGACCACTGCATACCCCGGAACCAACCATGACATAAACACCCCCCAACATGAAAGCCCGCCGCTGGACTCCCCTCCCCTAGCTACCAACCCCCCCCCCCTTTCTTTGTTTTATTTATTATTATTTTTTTTTTTCCTTTACCCTTACCCCTTCTCCCTACATCCTACGTCCACCAGAAACATGAGGCTCCCCCCCCCGGTCCCCCCCCGCTCCGCCGCTACGGCCGTCCCTGCTGCCCGAGTAGCCAGAGGACCTGGGGCGGCGTCCCCCTCAAGTACCTGACCGGAACGATACCCGGTAAACTGATCGGACCGAACGACTCCTCGTTGCCACCCGGAAAACGCCTGCCGCCGTCGCGCCGGAAATGACGTCACGCCCGCGACGAGGAGGAGAAAAGCCGGAAATGACGGAAAGACCAGCGCACGCCGACAGCACCAGCGGGCGTGGCGGCTGGTATAAGAGCCCGAAGCTTCTCCTACAAATGTAGGCGGGCCTGCGTCCCGCCTCCTAACGTGTTAAAGTCTCCATTCAGATTTACTGAATTAGCATGTCCCTTATGTTTAGGAATGTATTGATGCCCATGTGTCAGAGACAGTGAGGTTCCTTATATGGGTGTGAAGATTATCTGTGATTGTGTATTATACAAAAGGGAAAATCATTGTGTGATAGTATTTGATTTTGATGTCATTATCTCAAGGAATGTATCTGTCAGTATCGGTGCTGACACGTCTGCTAGATAATTAGCCTCAGTGTGTGAATAGGGGGGTGGGGACTGCATTGTGCTGTGATTACCTGTATTATGCTGGACTGGATATATAAGCAAGCTCAGAAAACCAGAGCTGAGTCTCGTCTTGATTATGGGGAATGATATGGATTGTGTATGCAGTATTGTGGAGTGTCGGATAAGCTTGTCATGGTTGGATGGAAGGTCATAAACGGTGGTGACCGTTACAGTGGGTAATTGGATGGCGGCTGGTGGCTAGTACTGCAGGGGTGAAGTCGCCCAAACACTTTCTCAGGCTGGGCAAGGTGCACAGGGAGGATCTGCGGGTGTGGGATTCTTTTCTGTTATCATTCAATGGCAAGGCATTGTGGATGGCGGGCCCAGTCAGTAATTTTGATTTGGAACTCTATACCATGGGTCTTCAAACTACGGCCCTCCAGTTGTTCAGGAACTACAATTCCCATCATGCCTAGTCATGTCTGTGAATGTCAGAGATTTACAATGCCTCATGGGATGTGTAGTTCCACAACAGCTGGAGGGCCGTAGTTTGAGGATCCCTGCTCTATACGGACGTGGCCGGCTCCACGGGTTTTGGGGCATTTTTCCAGGGAAAGTGGAGTGCGGGTCCGTGGCCTCAGTGCTGGGTGGAGGCAGGTTTTACGAAGAACCTGTTACTGCTGGAATTGTTCCTGGTGGTGCTGGCGGTGGAATTGTGGGGGACTGCTTTCAGGGATCGGAAGGTGCGCTTTCATGGGGATAACCTGGGAGTGGTACAGGTCATCAATCAGGTGTCGGCTTCATTGCTACCAGTGGTCCGGCTTCTGCAACATTTAGTTTTGAGATGCTTGCAACTGAATGTTTTTATTCATGCAGTGCACCTCCCGGGGCGGAGAACGTCATTGCTGACGCTTTATCTCACTTTCAGTAGGACAGGCGGGGGAGTAACAAGGGGTGCCTTGTCCTGATTGGCTGTGGAGGATTGCGTTGGCGTGATCTCTGGATGGATCAGGAGGTCGGTGAGTGCTGTGACATGGGGGCGTACAGCAGAGTGTGGCAGGAATGGGAATCCTTGGAGCGCCTGGTAAAGGGGGACCTATCCGGTTCAAAGGTAAGGCGGCTGGTTTTATACTTTGTTTCCAGGTACATGGAGGAGGGGGCACCGGTGGCTGTGTTGAGCAAGAAAATGGCGGGTCTGACGTTCCTGTTTAAATTACAAGGTTGCCAGGATTTCACAAAAGACTTTTGGGTGTGGCAGGCGCTCAAAGGCTATAGGAAGGCCTGGCGTCCAGTGTCGTTCGCTGTTCTTGAGGGTTTCTGAGGCTTCGTTGATCAGGGTGGCGTTTGCGTTGGCATTTTTTGGGGCCTTTAGGATCAGCGAGCTGGTCAGCCCTTCAAAAAAGGTGCAAGGGGGTCTGGGATGCCATGAGGTGCTCTGTCGGGAGGATAGGGTGTCGGTGTGGTTGTGCAGGTCAAAGACGGATCAGGTGGGTAAGGGCAGGGAGATTTGTGTTTTCGCCTTACCGGTGAGGCTTTTCTTGGATAAGTGCCCTAGGGCGGTGAGGTCCTTCCTGAAGCACATCGACGGGTCACCGTTATCCAAATTTCAATTTGTTTCTGTTTTAAGAAAATGTTTGCATTCGTTGGGGTTGGACGGAAAAGCCTTTTCTTCCCACTCCTTCAGGATAGGGGCGGCGACGGAGGTGGCTCGTAGTGGATTGAGCACGGAGGCGGTAAAATGTATTGGTAGGTGAGAATCTCAGAGGTTTCAAAGCTACATTTACCTTCATCTGTTGGGGGGTATGGAATGAAGATTTAGGGGTGAGGGTATAAAATTGATGGTTGTATGTTTTGGTGGTTTACTGTGGTTACGTGGTATACTTATTTTCTCTTTCAGGTGCGGTGCAGGCCTTGGTGTGGATTCTGGGCCACTCATATGTTTTCTGGGGGGCAAAGCAGGCTGAGGTTAGGCCGGCAACTAGGGTTTCCTAAGGAGGAGGCTTGTGTTCGCTGGTTGGGCGTGCTGGGAATGCTCTGAAATAGGATGGTTCCTGAGGTGCATCGTTTTGCGTGTCTGGACCGGCCGCCCGATGTCTTACTGCTGCACGTGGGTGGTAATGATTTGGGGGTTAGATCGATGCTGGATATCATGAGGGACATCAAATTTCATGTCCAGGAAAGCCCGGAGTGACATGACAAAAAAGACAAATAACGGAGGGTTGGGAATGACTGTGTGAGGAGTAGTGCAACAAAGGGTTAAGGAAGGAAGGAGTGGCTGTAGGAGCTCTGGTGACTGGGTAGGAGGAACCCCCCTTTATAAAGGGGGGTGGGGGCACACGTGTGACATTCAAGGAAGTGTAGCACGCTGGGAGGCAGGTTTTTCCCTGCTCCCAGCTTTCATTGAGAAGACAGATTGGGGACTCTAAGGCTGGGTTCACACTTGTGAGGTGTGTATTTCAGCTTTTTATCTCTGCAGATAGATAAGAGAAGTGTTCAGCAGATTAGCTCCGTTTGCTGAGAATTTGGAGACCTGGGGGAAGTTCTGAGTGAGAGGAGAGTGGGGGAGAAGTGTATTGAGCTGAATGAGAGAAATTCCTGTAGAGAACTGAACACATCTGAGAATCAGCTGCGTACCCATAGAAGATAATGGGACCGAATTCGCACCTGAGCCGCACTGCAAGGCCTCCACAACGCAGAACAAAATGTTCTGCGTATTAGATGCGGTTTAAGCCGCAACCAATTCGCATAGGTGTGAACCCGGCCTTAGGCGGCGTCTGCTTCACAAACACCCCCGGAGGGCTTGATTCACAGGTGGGTGGCTGTATGGGACGAGGCGGGGGGGGGTCGGGTACAACCACGTTGGGGTCCCCACGCGCTCGGCGGCCGCGGGTTTTTTATTGTTGCTTCCCAAGGCCCAGGCCACAAACACGGCGGATGTACAGGAGCCCCCAGGTGGATCCTCTGCCCCCGCCGGCCTAGCGTCTGGGTGCAGTGGGCGGGGCGTTGGGCAGTAATGGCGCCCGATCCTCGTCCGCATGGTTACAGCCTGTTGCAAACCCAACCCCCCCCCCACGGGCAGAGGAACGCATTTTTCGGCCGGGGAGTATGGCGGACGCAATCCGCCGCTTAGTCTGAGCCCGGTGGGCGGGGCTTCGGGCCGGAATGGCGCCCGATCCTCGCCACGCGGGGGAACAGCCGGGGGGTCGTTCAGGATCGCGACCACCGGTTCCAGGGCAGTGGGGAGGCCGGAGTCCCCGGATCGGAGAAGGGAGGTCGAGCGGAGGTCCGTCGGTGGGAGCAGCGGAACGGAGACGTCCACGGCCGGGTCGAGTGGTAGAGGACGATCCGCCGGGAGGCTGGGATCTTCGGCCTCCAGGCCTTCCGTGCCTGGGAGGCAGATGTCAGCGAGGACGCGGGCCTCGGAAGATCGTTTGGAGGGGGAGGCATCAGGATCGTAGGAAGAGGGTCGCATGGATGAATCGCCTGCGGTGGAGTTGCCGGTGACGGCTGTGGGGGACGTTCCCGGCCAGCCTGGTGAGTCCACTAACAATACTTTTGGGGAATTTTTGTTACTGCAGGGTGTTCGCTGGTGGGGGGCGGGGGTCCCCCTGTAATTGGGGTAATGTGGGGGGGTAATGTTTGCCGACAACCAGGGGCCCCGGGGGGGCGGGAGTGTTGCCTGCTGCCCAGGGTTCCCCTGGGGGGGGAGGGCTTACAGGATTTGTTGTGTGTTCATTTTTGGGACCTGGTACAGCGTTGCCAGGGGGGGGGGGACACCATCTCAGGCGGCACCCTGGGTTAGGGGATCGGCTTGGGGGGGTTCCTGTGGCTGTTGGGGTACCTCCCCCGGTGGGGGGGGTACGTGGGTGGTGCAGGACAGTAGTTCCTGACGTGACACGGGGCGTGAGAAGACGGGGGGGGGTCAGGACGGACGTGGTACGGATGGCTGATGCGGCCGAAGGTGAGTTTTATATATGTATGCTTGGGGGGGCCGCTGGGGGGCTCATCTGAAGCAGGAGGTCAGGGGAAAAATTGAAAAAGGTGAGTATGCGGAGATTCTTTCCCTGTTGCTTTTGGAGAAGTTTAATTTGGATAGGGTGAAGCCAGACAGTTTTTGGAAAAGGATGACGAGGTGAAGAGAAGGTAGGGGTGATTCCTCGTACGTTCGGCGATTGGTTGCAGGCATTTGCGATCATGGCCAGCGCCTTGGGGAGAAGAGCCCGGAGCACTGTTCTGCGCTTTTCTGCTATATGGACGCTATGTGGGAAGCTTATCGGGTATATGGGGGGTAAAGTATGACGAGCAGTTTCATCAGCGGCGGGCTGAGCGCCCTACGCTGCGATGGGACCAAAAAGATATCAGTTTGTGGATACGGATGATTTCCGCGCCCCAGTCTAATCCTCAGTTTTTCAGGGCGGGGCCAAGGGTACGCCCACTTCTGGATCGCCGGCCGGGAAAAAAATGGGGGGGTGTGTTGGGGGAACAACGCCAGTGAGGGGGGAAAGGAGGGGACCTTTTTCGCGTAGATACCCAGACAGGGCGGCGGCGCCGCTGCTCGTGGAGGAGTTTATCCGAGTGATTTGTCATTCCCTGTTTTTGTCGAAGGTGCAGGGGGATCGTGATTCACTCGGGGGCAATGGAGGGTATGCTGCTGGGGGACAAGGTGGAGGACCTCCGGCTGGTGTTCCGGGGGGATGTTGGGGTGGAATGAGGTTCAGCTAAGGGAGTTGCAGTCACTGCTAGGTAAGTTGACCTTCGCCTGCCGTATCATTCCCATGGGCAGGGTGTTCTGCGGACGGCTGTCGGCAGCTACAGTGGGGACAGGGCCCCCGACACCTTCCATTCGCTGGTCAGGGGAATGTAAGGTGGATCTGCAGGTGTGGCACACCTTCTGGGAAGAGTACAATGGGCGGGCGTTTTGTATGTCGGGGCCGGTGAGGAACTTTGATTGGTAGCTCGTCAGGGACGTGGCGGGCTCCATGGGTTACGGGGGCTTTCTTCAGGGGACAATGGAGCGGGGAGGCGTGACCGGAGTCCTGGGTGGCGGCGGGTTTTAAAAGGAACCTGGTGCTGCTGGAGCTCTGTCATGTGGTGGTACTGATCGAGCTGTGACAATATGGGGTTGGTGGAAGTTATCAACCGAGTTTCCGGATCCTCGTTGCCGGTGGTTCGGTTGCTGCGCCACCTCGTGTTGCGCTGTTTACACTGGAACATCTTTCTGTGCGCTGGGCACATTCCGGGGTGTAGACAACAGACTCGCTAAAGCTCGGTTTTTTCAGTGGGACAAGTCAGAGAGCTGGCTACGCAGGAAGACAGAGGAGGGGCCCCAGGCCCGGGGGGGGATGTGGGGCATTGCGTTGGGGTCGCCACAAGCTGGCTCAGGAGGTCGGTGAGTGGGCCAATATGGGCGGCGTACGCGAAGGTAAGGGACGAATGGTCTGTGTTAAAACGGCGGGTGGATGCCGAGCTGGGGGAGGTGGAGCTGGGTTGGTTGGTGGTGTATTTTGCGGCTGGACAGATGGAAAAAAGGGGGGGTAAAACAGGCGGGTAAGGATTACAGAAAAGTCACGTTCTTAGGGAACGGCGGGGACCGGTGAATTTTCGATTTTGCAGAAGATTTGTGGCGTTTTGGGGGACATCCAGTTATTTTTACTCCATACGGTTTTGTGGTGGCGTTTTTTCAAATTTTTAGGGTGGGTGAGTTGGTTAGCCCTTCCAGATAGGTGGCGGGAGGTCTAATGGTAGAGGATGTGCAGTTGGTGGAGGACAGCGTGGTTTTCGTTTTTGTGGGTCCAAAACGGATCAGAGGGAAAAAGGGGGTGGATGCATTTGTATCCTTTGCTGGGTTCGGGGGGTCTGCCCTCTGCGGACGGTGCAGGAGTTTTTTAACGATACGCCCTGGGTTGGAGGGGCCCTTCTTTATGCATGGGGATGGTTCGTTTGTGTCACGGTTTCAGTTGGGACAGGTGTGTAAGAAATGTCTGACAACGGCTGGGTTTGCTGAGTTACAATTTACCTCACACTCCTTCCGCATCGGGGCGGCCAGGTGCGGGTTGGATGAGGTGGCGGTCAAAAAGGATCGGGTGGTGGGGAATCTAGAAGATTTCGTTCTTGTGTGCGCCAACACATGGCGCTGGATTGAGGTGTGGTGGTGAGGTATGGACTGGAGGAGGTGGGTTCATGATATTCCGAAAGGGTCGTGGCATGATTATCACTGTTATTTGTTTTCAGAGGGAGGTCACTCACACCGCGTGTGGATCATGGGGCATTATTCTGTTTGCAAGGGGGGGCAAGGACAGTGGATGCTAGGCCCGGATGTAGACAGTTGAGGATTTCCAGGCGGGAGGTGAGAATTTGTTGGCTGGCGGTTTCCTGGGATGAGGTAGGGCAGGGTGCTACCGGAGGTGCAGCGCTATGCCCGGCTCGACCGGCTGCCCGACGTGTCAGTTTTACACGTGTGGGGCAATGACCTTGGGGGTTCGGTCGATGGGGAATTTTATCTCCGCTGTTAAGGCGGACATACTCATGTTCAGGGCAGCTTTTCCAGGGATGTTGCGGGTGTGGCCTGACATAGTAGCTCGGACCACATGGTGCATGGCAAGGTCAGTGGCTAGCAAGAGGAACAAGGTGGTGGGGAGGTTTGTGGCTAGGCACGGGGGGTTGGTTGTTCGTTACACGGAGTTGGAGGTTAATGTGGGTCTGTACCTAACCGTTGTGGGTATGGATTTGTGGGTACTAGGTTACAGGAGGGGATCTAGAGGGCCCTGTGGGTGTGGAGGGGTCCGTAAGGGAAAGGGGGTTCCCCTTCCGGCCTGTGGCGGTGTCCTTTGGTCTTTGATGGTGACAGTTAACAGATGGAATGGAAATGGTGGGGGGGCTCATCGGTGGGATGGCCCCCGTATGGTGTTATTCCAGTGGAACGGTGTCCGCTGGAATACGGTTATGGTACACTGCGGTGTAAAAAGGGGGTGTCTCCGAGCTGGAGTCGGCTGGGGGCCGGATATGGTAATGGTAACGCAGTGTAATGGAAAATAAAAAGGTTTAAGTGGGGCTGCTGTCAAAGACCAAATTGGACGGGTGTTAATAAAGTTATTTGGGTTAAATGTTAATGAATAAAGTTTTGTTTACTTGGAATTAGTTAATTGGATTTAAATATTTAATTTGGTTTGAAAAAATAAATAGGCTGTCGTGGCCGAGTTTACTCCAACTCCTGTGTCTATCTCGTTAATGGGTAAATGGAAAAATGTTTAAAGAATTTGGGGGGTTCTAAAGGTGGGGAGTAAAAGGTTGGACTATCTAATCTACACTAGTCATGCATCTCCTGCATGTCTGCTATTCCCGGACATGGTCATCAAGTAAGGCCCGGAGCAATGACAAAGAATGCAATAAGCGGAGGGCCGGCCATGACAGGGTTAACTAAATCCCTGGTCTGGTCGGTAGGAAGGGTCAAGGAGTGAGCAGAGCGAGGGGAGGGGAGGTTATAAATTCCCCTCCTCCCGCTTCCCGGGTAACACACGTGGGGAAAAGTTTCCCACCCACCCTCCCTTTGTTGGGAATTTTGGGCAGGGGGTACTTGGTTGTTGGTGTGTTGATTGTAAGGTATACGGTGTTTGGTGGTTTTTGGGTGCTTTCCTTGTTTTTTGTCTCTCCCACACAGGTGCGAAGTTACGATGTCGTGGCGGCGGTGGGTGTTGGACTTTGCAGGAGAAGAAATTACCCCTAAAGTGGATGCCATTACCCAGAGGTGGTATGGGTTCTGAAGGGGCTGTTAGTCCAGTTTACTGAGTGTAGCTGGGAGGTTGTTAATGGGGGCACTGCGGTCAGTGGTCGTCTCTGAGCCAGCTTGTCGGCTTGAGGCCTATGACCAGAGGTGAGGTACCGCAGTGCTCAAAAAGGTTTTACAATGGTTACAAGTTGTGTTAATGTGCCTGCAAAGTCCAGCACTAGTAGGGTTAAAAGGAAATGGTGGTTGTATCTCAGGTATACATATTGTTATGTGTTAAAATGTTATTTAAACTTCCGGTTCCGGCGCCGCATGGAGTAGCTGTGCACTCCTTCAGCTCCCGCACACAGGCTCCCAAATCGGCCTATAAAAGCCAGCAAACCCGCTGCCGACCCCTGGGCTAACCATCCGCCATCCCCCCCCTCCACCCGAGGATGGACAAATACCTGGAAAAAAGCGGCGCGCGGTCGTACGCCGCCGCTGCGGCGCGAACGGGACAGCCGCAAATCGAGGCCCCGGCTTTGGCCTACACGGATTCGATCGTAGATCCGATCGTGGATCCGACACCTGCAATGGAGGTGAGTGCAACACCAGCCCCTCAGACTGTTCACATCCCCTCACCTCCCCCACAGGCGGGGGATATGCACAACATAGAGCTGATGGCCCAGGCCGTGGCTGCTCTATTATCCCCCATGATAGCGACCTCGGTGGAAAAAGCCATCAATGCAGGGATACAGAAAATCCAGGCTCAACTAGGGGAGCATGCATCCAGGCTGAATGAGGCTGAGAATCGCATCGGACATATAGAAGAGGATCTTTACCAGGCCCAATCCTTTGAACATGCGCAAGACAAGACGAACAAGTATATACTAGACAAACTGGACGACCTTGAGAACAGATCCAGGAGGAGCAATCTGCGCTTTATTGGCGTCCCTGAATCGCTGCAACCTCAAGCACTTTCAGATCTCTGCTCCAGACGCATCCCCGAGACCCTGGGCCTGCCGGGCCCCTGCACTGTTGAGCGCGCCCACCGCATGGGCCTTTTCAACTCTGATCGCAAGTCACCTCGCCCTGTCATCGCCAAATATCTCAACTATTCAGAAAAATCCCTCATCCTGCAGAAGTTCAGGCAGTCCAGGACCCTCCAGATAGACGGCATGAATATCCTGATCTTTGCGGACTACTCCGTGGACGTCTCCAAGAGGAGGAAGGCTTTCCAGCAGACCTGCACGGAGCTCCACCGAATGCAAATCAAGTTTACACTGGCTTTCCCGGCCGTGCTTCGACTCAGAGCACCCAACGGAGATCAGCTCTCCTTCCATGACCCATCCGAAGCTGAGGCCTTCCTGAGATCCCTCCGCTCTAGCCCCCACCACAACCAGTCTCCCAGAGTGGCACCTTCCAACCGGGCCCTAGAACACGGAAGCCCACGCAAGGACTCTCCTAAAAGATTCAAGGCATCTGGATCCGACCGTCAACTCACCTCATCCTTTTGAACTCTTTTTCTTGGACCTTCTCTTTTTTTTTTCTTCTAGACGGTCACACCATCCCGATGCAGTTCTGCTGCTCATTAACCGTCCAGGACCACTCCTGGGCCCCTCTCCTTTAGCGTGCCTCCCCCTTCACCCGGGGGACCACGGTAGGCCTAATGCAATTTTGCTGTTATGCCAGTCTGTCTCCTTTTCTTTTCTCTTATGCTCCTAAATGCCATTTTATTTCACACTGTTTTGTTTTCACATTGTTTTATGTTCTCTTGCACAATCGGTAATAGTTGTCTTAGCTCCACTTGTGCCTTAATATTATGTTATCCTATACGTTTATATATCATGTGTAGGCCTTTCCATTCTTCCGCAAGGAACCTGTCTAACTCCTCCCCCCCCCCTCACGCATTGCTCCTGCTGCTTACACCCCCCCATCGGTCGCGGCGGGTGAAGTGCTGCATTGAGAGCCCTGCGTTGGGAGCTGGCCTATTCAGTGGCTCCATGCGGAAAAAAGTGAAGTTCCCAAATGTTATTGTTCACCTTGTTTGCCCCCATCACCCTCCCCCCATCTCCCCCTCCCTGGTTCTCAACCCTCCGCCCATTTTTAGGGATCCGTTACCACCCCCGCTCTCTCTCACAGCAAACCACCACAACACCTGCTGTCCTTGCACCCCACTTCTACAATGCTCCATGCTCCCATTCTCCTCGCCTCCACGTCCTGCTCACACCCCATTGTTAGTCTTCCCAACATGAGAATAGTCTCCTGGAATGTCAAAGGGCTCCGCTCCCCCAATAAGAGGATGAAAGTTCTGCGCCACCTTAAAAGGCTCAAGACCGACATCGCCCTCCTTCAGGAAACCCATCTGTCCACCCCCGACTTCCCGCGGCTGCGGAAACTCTGGGTAGGCACAGTCCTCGGTTCTGACTCAAGTGGTCGGAAAGCTGGGGTAATAATCCTTATTAACAAAAACCTTCCCTGCAAGATTCTGTCCTCAGATTCGGACTCCGAGGGGCGATTCACCTCGGCCCGTATTCAACTGGGATCCAGGGTGGTAATCATCACTAATGTATATGCTCCTAACAGCCCCACAAGTGCCTTCTTTAGCGACCTCACCTCCTGGGCGCTTAGAGACCCAGCCTGCCCACACCTGATAGGCGGGGATTTCAATTCCATCATGCACCCGATAGATGACAGGTCCTCTACCAGACAATCTCGTCCTCCTCTGACTCCTCTCACCCAGACATTATTGGCGTCGACGGTCGATTCACTGCACCTCCACGATCTATGGCGACTAAAACACCCTGCTGACAGAGAATTCTCATTTTATTCCCACCCTCATAAAGTCTTCACGAGACTGGACTATCTTTTCTGTTCTGACTCTCTCCTCCCACTGATCTCGGAAGCCGACATACACGACATCGCAATCTCGGACCATGCCCCGGTCTCGACCACCCTTGAGGACCCTGACTTAGCCTCTAACCCCAGAATCTGGCGGTTCCCCTCCTATCTTCACAATAACTCCGATTTTCACCAGCATCTAGAAAAAGCCTGGTTGGGATACGCATCGGATAACGCGTTACACGCTGACAACCCTAACCTTTTCTGGGAAGCGGGCAAAGCGTTCCTCAGGGGCTGCATAATCGCCTACGCCGCCACATTCAAAAAACACACCCTTAGACGCTACAAACAGGCCAGCGCAACACTGCATCAGGCCCAGCGGGTCCTCTATACTGATGACTCCCCCAGCAACCGTAACGCCTGGTTCGCTGCCAAGCAGGCCTTTGATAGCTGGGCAGCCACCCTCGAACGTACCCAAAAAGCGCATCTAGACGCCTCCCTCCACAAGTTTGGTAACAAAGCAGGTAGACTCCTTTCCAGATTAAGTAAAGGACCCAACCGCCCGACGCATATCATGTCCCTCAGGGACCCGTCGGGTTCCATACACTACACCCCAAAAGGTATCAATAATACTATGCGCCAATTCTACTCCTCCCTGTATGCCTCAGACCCTATCGATAAACCGACAGCCCTCAATTTCCTACGACGTATCTCCCTGGACCAGGTAACCCCCACCCAGCTCGAAGCCCTCAATGCCCCTATCTCTGTCCTGGAGGTCCAATCCGTAATCAAACAGCTTTCCCCCTCCAAAGCCCCAGGCCCAGACGGCTTCACCGGAGAATTTTACAAGTCCTTTAGCTCGACTGTGTCCCCCCCTCTCCACAACGTCTACACACACATATGGTCGGGTGGGTCCTATCTTCCAACGGGCAATCAGGCCATAGTAAAACTCCTAGAGAAGAAGGGCAAGGACCCCCTAGAACCTGGCTCTTATAGGCCCATCTCGCTTCTTAACCTTGACGTTAAAATCCTCTCCAAGATAGCAGCCACTAGATTGGCATCCATTATACCCTCCCTGATTCACCCCGCACAGTCGGGCTTTGTTAAGGGTAGGACGGCCACCATGAATATCAGGAAGGTGATGCTAGCTCTCGAACACGCAAAAAATGACCCGGCAGGAGACCACGCCATCATCACCCTAGACGCGGAGAAGGCTTTCGATAACGTTAGTTTCGAATGGCTCTCCATGGTCATGTCCAAAATGGGCTTCTCGGGCCCCTTCACGCACCTCATAGAATCAATGTACACTGCCCCTGCCGCGAGAGTGGTCGCGGCGGGCCTCCTCTCTGAGGAGTTCAGGCTGCACAAAGGCACGAGGCAAGGCTGTCCACTCTCCCCGCTCCTTTTCAACATAGCACTTGAACCCCTCTCCCGCCACCTAACCCAGATCGCCCCCCTACATGGCATCCATGTCGGAGGCCACGACCTTCGCACGTCACTATTTGCAGACGATGTCCTTATCTTCACATCCAGCCCCTCACTCGACATGTCCACTATCAAGACCACCTTTGACGAATTCAGGCAATGTTCAGGGTTACGTATCAATTATAGCAAGAGCGAAATACTCCCAATAGGCTCCCTATCTATCCCCTCCTGGTCCCAAAACTCCTTATTCGCCGTTGCAAAGTCACATATCACTTACCTGGGGATAAAAATAGGCAAACTACCCTCCTCCCTATACCACCTCAACTACCCCCCCCTGCTCACCAAAATATCCCAAGAACTGACCAACTGGATGGACCTGCCTCTCTCGCTACTGGGAAGATGCCACCTTGTCAAGATGGTTAGTTTTGCACGCCTACTGTACCCACTACAAACCATCCCTTTACTCTTGCGCCACAAAGACATTAAATCCATTAACTCTGCCATTTCCAAGTTCCTCTGGCGTGGCAAGAGGGCGCGCATAGCATTTACCAAGCTGCATCTTCCCAGGCGAGAGGGGGGCATTGCCCTTCCCAACATCAGGCTATATAACTTGGCATGTCTATTGAGAACAGGCTTGGATTGGATAACCCAGTCCTCCAGGTGCTCGAACTACCCCCTCGAATCGGCGATGGTCCGCCCCTTCTCGCTCACGGCCCTTCTCCATTGCCATTGGAAATCTGCCCCCCTCCCCTCCAACACAATCTCCTTCTCCGGGATACAGTCATCGCCTGGAGAGAGGTCAGGAAGGCCCTCAATGTCCCCTCCTCTATCTCACGATACCTCCCTATCCTGGGCAACCCGAGCTTCCTACCAGGCTTAGATAACCAGCCCTACCTCGACTGGGAGGGTAAGGGTATCAAATCCTTTTATTCTTTATGTGACCCCCTTTCAGGCCGCCCCTTAGGTTTTAGAGCCCTGGCAGACAAATTTTCTCTCCCTTCGTCACATGTATTCCAGTATATTCAATGCATTAGTTTCCTGAAAAACGCCTGTCGAGATGACAGAAAAAGGTTCCAGAGCTCCCTTACCGACACCCTTATTTCCCGGGCCTCATACAAAATCTCAGACATTTACCATCCCCTCCTCCAGCACAACATCCCCCCCCTGGCCTCAACCTCGGCGGCCAACTGGTCGAAAGACTTCCCTGACCCTGACCTGGTGGAGAAGCTCCTGCATGGCCTCACCACCATCCACAGACTTATCCCTAACGAAATATGGAGAGAGACGCAGATTAAGATTGTTCACCGAGCCCACATCCCCTTCAGCCGAGCCCATGCCACCCCAGAATGCCCCCTCTGTAAACAACCCAAACCTAACTTGGCTCACAGGTTCTGGTCTTGTTCCCTCATAGCCAGTTTCTGGGACCAAGTCATCCAATACATTTTCGATGTCACCCTGCTACGCATACCCAGGGACCCGTTACTACTTATATTTGGGTACTGGGACCCCATACTACTCCCCTGGTCCTCTCCCTCCACCCCCCTGGGCAGGGACTGGACTCTGATATGCCTCTTGATAGCCCGTAGAGCCATCCTCCAGAAGTGGATATCAGCGGACTGCCCAACCACTGCTCAAGTTAAAAGGGAACTGTTGCAGCTCTTATACAAGGACAGGCTCAACACGGACCTGACCCACGAACGGAGCAAGAACCGCTTCTATCACTTATGGAATCCCTTTATGTCGCATACTTTCACTTCTACTGAATGGTTGAACTTTGAGAAAATGTCTTTTCTATACCAGGATCCCCCTCGGGATTGACATCTCTCCTACCCTCCCTCCCTCCTCCCCTACCCCCCCCCCCTCTCTTGTTGTTCCTTTTTGTTTGCAAGCACTACTATTTCACCTACCCCGTGACCACTTAACCTATACCCTCCCCCCTTATTTGTTCTCTCTGAGAACCTCTACATACACTGTTAATCTACAGCAATGTTCCACAGAAAATGCTTTTATGTCCCGTTTTTTTTATGTTTTCTCTGTTATGTAACTTCCTTAATAAAAACATATTTCAAAAAAAAAATGTTATTTAATACTTAAAAGGTTATTTAAAATAAATGGAGGCTGCTACGGCCAGTTTTTTACTCCAACATTAAAGTGGTGGTCTCAGTTATTTATTAAAGATAAGAGGTTGGGTAAAAATGTGGGTCTTAGCAGATAAGGGTTATGTTAAGTTATACCACAGTCATGTGGTCCGACATAGTGGCTCGTACCACATGGTGATTGGCTAGGTCTTTGGAGGGAATTAATAGGGCACAGAGGAAGATTAATTGAGATGTGGCCAGGTTCATGGTGGTGGTGGTGCGCCGCTTGGAATTGGAGGACACTTGGCGGTACCTTCGGGGGAATGGGGTACACCTGAATGCAGTAGAGATTGATATGAGGGCTTTGGGGCTGCAGGATGGAATCCAGCAAGCTCTTCGGGTCTGGAGGCATGGGCATCCGCTAAAAAAATTTCAGAGGGGGGCGCTTCGTCAGCAGCGATACACAGTCAAAAGCGCCCCCCCCACATTAAAATGTAAAAACACCCCACTGTGCCCCCTGCATCTTTCAATATCTCTTTGTCACTACTGTGTACCCCCTCTCCACAACTGCACCTCTAGACCCCTTTACATTACACAGCACCTCACAGCTCTGGACCCCTTTATATTACACAGCACTCTGCATCACTGGACCCCTTTACATTACACAGCACCCTGCATCACTGGACCCCTTTACATTACACAGCACCCCTTTCCCTTGACTGAAACACTACACTATATTGACAGTATATTTATTTCAGGTCTAAAAGAGGAACCTTTTGGAATGAGGGACAAATGGATTTGATTTCATAAGAGGGACAGGCACTCTAAATAAGGGACAACTAGCGGGGAGGGGAGCACTGCAGTCACCGCTTAAATTGGCCCCAGGGCCAGTTCGGCCCTGCTCCTGGCGATTCCAGGGGGGGCAAACGACCCCCCTTGCCCTATGGAGGGGACGCCCATGTCTGGAAGGGCACCAAAGGGTAAGGTTTTACCCTTGGGCACTGTGGCGTGTGTTGGTCTCTGCAGGTGAAGGACGATACCTTGAAATACAGAATTAAGGACCTGTCGGTGATATGGGTGCGGTTATTGTGATTCCAGATAACGGAGGTTAGCTGGAGGGATTGGTTATGGAGCACTGCGGTCGCGGGTTGTCTCTGAGCCAGCCGGTAGGTTGAGGCCTGTCAGCAGAATGAGAGAGACCGCAGTGCAATATATATATATCTATATATATAAAACTCAACATGTGTGTGTGTGTGTATGTATGTATGTTCCAGCATCACGTCCAAACGGCTAAAGATAGCAACATGAAACTTGGCACACATGTTACTTATATGTCAGCAACAAACATAGGATAGGTGGTTTAACCCTTACTCACCCCCATTTGCCATGGTTGGGGTTTTTCTTTAAAGTCCCATTCAACTCTATGGGAAATACATGTTACTTCATAACTTCCAAACGGCGGTTTTTGTTAAAGTGTGAAAATGCCTCGAAGAAAAAGTAAAGCTATAGGCCAAGTGCAATCTAAGGCAAAAAAAATAAAAATACAGCGTAGGCTTGAAACTCCTGAGGAGCGCAGTACAAGACTCACAGCACTGCGAAATAGAGCACAAGCTTCAAGAGCTTCAGAAACCGAACAACAGCGTGACATTAGACTTCTGGATAAGAGGGAGAGAGCTACAACTTCTAGAGCTTCAGAAACCGAACAACAGCGTGACAGACTTCAGGATAAGAGGGAGAGAGCTAATGCTTCTAGAGCTTCAGAAACCGAGCAACAGCGTGACATTAGACTTCTGGATACGAGGGAGAGAGCTACTACTTCTAGAGCTTCAGAAACCGAACAACAGCGTGACATTAGACTTCTGGATACGAGGGAGAGAGCTACTACTTCTAGAGCTTCAGAAACCGAACAACAGCGTGACAGACTTCAGGATAAGAGGGAGAGAGCTAATGCTTCTAGAGCTTCAGAAACCGAGCAACAGCGTGACATTAGACTTCAGGATAAGAGGGAGAGAGCTAATGCTTCTAGAGCAGTGTTTTTCAACTCCAGTCCTCAAGGCACACCAACGGGCCAAGTTTTCAGGATTTCCCTGGCTGTGGTGATTACTAAGGCAGTGAAACTGATCAAATCACCTGTGCAAAATAATGGAAAGCCTGAAAACATGACCTATTGGTGTGCCTTGAGGACTGGAGTTGAAAAACACTGTTCTAGAGCTTCAGAAACCGAGCAACAGCGTGACATTAGACTTCTGGATATGAGGGAGAGAGCTACTACTTCTAGACCTTCAGAAACCGAACAACAGCGTGACATTAGACTTTAGGATAAGAGGGAGAGAGCTAATGCTTCTAGAACTTCAGAAACCGAACAACAGCGTGACATTAGACTTCAGGATAAGAGGGAGAGAGCTACTACTTCTAGAGCTTCAGAAACCGAGCAACAGCGTGACATTAGACTTCTGGATAAGAGGGAGAGAGCTAATGCTTCTAGAGCTTCAGAAACCGAGCAACAGCGTGACATTAGACTTCTGGATAAGAGGGAGAGAGCTACTACTTCTAGAGCTTCAGAAACCAAACAGCGTGACATTAGACTTCAGGATACGAGGGAGAGAGCTACTACTTCTAGAGCTTCAGAAACCAAACAGCGTGACATTAGACTTCAGGATACGAGGGAGAGAGCTACTACTTCTAGAGCTTCAGAAACTGAGCAACAGCGTGACATTAGACTTCAGGATAAGAGGGAGAGAGCTACTACTTCTAGAGCTTCAGAAACCGAACAACAGCGTGACATTAGACTTCTGGATAAGAGGGAGAGAGCTACTACTTCTAGAGCTTCAGAAACCAAACAACAGCGTGACATTAGACTTCAGGATAAGAGGGAGAGAGCTAATTTCTGTAGCGTTTTGGTATCCATATTCTCTTCCCCAGATCTTTTCTACTTAAACTCTCCTCTACTTCTACCCATTTTTTCTTTTGGTCTCCTTCTTGTAGCCATTCGGTTATTCTCTTTAATACTGCCGATCTATAATATCTTTTAAAGTCAGGGAATGAAAGTCCCCCCTCGCAGCTAGGTCTAGTTAGGGTCTCCACCGATATTCAAGGTTTTCTTTCCTTCCATATGAACCTCCTTACTATTTTCCCCAAAATTTTAAAATAGGCCTCTGGGATTTTTATTGGGAGTGTTTGGAAGATATATAATATTTTAGGTAGTATCATCATCTTTATTGTGTTTATTCTTCCCCACCAAGATACTGATGTTGCTCCTCCTCAAGGCAACTTCCGTAAGAATTGTTTTAATAAATAAGGCTGCTACGGCCTATATTTTCCCCAACTTCTGGTGCGGTCTCAATTTAATAAGGTAAAGGTTGGAGGTTGGGTGATATTAAGAAAGGTGTTGTTTAAAAGGAAGTGCATCTGTTATACAGAATAGTCATGTCACACACTTCCTGTAACTTCTGTGGTTTCCTTCATTTACATATTTATGTGGTTTATACATCGGAGAGCGAGGTGTTGGCTGCTTTGCAGAGCGAAGCCACAAGACAATTCCAGCAAAGCCAATGTTTAAACTTTTGCCAAGTCTAATGCCGTGTACACACGATCATTTTTCGGCATGAAAAAAAACCTAGGGCCAGATTCACAAAACTTTTACGGCGGCGTATCTCCAGATACGCCGCCGTAATTTCAAATCTGCGCCGCCGTATCTTTGTTTTGTATCCACAAAACAAGATACGCCGTTTCTTTGCTTAGATACGCCGTCCTATTTAAGTTTAATATTTACTCTGGACGCTAGGGTCGCTTCCATTGTTGTCCCACGTAAAATATGCAAATGAGCTAGATACGCTGATCCACGAACGTACGTACGCCCGGCGCAGTGTTTTTACGTCGTTTGTATAAGCGTAGGTCCGCCGTAAAGTTACCCCTGCTGTATGGAGGCGTACGTAATGTTAAGTATGGACGTCGGGCCAACATCGAATTTTCTGTCGTTCACGTCGTTTGCGTAAACCGTTTGCGAATAGGGAAATGCATAAGTTACGTTCACGTCGTTTTTATTGACTATTTTCAACGTGATTTTGCGCATGCGCACTGGGATATCTCCACAGAAGGCGCATGCACCGTTCAAAAAATACGTAATTTACGCGGCGTCAAGCTGATTTAAATTAAATCACGCCCACAGCTTTTTAATTTGAATTGCGCGGCCTTACGCCGCAACAATTACACCACGCCGCCGTAAGTTACAGCGGAAATTGTTTGTGGATAAGGATACGCCGCTGTAACCTACAGCGGCGTAGTGTAACTTAGATAAGCTACGCCAGCGCCACTTCTTTGTGGATCTGGCCTGTAGTTTTAAATAAATGTCTTGTAAAATGATGGTGTGCGGGCTTCACATAATTTTTCAGATTCGGAAAAAACAACAAAAAATAAAATTCGAACATGCTGCATTCTTTAACGTCGTTTTAAACAATGTCGTTTTTCGGGTTGTAAAAAAATGATCGTGTGTGGGCTAAAACGACGTTAAAAACCCACGCATGCTCAGAAGTTATGAGACGGGAGCGCTCGTTCTGGTAAAACTAGCGTTCATAATGGAGATCGCACATTTATCACGCTGTAACAGACAGAAAAGCGCCAATCGTCTTTTACTAACAAGGAATCAGTTAAAGCAGCCCAAAGGGGGCGCCATCCGCATGGAACTTCCCCTTTATAGTGCCGGTGTACCCGTTGTACGTCACCGCGCTTTGCTAGAGCATTTTTTTTTTAAATGATGGTGTGTGGGCAACGTCGTTTTAATGATGAAGTTAGAAAAACATCGTTTTTTCTACATGCTGAAAAAACGATGGGCCAGATTCAGATACATGCGTGTATCTTTGTGCGGGCGTAGCGTATCTCATTTACGCTACACTGCCGCAACTTTGAGAGGCAGGTGCCGTATTTACAAAGAATTTGCGCCCAAAGTTACGGCGACATAGCGTAAATGGGCAGGCGTAACCGTGCCTAATTCAAAATAGGCAGGTAGGGGGTGTGATCCATGTAAATGAATCGTGACCCAACGTAATTGACGCATTTTCCGAATGATGCATGCGCCGTCCGTGCACGTATTCCAGTGCGCATGCTCCAAATTACGCCGCAAATACTCATTGGTTTTCAACGTGAACGTAACTCACGCAAAGCCCTATTCGCAAACGATGTATTTTGCCTCACTGCCCAGGTACCCTTCTACTGTCACACTGCCCCCTCCTGTCAAACTGCCCTTATCACACTGCCATCCTCCTGTTATCCTGCTCCCTCCTGTCACACTAAAACCCCTCTTGTCATGCTAAACCTTCTCCTGTCACACTTTCAATCTGCTCCCCATCACACTGCCCCCTCCTGTCACACTGCCCAGGTGCCCCTCTCCTGTCACACTGCCCCCTACTGTCACACTGCCCAGATGACCTTCTCCTGTCACACTGCCCCCTCCTGTCACACTGCCCCCTCCTGTCACACTGCCCAGGTGCCCCTCTCCTGTCACACTGCCCCTTCCTGTCACACTGCCCCCTCCTGTCACACTGCCCAGGTGCCCCTCTCCTGTCACACTGCCCCTCTCCTGTCACACTGCCCCCTCCTGTCACACTGCCCAGGTGCCCCTCTCCTGTCACACTGCCCCTTCCTGTCACACTGCTAGAGCTGCACGATTCTGGGAAAAATGAAAATCACAATTCTTTTGTATAAAATGAAGATCACGATTCTCAAAATTTTATTTATTTTAAGTTATTTTCAACACAAAACTGAGCTTATGTGGATAAATACAGGGGGCCAGATTCTTATACATGGCGGCGTAGCGTATGCTATTTACACTACACCGCCGCAACTTACAGGAGCATGTGCCGTATTCTCCAAGCACTTGCTCCATAATTTGTGGCGGCGTTGTGTAAATGGCCCGGCGTATCCCCCGTAATTCAAAGGGGGCAGCTTGTATTTAAATCAAGCGTGCCCCCGCGCCGAATGAACTGCGCATGCACCAGCCGTAAACGTAGCCCAGTGCGCATGCTCCATAGTACGCCGCAAATACATTGGTTTCGACGTCAACGTATTTAACGCAAAGCCCTATTCCCGACGAGTTACGCAAACGACGTAAAAACACGACGCTGTCCGACGTCCATACCTAACATGGTGTACGTCGGACCTAAGCAAGGTTACCCCTCATATAGCAGGGGTAACCTTGCGCTTACGCAAACGACATAAACTACGATGAGGGTGCGCAAATATGTTCTGAAATCGGCTATCAGGCTCATTTGCATATTCGACGATGAAATCGACGGGAACGCTACGGCCATCGTAACATTACAACTTAGATCCGACGGTGTAAGTGACTTACGCAAGTTGGATTTACGCCAAATATATGCGTAACTGATTCTAAGAATCAGTCACATAGATACCCAGGGAAAGAAACAGAGATACGTCAGCGTATCTCTTCTGAGAATCTGGCCCAGTATATGGAAATCTGACAGACTGTTTACGTGTTACATTTTAAAAGCCGCAGCAAACTGATATTTACATTTAACTAAATAATGACAATCAGAGGAGTTCTGTCACATTGGGAACCATGGAAGGTTTGCAGCTGCTTTTAAAATGTAACATGTTCTGCCGACGTATATGTATGAGGCGGTCCTTAAGTGGCTAAACCTTCTCCACTTTATCTCAAAACTTCTGGCTGACTGGTTTAAACTTGTTATTTAACCACATTTTTAAAAAGGTACAAAATCTTTCCATGTACAACAGATTTTTACATTGCCTAACATGGTAAAAACTTCTACCACACTGTAACTTATACGTCTGACAAAACCGTTCTCAGTACCACGAACCACGGAACAAGAACACAAAGCAAACATTAAACTTAGCCATAGGAGACACATAGGGCCAGATTTAGGTAGAAGTTACGCGGCGTATCTCTAGATCAGCCGCGTAACTTCTAACCTACGCCGGCGTATCTGTTTTCTGTATTCACAAAACAAGATACGCCGGGATAGAGTTAAGATACGAGCGGCGTAATTGTATTTTGCCGTCGTATTGTAACTGCAATTTTAAAATGGCTGCTAGGGGCGTTCCCGCTGATTTACGCTGAGAATATGTAAATCAGCAAGATACGGCAATTCACGAACGTACGCCCGCCCGACGCAGTGACTTTACGACGTTTACATAAGGGTTTTCCCGGCGTAAAGATAAAGCAACAAAAAGCAGGCGCATCCAATGTTAAGTATGGCCATCGTGACTGCGTCGAATCGGAAAAGTTTTACGTCGTTTGCGTAACTCGTCCATGAATGGGGATTGACATCATTGACGTTCACTTCCAAAACACTGTCATAATTTGGAGCATGCGCACTGGGATACATTGACAGCCGGCGCATGTGCACTACGTTTGCCGCGGGATTGCGCATAGTTTAAATAATACACGCCCCCTACCCGCCCAATTTGAATTCTGCCGGCTCATTTTCGCTACGCCGCCGCAACTTTAGGAGCAAGTGCTATGTGAATAACAGTACTTGCTCCTAAAGTTTCGGCGGAGTAACGTAAATGAGAAACATTACTCCAAAATAAAGATCCGCCCATCTACCTGAATCTGGACCATAGACATGTGAAGACAGAACTAGGTGGACACAGCCGGAGTAACAGAGGTATTTAGGCAAATAGTCCTCTAATATGAGAGACATTTACACATATGTAGCGCTCACCCCCGAAGGAGCCGCTGGTAATAGATTGGATGGCATGTTACCTCTGTGACTCCGCCTTCCTAGGGTAGTTGATGAGAGCCAAAGTAATGGAATGTCCACACAGCAGGTGTCTTTTTCTTGTGCTTTTATTTACCCAACAGGGTAAAACAGTAAATCTTGAGGTAGAGAGTAAGGACCAGATGCACAAAGGAATTACGCCGGCGTATCTCCAGATACGCCGCCGTAAATTTCCAATGTGCGCCGTCTCATGTCGCCGCTCATGTCTGTGGATCTGGCCCTAAAGATGTATGAGGAGAAGAAACAGCAGATTCAGGCGTAACGGTACGGAAACAGTCCTGCTTCCAACAACACTTTGTTTCGTCGCCACTCTAGCCAGAGTGGGTATAGTGTACCTGGACAGGCCTCTCACACCGACCTGGCAGCCAGAGTATCACTCGGAACTTTGAGGGAAACAAGTCTCTGCCACAGACACTCCCTAGAATTTAGATCATGGAGAAAATCCTCCTTGGTAGTATTTGTGCCTGGATCAACTTCAGGTAATTTGCAGTTAGGTTACCGACTGACAGGTGGCTAACGTCCACCCTTTCAGTGTCCAGTTACAGTGTCCGGGTTACCTTGATCCCCGATAGTTTGTCAAGATGCTATTGGATCGCCAGCCTTTCTTGGCTCTCCTCAGGCGGACTCCCCACTGAACAGCTTCCTCTCAAAAGGAACAACGCTTGGGATCTTCTCAGGATTGGGGACCCAGTCGATCACTGGGGCCCCGTCACAGCTTTAACGTTCCGAACCAACATGGTCCCGGAACCAAGAGCACCACATGGCATGCGCACCCCGGCCTGGTAGGCCATTTCGCCGGGGGTCCATGATGTGTGGTCACCCTGAAGGTGGGTGCCACACCAGAAAAATACCCCGCCTCAATGTGTCTGTTCCAGAAGTACCCTCTCCCAGCATGCCCCGCGAGAGAAACTCCCTCCCGATTAGCTGCTGGCAAGAGGCACCCGTCACCCCGGGGTGGTATAAAACCCCAGCAACAACAGAATGAGCCCACAGTACAGCCCAGCCAAAACAGAGACCCTTTTTAGAATTGAAATTACAATCAGAGTCTGTACACTCTGATTACACCTTAAATTTTGACAGCACCGGTACTTAGAAGTAACCCAGCACTACACACTCCCCCCACTTGAATAGACACTGTCCTCAGTGTCCACCAAGCTGGTGTTCTAGCCTGAACACCTGACCTAAATCTGCTTTGACAGTAAAGGGAATAAATAGAAAAGAATAGGAAAAAGTATAAGAATATAAAACATTACTTTGTACAATATTCACAATGATACTTTATGGCATTAAACATTCCTAACTATCTATCCTGCCCCATTCCCTGACAGTTTTGATAGACGATCAGCAACCTGCAAAACGAAAATGGAAGAACAAACACAAAAATATACACATACAGTCACTGAGGGTGAAACGAAGCTGCAACTTTAAAAACTTTAAAAAAGCAAAGCCTCCTTTCCTCCCAAAGAGACACATCATATAAGTGAACTAAGTGCTGAGAATTTCCCAAGTTGCAAGACTTGAGAAAAATATATGTACAAGCTAGTCTTTCTGTGGTAGTAGAATCTGCAGAACACTGCCCCTAGTGGTCAGTGTGCTGGCACTACAAGTACAGTGCAGTCCAATACTCAAAGTAGCATAAACAGGAGAAAGAAACTTTTCTTCTTTCCTTTCTTGCTGATGATGAAGCTGTTGGGACCCTAATCTTTCTAACTATCATCCCCCCGAAGTTCTGCACATTTGGGCCCAAATGTGGATCCAGCAAGGATGAAAACAAACTGAAAAGGGTGATCACCCTCAGGACTTATTTAAAGCAGCAGCAGATATTGCAGGCATCTGTACCGGCCATGACTCCAATCCTTCAGGCAACCCTCAAATCGGTGGCCAAGCGAAACAAAAGCATAGTCAGTGTCACAAGCAGCCTTTGGGATATTCAGATATTCCCAGATGTGGTCTTTGCACAACTCCTCCCGCTTTGTTTCGATCTCCTGCATCAGGTCTGCAGGCACATACGGGAACTCCCATCCATAATCCAGGACTACCTTTTTAATGACAATCCGTTGAAGACAGGCTAAGTTTGGCAGCGTACGGGAGTGTCCTAGTCCCGGCATAACAATGGCATCCGGGGCCCTCTTTAACACAGAGGATACAGCTGGGATAGGTGCCGTCTCTCTTGGGTCACCAGCATTTGGCACTGTGACTCCCCAAGTTAGTTGTGGGACACCCGCTTGTGGTGCGGTATCCCCAAAGCGTCTTGTGTTTGTGGGGTTTTGCAGCACGGAACCCCCTGCCCCATTGTGACTCGGGCAGCTCCGGCTCAAACCAATGGTCATCCCCTACATCAGACCATGAGTCCAGGTCAGAGGTGTCATATTCCTCAGCAGGCAAATACACTCTCTCACTAGTGGATGTACTGACCTTGTCCTTGGTTGTGGCCTCGACAGGGGCATCATTCTCCCTGGAGTCTGGTTCAAGTCTTCGCATAGGTAGGCCTCGACTACAGCCATTGGAGACCTTCACGGGGCCCATTTTTCCAAAAGCGAGCCAAGCAGGGACCACCACCATACACGCAGTCTCGGTGGCAGCATCCACCTTCACAGGAGTCACATATTTCTTTACATTAGAGTCACTCACTTCAGACGACACCACCGTTCCGGTGACCCAAACAACATGTTATTCGTGGGGTGACTCCGTTGGTTGTTCCACTCAGAACAAATATTCCTGGCACTTCCTGCACCGAGCAAAGGGCAGGATTCGGACGGCCAGCACCGCACATCGGGGACAAGACAACCCAAGGGCCTCCACGCTGCCGCTGGTGAACAGTACGAACCGCCCCTGCATCCCCATCCGGATCCCGGTATCGGTCATGGAAGCTCCGGTGACGACAGGCATCGGATGGACTCCAACTGTAGACATCGGAGGCCTCAATCTTTCGAACGGTGCCAGGGCCACAGACATGTTGCACGCGTCTCTCTCTCGTGGGCGGGCAATCACTCTGCTGTTTGGAGCCAAACTCGCCCTACGTCTCACGCAGGGGTGGGTAACTCCTCCCACTTTAAGTTCTTTTCTGGGCACGTTGCAGGCACAGGTCACTCCGCTGCACGTGCGCCCAGACTCTCACTACCTGAAGTTAACTCCTTCCTCACTGCACAGTCCAACACCACGACAATTCCTGTCTCTCAATGGCAGAATAAAATTTCACAGTTCCATTGTCAGAGGCAACAGCCGATCCCGGACGAGCCCCCACATATAGCGCTCACCCCGAACGAGCCGCTGGTAATAGATTGGGTGGCATGTTACCTCTGTGACTCCGCCGTCCTAGGGTAGTTGATGAGAGCCAAAGTAATGGAATGTCCACACAGCAGGTGTCTTTTTCTTGTGCTTTTATTCACCCAACAGGGTAAAACAGTACAACTTGAGGTAGAGAGTAAAGATGTATGAGGAGAAGAAACAGAAGATTCAGGCGTAACAATACGAAACAGTCCTGCTTCCAACAACACTTTATTTCATCGCCACTCTAGCCAGAGTGGGTATAGTGTACCTGGACAGGCCTCTCACACCGACCTGGCAGCCAGAGTATCACAAGCAAGAGGCACCCAAGCCTGGGCTCCACCCGTCATCCCCGGGGGGGTATAACACCCCAGCAACAGAATGAGCCCACAGTACAGCCGAAACAGAGACCCTTTTTAGAATTTAAATTACAATCAGAATATCCACACTCTGATTACCCCTTACATTTTGACAGCACCGGTACTTAGAAGTAACCCGGCGCTACACATACACATTTCAGGCCCCTCTCATGCTGACGGAACGATTGGGTCCACCTTTCCTTTCACCCACAAAATAACTGTTGGGTGTAACAAGATGACCGCTTGCCCCCTTCTCACTGTGAAGGAGTGTGGGGTGGAGCAAGATGGCGGCGCCGAAATGTCACATCCTACGAGACATCCTACGAGACAGCCGCTGCCGGGTGTACCAAAATGGCCGCCGCTCCAGAGCTAGGCCAAAGCCAGGGACTTTCCAGGGACTTTCCTATGGCCGCACCCGAAAATTGCAGGTCATCCGTCCTGGAGAATGCAGGGGGGGGGGGAATCGAGATCGCGTTTTTCTTACGATTAATCGTGCAGCTCTACTCACTGCCCAGGTATCCTTCTAATGTCACACTGCCCGAATGCCCTTTTGCTGTCACACTGCCACGGTGCCCTTCTGTCATACTGCCCAAGTGCCCTCCTCCTGTCACACTGCCCAGGTATCCTAATGTCACACTGCCCAAGTGCCCTTCTCCTGTCACACTGCCCAGGTATCCTCCTGTCACACTGCCCAAGTACCCTTCTCCTGGCACACTGCCCCCTCCTATCACACTGCCCAGGTATCCTTCTAATGTCACACTGCCCAGGTATCATTCTAATGTCACACTGCCCTTCTCCTGTCACACTGCCCCCTCCTGTCACACTGCCCAGGTATCCTTCTAATGTCACACTGCCCCCATCACACTGCCCAGGTACCCTTCTCCTGTCACACTGCCCAAGTGCCCTTCTCCTATCACACTGCCCCCTCCTGTCAATCTGCCTCATCACACTGCCACTCTCCTTTTATTCTGCCCCCTCCTGTCACACTGCCCAGGTACCCTTCTCCTGTCACACTGCCCCCTCCTGTCAATCTGCCCCATCACACTGCCCAGGTACCCTTCTCCTGTCACACTGCCCATTCTTATCACACTGCCCTCCCTATGGTCATACTGTCTATGTACCCTTCTCCTGTCACACTGCCCCCTCCTGTCAATCTGCCCCATCACACTGCCCAGGTACCCTTCTCCTATCACACTGCCCATTCTTATCATACTGCCCTCCCTATGGTCATACTGTATATGTACCCTTCTCCTGTCACACTGCCCCCTCCTGTCAATCTGCCCCCATCACACTGCCCAGGTACCCTTCTCCTGTCACACTGCCCATTCTTATCACACTGCCCATGTACACTTCTTAGATGTGATGGGTTTTCATTTGGTGATCTGCCCAGTAAGTCTGTTATTTTTATACAGAACAAGCTGTCCCGTGTGTTAGCTGGAGTTTGGCTTTAACCGTTTGAGATCCGCGCTATAGTCGAGTGACGGCTTTAGCGCGGATCTAAATTGCCAACAAGCCGTCAATTGACGGCTTGTCACTAGCACGTTCCCCACGCGCGCTCCAGAACGCGCCGCGGGGAAATTCTGTGTTGGCCGTGTCCCTTTGATACGGCCAATCACAGATCGCAGCGAACGGCCAGTCAGAGTGGCCGCTTGCGATGCGATCTGTGCGGCGAATGAGAGATGATCTCATATAGATCATCTCTCATTGCCGTTTTACACAGAGACAGCGTCCTGTCTCTGGAGAGGAGGAGACCGATCTGTGTCTCTTGTACATAGGGACACAGATCGGTCACCCCCCCCAGTCACCCCCCCTCCCCCCACAGTTAGAACACTATGCAGGGAATACATTTAACCCCTTCCTCACCCCCTAGTGTTAACCCCTTCAATGCCAGTCACATTTAATTACAGTAATTAGTGCATATTTATAGCACTGCTCGCAGTATAAATGTGAATGGCGCCAAAAATGTGTCAAAAGTGTCCGATGTGTCCGCCATAATGTCGCAGTCCCAATAAAAATCGCAGATCGCCGCCATTTCTAGTAAAAAAATAATAATAATAAAAAATAATAATTCTGTCCCCTATTTTGTAGGCGCTATAACTTTTGCGCAAACCAGTCGCTTATTGCGTTTTTTTTTTACCAAAAATATGTAGAAGAATACGTATCGCCCTAAACTGAGAAAAAAAAAGTGTTTTTTTTTTTTTAAATTGGATATTTATTATAGCAACAAGTAAAAAATATTGTATTTTATTTCAAAATTGTCGCCCCTTTTTGTTTATAGCGCAAAAAATAAAAACTTAATTTTCATTGGATTTAACAAATACAAAGTAAAACATATATACAGGCATGTGATATACTTTGTGAGGTGACCACATTGAAGAACAAGTCACACATGTACACCGTGTCACCAAGAGACAATGTAGGTCACCAGATGAAAAATAAATGGGTGTGGTGTAATAAAGTCCATACCGGGGGGGGGGGTTTCCTCCAGCTACTGACACAAAAAGGTACTCTATATCTATGTTGATGGGGACAAGGGTCTCTTACCAACAGCCCTGGGCTACGGTTGTGGGGGTCTGTGGCTGAGGGCTTATTGGAATCTGAAAGCCCCCCTTTAATAAAGTGGCCCCCCATGAATGAATGAGTATTGGACACATCGTACCCCTACCCATCCATCAAAAGTGTTAAAAAGTAATAAAAACACAGACAGGTTTTGACAAATCTTTTATTAAAAAGATGTGTGGGCCCCATTGGTCTTTTTTCCGATGGGAAAAAAATGATAGTACAAACTGACCGTCTGTGTGGAATTCCATCTGAGAAAAATCCACACATGCTCAGAATCAAGTCGACGCATGCTCAGAAGCATTGAACTTCATTTTTCTCAGCACGACGTTGTGTTTTACGTCGCCGTGTTTTGGCGCGGTCGGATTTTTGACTGATTGTGTGTACGCACGACTGATGAAAGTCATCTTCATCGGATATCCGAGGAAAACATCCATGGGAGTAGATCCCATCAGATCTCCGATGGTGTGGAAAACAGAAAACAAACAATAAATAGAGAACAAATTGTAGCCGCGCTCTTTGTTCTCGTTGAGGTGAAGACACTTCTTTATGTAGAACTGATCATAAAGGAAATAATGCAGATAGGATGAGTGCACTCTGTAAGTGACACAAGTCCTCTTCACAGTCCACCAATCACCACGTGAACACTGGAAGCCCCTCTTGGGGGTGCACTTACCACAAGGATAAGTCTAATGAGCCTCCAAAAACCAGAAATGATCCTTCTCTCCTTATTAGAACCTCCTCACACTGTATAAAGGGATGGGATCACTTGGGCTCAGAATACACTCCATAGCGTGATCCCCGGAGGAGCCGCTGGTTAAATACTGGGATCGGCACACCAAGTTACCCCGGCGATGTCTAGGGGTGAAATGCCCGTGGCGGAGCAGAGAGCGAATGTCCAGACAGTCAATAAAGTTTCTTTTAATGTATTTTTATTTCTTAACCAACAAGGCAAACATCATCTTCAGTGTAAGGAAAGGATAAGAGATCCTTGGGGTGTCAGGCCGGGATGTGATCAGGGCAGACTTGCGCCTGACAATAGCAACAGTTGAACTCGTCGCCACCCCCATGTGGAGTGTATAAAGTGCCCCCGGGCAGGTTCCCCACACTAACCTGACAGCCGAGGTGTCACTCCGGATCGCTGGGAGGAACAGATCTCTCTGTCTCAGATCCGGCTCTAAGGCCTCTGTAACCGGACAATTTCTTCAGTAAGTTGGATAGGTGATCGGAGCCAATCCTCCCAGTAAATTTCCTTTAGGTCACCGGGTGATGGCAAAGTGTACCTGTCAGCATTCCGGTCACCAGATCCCCGATTGGTTCGTCCAAGCCCTGTTGCACAACCTGCCTCCGGGTTCTCCTTAAAGCGGATCTCCACCCTAAAGTAAAGTTCCGCTGAACCCTTCCCCCCTCCGATGTCACATTTGACACCTTTCAGGGGGAGGGGGGTGCAGATACCTGTCTAAAGACAGGTATTTGCAGCCACTTCCGGCCCGCAGTCTCGGGCAAAAGATGTGCTGGGAACGCTCGGCTCCCAGCACAAAGCGGAGGCCAATCAGCAGGCGCAGCGGGACTCGCGCATGCGCCGTAGGGAACCAGGCAGTGAAGCCGGAGCGCTTCGCTTCCTGGTTCCCTCACCGTAGATGGAGGGGGGGGGGAGCAGCAGAGAGACAAGCGAACGCTCGTCCTCTGCTGCGGATGGCTCTGGGCTCCAGGACAGGTACGTGTCCTAATATTAAAAATCAGCAGCTGCAGTATTTGTAGCTGCTGGCTTTTAATATTTTTTTTAAGGGGCCATCCGCTTTAAGCCGATCCCCCAATCGTACGGCACCCAGCCTGGGATCTCCTCAAAAGAACTGGGAACCCAGTAGAGTACTGGAGTCCCCTGTGACCTCTGGTTGAGGTCCAGCATAGCCTGTGGATTTGGCCAGGTGGGCCACGCTGGCGGGGTCCATGGATGAGCGCACCCTGAAGGTGGATGCCGCACCTGGAACCGGGACCCCTCAGAACTGCCTTGAGCACATGACCCCTATCACAGATATATCCCTCCCCAGCATGCCCGTGAGGGAAAACTCCTCCAATTGGCTGCTGGGGAAAGCCTCCTCTGTCAGAACCCCCTCTGCCGGCAAATGCCGACCAGAGATGATACCACATCCCTAGAGTGCAGACCGGCCCACAGGACACCCCCGAAATAACAGGGGTCACCATCTAACAATTGTGTGAATGGGAGCAAGGTAACTCCCTCATTTCTGCTAAATCTAGACTAGTGCCGCACTGAAAGTAAAGGGGGCGCTACACTGTTTAAAACTTTTATTGTTTCCCCCAGTGCCCCCTCTCAATATATACGTGCACAGCAACAATTCAATACCAGCAGGAGTGCGAATGCATAGGTGCTCTACACGCGAGGGGTGTAATTACCGGTACCGCCAGCCGTCCATCGATGCCGAACACCTCCAAGTATGCCTCGGTGGAGCGCAAAACGTCACTTCCTGGTAAAGAGATGAGACCACGGTCCTGACGTTTCGGCGCTATCGGACTTCCTCTGAGGGCGTGGTCTTGTCACGTTCAACGCTGGAATAAATATGCTGCGGTCTGTCACACCTCCTGGTCTATAACCAATGAAAGGAGGTAGCTGGATATATGTTACACACCCACTACTCAGCAGAGGACTATCGTATCAAGCACAGGGATAGCGGCACCATACACAGCCAGCAACGGGCAAACACGGGGGTATTAGTACATCCAGCAGGGGGCAGCAAACTTGACTCACAGTCTGGGTAACCATAAGAAATCCCGTCCGCCACTGAAAAAACGCACAGTAACCCTCTGCAAATAGTCTGCAGTAATTAATAAACAACTCATTAGTACCAAAGAAAGAACAAATCATCTAATATGCATAACAACATAAAAACATTGGGCCAGATTCTCAGCTGAGATACGCCGTTGTATCTCTGTTTGTGCAGCTGTGTATCTATGCGACTGATTCTTAGAATCAGTTACGCATAGATTTTGCTTAGATCCGACTTGCGCAAGTCACTTACACCGTCGTATCTCCAGAGATAGAGATATAATTTTGCCCCCTGTACAAATCATTAGTAAGACCTCATCTGGAATATGCAGTCCAGTTTTGGGCACCAGTTCTCAAAAAGGATATCGGAGAACTGGAGAAAGTGCAGAGAAGGGCAACCAAACTGATAAGAGGCATGGAGGAGCTCAGTTATGAGGGAAGATTAGAGGAACTGAATTTATTCTCTATTGAGAAGAGGAGAATAAGGGGGGATATGATCAACATGTACAAATATATAAGAGGTCCATATAGTGAACTTGGTGTTGAGTTATTCGCTTTAAGGTCAACACTGAGGACAAGGGGGCACTCTTTACGTCTGGAGGAAAAGAGATTTCACCTCCAAATACAGAAAGGTTTCTTCACAGTAAGAGCTGTGAAAATGTGGAACAGACTCCCTCCAGAGGTGGTTCTGGCCGGCTCAGTAGATTGCTTTAAGAGAGGCCTGGATTCTTTCCTAAATGCACATAATATAACTGAGTACTAAGTTTTGTAGGTAAAGTTGATCCGGGGAAAATCCGATTGCCTCTCGGGGGATCAGGAAGACATTTTTTCCCCTCCGGTAGCAAATTGGATCATCGCTCTGCTGGGGTTTTTTGCCTTCCTCTGGATCAACTGTGGTTATGGAGTTGGGTGTATGGGAGGATGTACTGTGTTTTATTTTGTTTTATTTTTATTTATTTTTATGGTTGAACTGGATGGACTTGTGTCTTTTTTCAACCTGACTAACTATGTAACTAACTATGTATCTAAGTTGCAATGTTACGCTGGCCGGTGGTGTTCCCCGTCGATTTCTGCGTCAAATTTGCAAATGAGCATGATACGCGTATCCCCGAATGTATTTGCGCGCCGTCGTTGTAGTTTCCGTAAGCGTAAAGTTAGCCCTGCTATATGAGGGGTAACCTTGCGTAGGTCCGGTGTAAGCCATGTTAAGTATGGACGTCGGGACAGCGTCGTGTTTTTCCGTCGTTTACGTAACTGGTCCCGAATAGAGCTGTGCGTTAATAACGTTGCCGTCAAAATCAATGTATTTGCGCAGACTATGGAGCATGCACAGTGGGCTACGTTTACGACCGGCGCATGCGCAGTTCGTTTGGCGCGGGGGCGCGCTTAATATAAATACAGCACGCCCCCCTCCTTCCCTATTTGAATTACGCGGCCTTACGCCGTCCCATTTACGCTACGCCGCCGCAAATTACGGAGCAAGTGCTTTGAGAATACAGCACTGGCCCGTAAAAAGTGCGGAGGCGTAGCGTAAATGGGTTACGCCACGCTCCGCACAAAAAGCGGAGAGGTACGAGAATCTGGCCCATCGTTCAAACAATAAAACATTAAAAACTTAAAGCGGAGGTTCCGCGGGTTTTGCTTTTTTTTTTTTTAATGTACAATGCATGGTAATATAGCTAGCTAGGTACGACTCACCTGCTAGCCGCTCGTACGTCCGTCCGCTCCGTTTTCGTAAAAAAGAAGAACTTAGAAAGAATACTCCTGTGCTTTTCCATCTTGCTTGTGGGCATTTTGAATCCCACAAGCAAACACTTCCTGGATTTTCATGTGACCCGCTTCCCGCACCATGTGACATCTCGAGCTAGCGTGAGAATACACGCCTAGCTATTCCGAATGGTCTCCTGTGAGTGTTGAAACGTCACTCCCAGGAGACCTTGCGACCATTAAGCCTCGAGTCGTCGGGGAAGAGGAGTGACAGGCCCACTCCCCGCAGGGAAGAAGAGCCGGAAGTCATGCCGAATACAGGTAAGGGTACACATTTAGAAAAAAATAACAACGCTACAAGCATTCATTGAGGCTTCAGAAAAGATTGATATAAAGTTCAGTTTGAGGGTGAACCTCTGCTTTAACCGCTTCAATACCGGGCTTTTATACCACCTCCATACCGGGCCTATTCTGACACTTTTCTCCTACATGTAATAATCATCATTATTTTGATAGAAAATTACACAGTACCCCCAAACATTATATATGTTTTTTTAGCAGACACCCTAGGGAATAAAATGGCGGTCATTCCAAAGTTTTACCTTGCACGGTATTTACGCAATTATTTTTCAAACACCTTTTTTTTGTAAAAAAAATTGTTTCATGAATTAAAAAAAATAACAAAACAGTAAAGTTAGCCCATTTTGTTTGTATTATGTGAAAGATGATGTTACACCGAGTAAATAGATACCCAACATGTCACGCTTTAATTATGCGCACACTCATGGAATGGCGCCAAACTTCGGTACTTAAAAATCTCCATAGGCAACGCTTTATTTATTTTTTTACAGGTTACAGTTTAGATTTACAGAGGAGATCTAGTGCTAGAATTGTTGCTGGCACTCTAATGCACGCGGCGATACCTCACTTATGTGGTTTAAATGGCGTTTACATATGTCCGCGGGACTTGCGTGTGCGTTCGCTTCTGCACGCGAGCTATCGGGGACAGGGGCGTTTTAATTTTTTTTTTTATCTTATTTATTTTTACACTTTTTTTCATTTTTTTTTCCACTTTTATTCCTATTACAAGGAATGTAAACATCCCTTGTAATAGGAAATGTGTGCGACAGGTCCTCTTTATGGATAGATGTGGGGTCAATAGGACCTTCCCCTACCCCCCACATCTCTCCTCCAGGCTGGAAACCATGAGATCTGTGAAAAAAAAAATTCACCGATCTCATGAATGGGGGCTTACAGCCGTAATCGCGGCTTTGTTTACATACGGGGAGCCGGGCGTGACGTCATCAGATCGCGCCCGGGTCCTCCGACGGTCATAGAGATGACTGGTGACCATCTGGTCACCAGTCATCTCTATGGTTCCTGCCGACGCCGTCGATTCGTTCTCCGGGCCCCCGAAGGCACGGGAGAGCCCGGAGAAGCACCGGATGGCGGCGGGAGGGGGGGGGGGGGATGTCCCCTCCCGCGGCCTGTAAGAACGATCAAGTGGCGGAACCGCCGCTATGATCATTCTTACATTGTGCAGAATCGCCGGCTGAAGAAGAGGATATCTGGATGATGCCTCTGGCTGCAGGCATCATCCAGATATTCACCTGCAATGCCCAGGCCGTCAATTGACGGCCACTTAGGGTGGTAGATCCCATCTCAGGCCGTCAATTGTCAATGGCCGGGTATTGAAGTGGTTAAATAGATGCTTTGTACTCCTCACATCCGATTATAACAATCCAGGGGTAAAGTACAAACATACGGCACTGTCAGTGGAAAATATATAATTATAAAAATATATAAAATAGAGGAGTTTTATACTATACTCATAGGCGTCCGCACGGGGTGTGCCGGGTGTACCTGGACACACCCTAATGCCCAGGTACATCCACCACACCCCAGGACTTTTTTTTGCCAGCAGAAGTTCAGGATCTCTATTTCAGCACATCGGGTAATAAACATAGGCAGTGCCGCTACTCTGTGAGTGGGACTACTTTTAAGTTTGCTGTTTGTGCAGTCCCTGATCGCGGAGTGAGAAAGCAAGAGGCCGCATTTGCCGATGCTACTTCTATAGTTCCGGCTACGGCACCTCTGACAGCTGAATATCACTCCGCTGCCTGCTGTCAGGGGTGCTGTAGCCGGAACTAGAGAAGTAAGATCAGGGCTGAATTAACCCCACTGATTTTGTCACCTACCCGCTTCCACCACTGGGCTTCCGCAGCCCACCACTGCCTTTTGTCAGCTGCAGAGAAAACATTGTTTGCCCGGACCAACCCAGGCAGAGGAGGAGGATGTGACTTTCTCCTCTCTGCTCTGCCTCCGAGTGCCCCGCCTCCCGGCTTCTGCCTTGCAGTGAATACCGACAATGGTGAAGGAGACCCGCTGGGACTTGGGACTCAGGACGTGTCACTCCAATCTCCTCTCTGATGCAGCATTTGGGGGAAAACTGTCTCTCTCCTCGGGTTCTTATCTGGCTTTCAGTCGGGGCTTTCACAGATGAAGGACAGGTGGGAGGAGCAGGAAGAGGTCACCACAGTGCACCCTCCAGGGGCTTTCACAGATGAAGGACAGGTGGGAGGAGCAAGAAGTGATCATCACAGTGCACCCTCCAGGGGCTTTCACAGATGAAGGACAGGTGGGAGGAGCAAGAAGTGATCATCACAGTGCACCCTCCAGGGGCTTTCACAGATGAAGGACAGGTGGGAGGAGCAGGAAGAGGAAGAGGTCATCACAGTGCACCCTCCAGGGGCTTTCACAGATGAAGGACAGGTGGGAGGAGCAAGAAGTGATCATCACAGTGCACCCTCCAGGGGCTTTCACAGATGAAGGACAGGTGGGAGGAGCAGGAAGAGGTCACCACAGTGCACCCTCCAGGGGCTTTCACAGATGAAGGACAGGTGGGAGGAAGAGGAAGAGGTCATCACAGTGCACCCTCCAGGGGCTTTCACAGATGAAGGACAGGTGGGAGGAGCAGGAAGAGGAAAAGGTCATCACAGTGCACCCTCCAGGGGCTTTCACAGATGAAGGACAGGTGGGAGGAGCAGGAAGAGGTCACCACAGTGCACCCTCCAGGGGCTTTCACAGATGAAGGACAGGTGGGAGGAGCAAGAAGTGATCATCACAGTGCACCCTCCAGGGGCTTTCACAGATGAAGGACAGGTGGGAGGAGCAGGAAGAGGAAGAGGTCATCACAGTGCACCCTCCAGGGGCTTTCACAGATGAAGGACAGGTGGGAGGAGCAAGAAGTGATCATCACAGTGCACCCTCCAGGGGCTTTCACAGATGAAGGACAGGTGGGAGGAGCAGGAAGAGGTCACCACAGTGCACCCTCCAGGGGCTTTCACAGATGAAGGACAGTTGGGAGGAGCAGAAAGAGGAAGAGGTCATCACAGTGCACCCTCCAGGGGCTTTCACAGATGAAGGACATGTGGGAGGAGCAGGAAGAGGAAGAGGTCATCACAGTGGAAAACATGAATACCTCTAAGAGGGTGGGACTTTTAGGGCAACCATAAATGGTAATGACAACTAGGTCATAAAAAATATAAATTTATTACAAATATCATTAGGCTATAGAAAATACATTCATAAACACATATTGGTATACAAATCAAATTGGAGACAAAAATAGAAACAGTAATACTGCCAAGGATCATCATAGACCCCAGGACAAGGCTAAGGGTATAGATGGTCGTTTCCGACGCGTTTCGAATAATGCTTTTGAATTCTTCTTCAGGGAAGGTAGGCAGTATGGTTTTTTCCTAAAAAATGAAAAAATATATATACATAATAAACACAGCTTTCACAGTCAGGCACAGCATCGCAAGATGTGGACAGAAGGGAATTCATGGAAGCTCACAGACCAAAAGAAAAAAAGGGAAAACTAACCTTTTTCCAGATCAGGAGCACCCTAGTAATCCCTGGGGGTGTAGGTGCACCAAAACCGAGTGGGGGCACAAACCCAATGACGCCTCGCAGCACTCGTGGGACTCCTCCAAAAGATCAGGGGGGCTCCAAAACCATGGAGGGTGGTGGAATGATAAAAAATCACCATTTGGATCAGCAGCCAAAAAGGCTCAAAGAAACACCCAACTAAGGGGAAATATATAAATAAATAAAAATCACTACAAGGTCATTTATCAAGCAAAATAGGGCAAGACAAAAGTATAAAGCCTTAGATTTACTCACCACTCCTAAGGACCCAATTCAATTAAAGACCGAGCCGATATTTGAGTGGGAAGTCCAAATATCAAGAATGTGACTAAATACCAAGATAGCCTCCCACTCCAACAGGAGATGGGAGGAAAATGAATGCTGAGATGCCCCCCTGACTTCCTTATCTACTCACCTGGAGAGTACTAAATGGCCCCAGGTGTAACTACACCTCCCCTTTTCCCTATGGTGAATCTCAGTGGGTCAAAACAGGTGTGTAGGGTGCGCTAAAAAGATGCTTAGTTCGGCGCCGGACGGTGACATCAGTGTAAAACGCCCCGCGTGACCAGAACGCGGCAAATCAGAAGTACCGCGCGTCACTTCCGGCGCGCCGCACCAAATCGACGTCAGCGTCTCCCCGCGAGTCACATGACTGTGGCGCAACCAATCAGAGCGCCATCAGTCATGTGACCAGAGCAATCCCCAGTCGGCATCCAATCACATCCCTGGAGCGCATCAGTGACAACGCAACCAAGGCGCCCAATAGTCACGTCACATCTTAAAAAACGGAAGACGTGGGTGTCTGCAAAGAAGGGGAAATCTATGGAGCAAAGTCTCCGCCATCCAAGAGCATATCTACAGGATGGCAGGAGACGTATCCAAGAGGATACCAGGGGAAGCCTCCCTAACTGTCATCAGACAAGTGTTAGAAGGAAAAGCTCAACCAAATCAGACACAGACAAAAATTGACATGGAAAAAATAATAAAAGGGGAAAAATAGAAAAACAGAGAGAACATCTGCAACCTACAGACATAGTTGATATGACTCTAATATTTTAATATTTCTATGGAGGGTGATGAGGTAGGGGGCCTCCCCAGGGGTATCTAACAACTTCTCCTACCTATTGGAAGGAAGAAGGGGTTTTGAAGGAATAAAATCACCACTGCCGGGAGAAAGAGAAAATTACCCATGGTGCGTTGATCCGCCCCAGGGCAGAGCACCTCAGTGCTTCTCTTCCCCAGCAGTGGATGGTGAAGCCATCCCCTGAAAGGAGAAGAACCCAAGAATGCCGCGAGCCCTGGGGATAGGTATTAACAAGCCATCCACCCTGAACTGGTGCTCATCCCGTCTCCCAGATGGAGGTCCACAAAGGTATATTGAAAGAGCAATGCTGTATCTGGCTGTGAATAGATCAAGTATATATAAAAAAAAAAAAAAAAAAAAAAATTTGATCATAAATATTTATAAATAATTAGCATATTGCACATAACAAAATATATTTCACCATGTACAATAATACAATATTAACATACAATAATACAATATTAACATACAATAATACAATAATTTTACAAAAATCCTACTTGTGTACATCTCCATTGGCACCTTAAAAAATTCTGTGCCCGTACATGGAAGGGGAAGAAAGGGAAAAGAGAAAGAAAGAATTCACATCACAGAAAACAGAGGATAGAGTGGGTAAAAGAAAGAGAAGTCAATGGGAAAGGGAAAACATTCAATCTGTTTTCCCTGAACTGAAACCCTCCAAGAAGGGCCTGAAGCTCTCCATTTCATTCAGTCCTGGACATGATGTTGCCCTAAGGCGCCTAATCCAGCGCATCTCACGCTGGAGTAGCACCTTATTCCAATCCCCCCCACGTAGGGGGATATGTATTCTGTCCAGGACCGTGAAATTAACCTTTGGCATATGGTATCCATGTTTCTTGGCAACGTGTCTTCCAAGAGGTAAGTATAGGTTGCCAATTCGCATGGAATGCATATGTTTTTCTACTCTTTTGTGGAAGGGTTGTTTGGTCTTACCCACATAAAAAGAGTCACATTGACATTGCATGAGGTAAACTACCCCACGTGTGGTACAATTCGCATAATGTTTAAGCGAAAAAATCTCCCCATTGGGGAGAGCCAATGTGGTCCTTCTGCCAATGACCTCACATTGTGCACAGTGTCCGCATGGAAAAGTTCCATATGTCTTACAGGGATCTTTTGCCGAATTTCCCCTATATTCACTTTGGACCAGCATGGTCCCCAATGAATCGGCACGCCGAAAAGTGAGTTGGGGTCTGTCCAAAAGTAGATTTTTGAGGATAGGATCCTCAGTAAGTATAGGCCAGAATTTTGTTATTATTTTTCTCATTCTCGTATGTTCATTGGAGAATCTTAGAATGATTCTTGAATTATTCTCTTCAGGTTCAGCCTTCTGAGATTTAATTTTGAAAATCAAATTTCTTCTATCCATGGCTTTTACTTTGTTAAATGCCTTGCGAAGGCAAGTTTTTGTATATCCCCTCAAAGATAGACGGCGGGAAAGTGCATTACACTGTTCATGGAAGTCATTTTCCAAAGAGCAGTTTCTCCTAATTCGGAGAAATTGACTGAAGGGTATTGATCTCTTGAGAGGTTCAGGATGAAAACTGCTGGCATGTAATATGGTATTGCCGGCCGTTTCTTTCCTGAAGAGTGTTGAGTTGATCCTACCATCAAGGTCCTTTCTAATGCTGATGTCCAGAAAGCTAATCTCTGAACAACTATGAGACATTGTGAAAAACAGATTGAATTTGTTGATGTTCATAAGTCTCAGAAGTTCAGTTAAGCCATCTTCCGGTCCATCCCAAATGATGAAGATGTCATCTATGTAGCGCTGCCAAAAAAGAATATGGGCAGCGCACATAGAGGCATTCTCTCCCAGGAGGAAATCCCGCTCCCACTCCCCCAGGTACAGGTTGGCATAGGTAGGCGCGCAGCACGTCCCCATGGCCACACCCTGTACCTGGAGGTAGTGGGAGCCCTGGAAGAGAAAGGTGTTATGATGTAGAATGAAATCCAACATAGTGAGGATGAAGGTGTTAAACTTCCAATCCGTTGTAGGTCGTTGCCTTAGAACCTGCTCAACAGCATCCAGTCCAGATTGGTGAGGGATGCTATTGTACAGGGTCTCAACATCAACGGAAACCAAAATGGCATCCATTGGTACCGTCATGTCCTCCAGCATCTGTAGAAGATGAATAGTGTCTTTCGTATAAGATGGTAAATTGAGGACATGTGGTCTTAGGTATTGGTCAATGACCTCGCTGACACCCTCCGAGATTGAACCATTGCCGGAGATTATAGGTCTCCCTGGAGGGTCCACCATACTCTTGTGGACCTTCGGCAAGGCGTAGAAAGTAGGTTGTCTGGGATGTTGTATTCGCACAAAATCCCAGAGATCTTTCATTATGACCCCCCGATGAAAGAAATCATCAACGAGGTCATAACATTTTTTACTAAAGGTATCAACCTGAGCTGAGGTAATTTTACGGTAACATTGTTTATTGTTCAAAATTTTGAGACACATCTTCTCATAATTATTATTATCCATCAACACCACATTTCCCCCTTTGTCAGAAGCCTTAATAGTGACATCTGAGAGATTCCTCAGGGTTTTCAATGCTAGTTTTTGTTCTAAATTCAAGTTTTTGTGGACATTATCTATTTTCATAGTCTCAAGTTCTTTTGAGGTTTGTCTGACAAAGAGGGAAATGGCTGGGTTTTGGTTAAGGAAGGGAAATTTGTTAGACTTCCGTTTGAATCTACAAATTACGTATTTATTTTCATTTGTATTGTTGTCCTCATTTTCTATTTCCTCAAAGGTTTCATTATCCCAGGCTCCATCCAATGTTGCATTCTCCTAAAGTAAAAGATTTAAGTCCCTCAAGGCTTTAAAATCTGCAGCCTTGAGGTTAGGGGCTATGTCTTGGGTGGGATCCACATGTTTCGCATATAGGCTTTTGTAGAAGAGCCTACGGGCAAATAGATGTATGTCCTTTACAGCATCAAATGTATCCATGCAACTATTGGGACAAAAAGAAAGTCCCAGTGACAGAACTTCATGTTCTATGGGTGTGAGGATATGGGAGGACAGATTGATGATGTTGAAACCACCTCCTGACTCCCTATTAGGGGGACAGGGGGGGTATTTATTAATGTCGGGTTGGGGGATGTCCCCAACATCCCCCTCTTGTCCAAAAAATTGTCCAATATTGTACGTTGTACTTTGGGAATGGCTCCACTCTCTTTTTTTGGAAATAGTCTGTTCCTATTTGGTGGAGGATCATTTGCATCTCCATTGGTTATCTCATTTAGGGATGTCCCTGATTTATGATTCCTGGAAGTTGATGGCAAAGAAGATTGTGAGGCTGTAGCAGCCTTTTTGTTGGCCTGTTTCACCTCACCCTCCACATTAGATTTATAGGAGGATCCTTTTCTTTTTGTAGCTCCACGCCCTGTATTAGAGGACATGGAGGAGGAGGAGTTGGAAAGAGTATCGGAGGAGTAGTCCTTATTTCTCCCATCTCTATCAGTTTTAGGATTTTTGGGATTATTTTGATTCTTATTTCTAAATCTCTTGATATTGTCCCATTTATAAGCCCTCCCTTCACGGAAGGCATTCTTATCCCTCCAATATTTTTTCTCCTTTTTTATTAGTATACTCTTACTAAAGGATTCCAAATGATCTTTTAATTTCTGTTCAAGATTGATGTATTCATCTAGAATTTTCAATGGAGTGAGTTTGGTGTAGAGTGCCTCAATCTCCTTATCTAATAATTGGAGCTGTTGACGATACTCATTTTGTAGCAACTGCATAAGGTTTTTGGAGCACTCATCTAGCCTGGCCTCCCAATTATTTTTCAGTTCTTTACTGATCGTGTCCAAAATGGGAAAGATTTGGATACGTAATCCTATTGGATTAATATGCTCACTGATATATCTTTCCATAGATTGTATATGCCAGTGTAGAGCCGCTTTTTTCTCTAAAACTTTGGTCAGATTGAAAAATAGGGATGCCAGGTCAGATGTGAGTTGTTCCTTACCTTGATAGTTTTTTTCTATTTTAGACATCAGCTCCTCCCACTCACCACCCTTGAGGTCATCACAGTGCACCCTCCAGGGGCTTTCACAGATGAAGGACAGGTGGGAGGAGCAGGAAGAGGTCATCACAGTGCACCCTCCAGGGGCTTTCACAGATGAAGGACAGGTGGGAGGAGCAGGAAGAGGTCATCACAGTGCACCCTCCAGGGGCTTTCACAGGTGAAGGACAGGTGGGAGGAGCAGGAAGAGGTCATCACAGTGCACCCTCCAGGGGCTTTTACAGATGAAGGACAGGTGGGAGGAGCAGGAAGAGGTCATCACAGTGCACCCTCCAGGGGCTTTTACAGATGAAGGACAGGTGGGAGGAGCAGGAAGAGGAAGAGGTCATCACAGTGCACCCTCCAGGGGCTTTCACAGATGAAGGACAGGTGGGAGGAGAAGGAAGAGGAAGAGGTCATCACAGTGCACCCTCCAGGGGCTTTCACAGATGAAGGACAGGTGGGAGGAGCAGAAAGAGGAAGAGGTCATCACAGTGCACCCTCCAGGGGCTTTCACAGATGAAGGACAGGTGGGAGGAGCAGAAAGAGGAAGAGGTCATCACAGTGCACCCTCCAGGGGCTTTCACAGATGAAGGACAGGTGGGAGGAGCAGAAAGAGGAAGAGGTCATCACAGTGCACCCTCCAGGGGCTTTCACAGATGAAGGACAGGTGGGAGGAGCAGAAAGAGGAAGAGGTCATCACAGTGCACCCTCCAGGGGCTTTCACAGATAAAGGACAGGTGGGAGGAGCAGGAAGAGGTCATCACAGTGCACCCTCCAGGGGCTTTCACAGATGAAGGACAGGTGGGAGGAGCAGGAAGAGGTCATCACAGTGCACCCTCCAGGGGCTTTCACAGATGAAGGACAGGTGGGAGGAGCAGGAAGAGGTCATCACAGTGCACCCTCCAGGGGCTTTCACAGGTGAAGGACAGGTGGGAGGAGCAGGAAGAGGTCATCACAGTGCACCCTCCAGGGGCTTTCACAGATGAAGGACAGGTGGGAGGAGCAGGAAGAGGAAGAGGTCATCACAGTGCACCCTCCAGGGGCTTTCACAGATGAAGGACAGGTGGGAGGAGCAGAAAGAGGAAGAGGTCATCACAGTGCACCCTCCAGGGGCTTTCACAGATGAAGCACAGGTGGGAGGAGCAGAAAGAGGAAGAGGTCATCACAGTGCACCCTCCAGGGGCTTTCACAGATGAAGGACAGGTGGGAGGAGCAGGAAGAGGTCATCACAGTGCACCCTCCAGGGGCTTTCACAGATGAAGGACAGGTGGGAGGAGCAGGAAGAGGTCATCACAGTGCACCCTCCAGGGGCTTTCACAGATGAAGGACAGGTGGGAGGAGCAGGAAGAGATCATCACAGTGCACCCTCCAGGGGCTTTCACAGATGAAGGACAGGTGGGAGGAGCAGGAAGAGGTCATCACAGTGCACCCTCCAGGGGCTTTCACAGATGAAGGACAGGTGGGAGGAGCAGGAAGAGGAAGAGGTCATCACAGTGCACCCTCCAGGGGCTTTCACAGGTGAAGGACAGGTGGGAGGAGCAGGAAGAGGTCATCACAGTGCACCCTCCAGGGGCTTTCACAGATGAAGGACAGGTGGGAGGAGCAGGAAGAGGAAGAGGTCATCACAGTGCACCCTCCAGGGGCTTTCACAGATGAAGGAGAGGTGGGAGGAGCAGAAAGAGGAAGAGGTCATCACAGTGCACCCTCCAGGGGCTTTCACAGATGAAGGACAGGTGGGAGGAGCAGAAAGAGCAAGAGGTCATCACAGTGCACCCTCCAGGGGCTTTCACAGATGAAGGACAGGTGGGAGGAGCAGAAAGAGGAAGAGGTCGTCACAGTGCACCCTCCAGGGGCTTTCACAGATGAAGGACAGGTGGGAGGAGCAGAAAGAGGAAGAGGTCATCACAGTGCACCATCCAGGGGCTTTCACAGATGAAGGACAGGTGGGAGGAGCAGGAAGAGGTCATCACTGTGCACCCTCCAGGGGCTTTCACAGATGAAGGACAGGTGGGAGGAGCAGGAAGAGGTCATCACAGTGCACCCTCCAGGGGCTTTCACAGATGAAGGACAGGTGGGAGGAGCAGGAAGAGATCATCACAGTGCACCCTCCAGGGGCTTTCACAGATGAAGGACAGGTGGGAGGAGCAGGAAGAGGTCATCACAGTGCACCCTCCAGGGGCTTTCACAGATGAAGGACAGGTGGGAGGAGCAGGAAGAGGTCATCACAGTGCACCCTCCAGGGGCTTTCACAGATGAAGGACAGGTGGGAGGAGCAGGAAGAGGAAAAGGTCATCACAGTGCACCCTCCAGGGGCTTTCACAGATGAAGGACAGGTGGGAGGAGCAGGAAGAGGTCATCACAGTGCACCCTCCAGGGGCTTTCACAGATGAAGGACAGGTGGGAGGAGCAGGAAGAGGTCATCACAGTGCACCCTCCAGGGGCTTTCACAGATGAAGGACAGGTGGGAGGAGCAGAAAGAGGAAGAGGTCATCACAGTGCACCCTCCAGGGGCTTTCACAGATGAAGGACAGGTGGGAGGAGCAGAAAGAGGTCATCACAGTGCACCCTCCAGGGGCTTTCACAGATGAAGGACAGGTGGGAGGAGCAGGAAGAGGTCATCACAGTGCACCCTCCAGGGGCTTTCACAGATGAAGGACAGGTGGGAGGAGCAGGAAGAGGTCATCACAGTGCACCCTCCAGGGGCTTTCACAGATGAAGGACAGGTGGGAGGAGCAGGAAGAGGTCATCACAGTGCACCCTCCAGGGGCTTTCACAGATGAAGGACAGGTGGGAGGAGCAGGAAGAGGTCATCACAGTGCACCCTCCATCTCCTTCCTCCTGTCCAGCACACAGCACAGCTCCCCCTGAGGATGACTGGAAATCTCAGCCTTTACCTGTGAGTACTCACCTTCTTTCTCTGCATTTCCCACAATATAATTCTGTGCTGTAAACCTGCCCTGTACTTTGCAGGAGGGGGTTACTGACAGAGAAAGTAAAATTCTTCAACAGTTTAGGAATTCCTGGGACTTCTGAGGTGTTACATAAATGTATTCCACATACACATTATATCCTGTTAAAATCATTCTTTGTTAATAACATACAGTGTGTGTGTATATAGAATACATCTATGGAGCACCTCAGGAGTCCCAGGAATTCCTAAACTATCAAAAAGCTATCATAATAATAATTCACCCCAACTCCGTGACAGTAAAAAAGTCCAGCCTTGCAGTGTGTGGGGGGAGGGGGGGGGTACCTGATTCTAATCTCTCTTCCTTCACCCCAAAGCCGTGACATCATTACATACAATACAGAGACATTAACCCTGTATGGTATGATGGGGAGGCTGGCGTGTGACCACAGCTAGTAACTTAACATCCCTTTCACACTGGGGTATTTTTCAGGTGTTTTAGCGCCTGAAAATGCCTCCTCAGTATGAAAGCCTGAGTGCTTTTACCCTGGAGCGGTGAGCTTGCAGGATGTTAGAAAGGGTCCTGCAATCAGCATCTTTGGGGTGGTTTGGTAGCGCTGTATACACCGCTTCTAAACTCACCCATGCCCATTGGAATGAATAAGCAGCGCTGCAACACGGACAGTTTTAACCTTTTCTTCAGCGCTAGCGGGAGATAAAAGTGCCCCCATAACGTCTGAAAAGCGCTGCTTAAACAGCAGTAAAGCGCCGCTAAAACTATCAGCACTTTACCGCTGATGCAGCCCGCACCCCAGTGTGAAAGGGGTCTAAAAGCTGAGGGGACAAGTGGCAGTAGTGGAGGGGGCCTGCTGGAGAAAGTCCAGTACGGCAGGCATAGCCCTCATTTCAGTTTGGGAATAGCCCTCCCTGTAAGAACCTTTTTTTAATTAGTGGCTTGCAGCCGATCGCATACAGCACTAATCGGTGTATTCTGACAGTGGGGGGGGGGGGGGGAGTCCCCCATCAGAATACAGCGCCCCATCAGAATACAGCGCCCCAGCATCACATGTGTAGATGCAAGCACCTGTCAGCTAGTGATCTGAACAAAAAAACCTGTGCACATATAGCATTTTTAGGCCTGGTTCACACCTAGGCATTTTTTTGTGCATTTTCAGTTTTGCAGAAACGCACTACAGTCCATTTAACATGTGATAGTTGCCCCCTCCCCTCCTCTGCACCCACACAGCTTCATCATTAAGGCTACTTTCAAACTGAGGCGTTGCACCGTAATTTTTTGGGGCGCTATTCGGTTGCTAGTGGGGCACTTTTAACCCCCGCTAGCAGCTGAAAAAGGGTTAAAACCGCCTGCAAAGCGCCGCTGCAGCAGCGTTTTGTAGGCGGTTCAGCGATGCTGCCCATTGATTTCAATGGGCAGGGGCGCTTTAAGAACGGTGTATTACATCGCTCCTACAGCGCCTCAAAGATGCGGCTGGCAGGACTTTTTTGAGCGTCCTCCCAGCGCACTGCTCCAGTGTGTAAGCTCTCGGGGCTTTCACATCGCAGCGAAAGGAGAGGCTCCTCCAGGGCGCTTTGCAGGACCTATTTCTAGTACTATAGCGCCTGCAAAGTGCCTCAGCGTGAAAGAGGCCTAAGTCATAGGAATCTGAGAATGTATAAACTACAAGTTCAATCCAACACTGCAGCTGGCACACCGATCAGCACACCTGTAATTCATTCACACTGCCTACAGCTCAGCAATGACAGCCATACAGGTACGGGTAACAGTGGGCAGTGTCTGCAGGAGCCTGACCCTTCACCCGCACTCTTCTGAGTGTAATACTTTGCAGTCTCCAGTTGTAAAAAATAATAAATGCCCTAGCAAAAATCTATCCATTTATTATTTTTTAATAAAAAGGTGAACAAAGGCACTTGGACAAGGCAGGCACATAAATGAGTGTGTGTGTGTGTGTGTATATATATACATATGTGTGTTTGAGTTTTGGGGTGCACACCCTAATTCAATAAGCTGTGCACGCCTATGACTATACTCTATTCCTAAGTTGGTGAAGTGGACAATATACACACAACCAAAACATGAGAGAGATGACGCTGGTCTAGTGCCACCTACTGGTCACACCACAATAGTATTGAAAAACGCTAATTAGCAGACAGAATTACTGATATTAAATAATTCCCTTCCCATGTAGAGGCTTCCAACATAAATGGATATAAGGAGGTGTGTTCTAGAGGGCAGAGTGGGCCGGCATTGCTCAGGTGTCACACTGTGCACATGCGCAGAGGGGCGGTCCAGACGGTCGCGTCACTGCACATGCTCCGTCCGTACAAGCACTCATTTGCATGGGGTCACGGTTCATTTAAATGGATCACGCCCACCTCCCTCCTAGTTTGAATTGCGCCGGCTTACGCCAAAAAATTTACGTTACGCAGGCGCATCGTGGGGCACAATTGCACTGAGAATATGGTGCTTGGCTCTCGAAGTTATGCCAGTGTAGTGCATCTGATGTGCGCTACGCCTGCATAAACATGCGCCGATGTACGAGAATCTGGCCCTGTGTCTCTCTATCTATCTATCTCTCTCTCTCTCTCTGTCTGACTCACTTCCCTAAGCAAGCCGGAACACACTACACGAGGCCAACCGGGAGGCGGCCTTTTATAGTGTGGGGCGTGTGCTAAAGCCCTGAGCCCTAATTGGCCAAAGCCACCCAGGCTTTGGCCAATTAGGTCTCTTTGTTTTTTGGGCGCTGTGATTGGCCAAGCATGCGGGGTCATGGTGCATGCTTGGCCAATCATCAGCGCGCAACGCCGCAGTGAATTATGGGTCATTCGAATTTGGCGCGAACGACCCGATTTGTTTTCGACGAACGTTCGAACGGCCGATGTTCGATATGAACCTGTGTTTGCATCGAACGCGAAGCTCATCCCTACTTAGCGGTTATCAAGGTAGTGACGGACAATAACCGAGTATGAAAATAGATTTTTTTTTTTTATATAGTAAGAAATGTATATAAATATTATAAACAATATCTAACATTAAAAGGTTCAAAATCTTGTATCTGTGTATGGTGACATTATCAACTGGAAATGTCCGGCCAATGCTGCACCCGGGTACTAGAGATATATAGAGAAACCATTCTACTGAGAATGTCCTCTATATGGGAATGCAGGCCGCCCCTCCCCTCCCCCACACACCACAACTTCTATACCTATATATATATATATATACACACAAACCACAACAATCATTTCCTCCAATCGTTCTGCCACCACTCAGGAGTCTCCCTCCCGCCGCTGCATTCATCAGCTTCATAGGGTGGGGGTGCGCAAGCTAAAGACAAGTTCAAAGATTGACCAATCGGTGTTCAGCGATCCACCACTTGGACAGCCTGATGAGACTGACGTGGCTCCTTTACACCCCCCCCCCCCCCCGAGACTGTCAGGACAAGGTGTACCCAACCACTTAGGGACCCGCCAGGGGAGGGCCGGCAGCCTTAGGCCTGGGGGGGGCGGGGCAAGTGGCCCATAGAGTGTGGAAAAGTGATGGATCGAGGAAAACAGTCCAAGATTGTTCATGATCACAAAAGTCCAGAGTGTGCACAGAGCCCCCCCTTACAGCAGAGTGTGCACAGAGCCCCCCCTTACAGCAGAGTGTGCACAGAGCCCCCCCTTACAGCAGAGTGTGCACAGAGCCCCCCCTTACAGCAGAGTGTGCACAGAGCCCCCCCTTACAGCAGAGTGTGCACAGAGCCCCCCCTTACAGCAGAGTGTGCACAGAGCCCCCCCTTACAGCAGAGTGTGCACAGAGGCCCCCCCTTACAGCAGAGTGTGCACAGAGGCCCCCCCTTACAGCAGAGTGTGCACAGAGGCCCCCCCTTACAGCAGAGTGTGCACAGAGGCCCCCCCTTACAGCAGAGTGTGCACAGAGGCCCCCCCTTACAGCAGAGTGTGCACAGAGGCCCCCCCTTACAGCAGAGTGTGCACAGAGGCCCCCCCTTACAGCAGAGTGTGCACAGAGGCCCCCCCTTACAGCAGAGTGTGCACAGAGGCCCCCCCTTACAGCAGAGTGTGCACAGAGGCCCCCCCTTACAGCAGAGTGTGCACAGAGGCCCCCCCTTACAGCAGAGTGTGCACAGAGGCCCCCCCTTACAGCAGAGTGTGCACAGAGGCCCCCCCTTACAGCAGAGTGTGCACAGAGGCCCCCCCTTACAGCAGAGTGTGCACAGAGGCCCCCCCTTACAGCAGAGTGTGCACAGAGGCCCCCCCTACAGCAGAGTGTGCACAGAGGCCCCCCCTACAGCAGAGTGTGCACAGAGGCCCCCCCTTACAGCAGAGTGTGCACAGAGGCCCCCCCTTCCATCCGAGTGTGCACAGAGGCCCCCCCTTCCATCCGAGTGTGCACAGAGGCCCCCCCTTCCATCCGAGTGTGCACAGAGGCCCCCCTTCCATCCGAGTGTGCACAGAGGCCCCCCTTCCATCCGAGTGTGCACAGAGGCCCCCCTTCCATCCGAGTGTGCACAGAGGCCCCCCTTCCATCCGAGTGTGCACAGAGGCCCCCCTTCCATCCGAGTGGGCACAGAGGCCCCCCTTCCATCAGAGAGCTAACACAGGCACTGCTACACAGTAGGAGGTGACAACCGAGGTATCCATCTTTAGCATGAGCGGTCCTGTAAATGATAATGGTGGTCTCCGCCGCGGGTTTGCCATGAGATCATCATTATCGGCGGTGGGAGAGGGGCCCCCCTCCCGCTGCCCTCTGACACTTACCGGAGTGGTCGGTAGCGGTGGAGGCGATCGGGTCCTTCTGCCTTCTGTGTGAGGATGAGAGTGAGGGCAAGATGGCCCCCACCCGTCCCCATAGCATAGCAGAGCACAAGTGACGTCAAAACGTAAGCCCCGCCCATGCATCTTAAAGGCACATTTTTTTGTTGCCATTTTTTCAAATGACAAAATTTCCTCTTTTTTTTTTTGCATTTTAGTGTAAATATGAGAAGTGACGTCTTTCTGACCCCTCCCCCGGATCTCATATATAAGAGGACCTGTCATGCTTTGTTCTATTACAAGGGATGTTTACATTCACAGTAATTAGGAATAAAAGTGATTAATTATTTTCTCAGTGTAAAAAATTATAAAATAAATAAAAATAAGAAAACAAAAAAAAAATTGTTTTAAATCGCCCTGTCCCGACGAGCTCGCGCGCAGAAGCGAACGCATACGTGAGCGGCGCCTGCGTATGAAAATGGTGTTCAAACCACACAAGTGAGGTATCGACGCGATCGTTAGAGTGAGAGCAATAATTCTAGCCCCAGATCTCCTCTGTAACTCCAAACATCCAACCTGTAGCATTTTTTAAACGTCGCCTATGGAGATTTTTAAGGGTAAAAGTTTGACGCCATGCCACGAGCGGGCGCAATTTTTAAGCGTGACATGTTGGGTATCAATTTTCCCGGCGTAACATTATCTTTCACAATATATAAAATAATTGGGCCAAATTTATTGTTGTCTATTTTTTTTAATTAAAAAAAGTGATATTTTTCCTATAAAAGTGCGCTTGTAAGACCGCTGCGCAAATACGGTGTGACAGAAAGTATTGCAACGACCGCCATTTTATTATCTAGGGTGTTAGAAAAAAAAAATATATATATATATATAATGTTTGGGGGGTTTAAGTAATTTTCTAAAACTGTCTTAGTCTCGTGAACACATAGGGCCAGATTCAGGTAGATGGGAGCATCTTTGCTCTGGAGTAACGCTTCTCATTTACGTTACTCTGACGACCCTTTCAGCGCAAGTACTGTTATTCACATAGCAGTTGCGCGTAAACTTGCGCCAGAGTAACGATAATGCGCTGGCGTAACCCGACGCAAGTGGAAGTGGGTGTGATCATATGTAAATGATGGGCGGAGCCCAGCGGCTTATGTTCAGCGCATCATCCACGGAGCATGCGCAGTGAGGGAGGCTCCACTCGCCCCCCTTGTGCGCATGCTCACAACTTCTGTCGGCACCACTTCACGGGAAACGTCAGCGCAATGCGTTCCACTGGGCGCTTAAAAGCGCTAGCGGAAACGCCATTCCGGCGCAAAAGTATTTCCGTTTCCCCCCACCCCAGGGAAGATACTTTTGTGCTGTGATGGCTGCTCCCGCTACCCCCAAAGAGAGGAGGAACCTCAACTTCAACGCCCAGGAGGTCTCGGTCATCATATCGGCGATGGAGTCTTTTAATCATTTCTTCCATGGGAAAAAAAAAGCCGGAAGACCAGCCGGGAGAGGAAGCAGGGCATCCTGGACACCATTGCTGCCAGGGTGAATGTCTTAGGGTACTCCACCCGGACTGCTGGGGACATACAAAAAAAAAATAATGACTTGCGGCGCAAGGTCCGTGGCAAGGTGGCCACCATCAGGAGGCATGAGAGGGGCACAGGTGGTGGTCCCCCATGTCCGGTCAGCCTGACCACAGAGGAGGAGGTGGTCGCCCGCTGCCTGGAGAGGGAGCAGGTGGAGGGGGTCCCTGGCTATGACTCCGTGGAGGAAGGCTCCAGGACAGGCAAGTGTTTTTTATCCCCTATTTGATGTGTTGCATGTGGGGGGGGAGGGTACATGTGCCAAGTGTGTGGGACCACAAACATGTGTCTGCTTTGTGTCATCCACAGATGACGGAGCTGGGCCATCATCTCTTGGCGGCCAGGCCACCCCAACCTCCCAACGGTATAGTGATGATGAGCCCCTGGGTGCTGAAGAGACCGAGGTGGAGGAGAGTGCCCACACCACCCCTGCAGAGGTGGTTGTGGAGGAGCCTGTCCCTGAACAGGACTTCATCTTAGTGTTGGAGGAGTCCTCCTCTTCAGCAGGGCCCTCTGTCATCCCCTCCCCCATCCTCGGTAGCCCCTCAAGGGCGACTCCATCCCCACGGGGACAGCCTTCTCCTCGGCCCAGGAAGGCCACCCGGAAGACCAGGGGGGTGTGTGATCTGGTCGAGGACCAGGTGGTGTTGGACCACGCCAGGCAGACCCAGCAGATGGGGGAGATTGCTGGGCACCTTGACAGGGTCGCTGACAGCCTGGGCTCCATGTGACAACTGCCCAGTGGTGTTCAGAACCTTGTTACCAGCCTGGGGGAGGTGCAGGCTGATGTACGGCACCTGACAGTAGCCGTACATGCCAAAACTGCTGCCATCCGGGAAGAGGGGAGGCAGCGGCACAATATCACCCGCCAGCTGAGGATGCAGGCCCAGACTAACCTCTATCTGAGCCGGATTGCAGTGGCCTTGGAGGGCATGCAGCCAACAGCTGCCAGGAGTGGCCCACCCGGGGATCAGCCTCCTCCAGATGCCCCCCCACCCCCACCACCACCCACTCCCTCCAGGCAGCTGAGGAGCCCGAGACTGCCCCCAAGGAGGAGCCCCCGTCATCCCAGATGAGGGTTTTTTTATTTTAGGTTTATATGATTTTTTTTTATATTACTCAGGTTATGAGTTTTTGTTTATTTTTTTTCTCAGGTTATGAGATATGTATTTATTTTTGTACTGCACACGGTCAGGAGTGCAGGGGACAGTGTGAATGGTGTGTGAATGTGAGAGGGTGGCACTCCTGAAAGTAAGGGGTGTCACCCTCGGCCGTGGTGGTGAAGTGAACCCCACGGCTGTATGAATGACGTGTGAAAGGTGTATGAATGGACAGTGACATCATTGGGGCCTTGACGCTGGCGTTACTGCTCCCAACTCCTCCATGCTGGACTTGGGCTAATCCAATGCGATATGCATGTGGTGTGTGTGATCTAGGGACATCAGTGGTGTGCATGCGTGCACTGTCTGTGTTATTAATGTTTTGGTTTAGTGTCCAAAGATGCCTACGGCGAGGACCCTCCTGACTGCTCTTCCATCAGCAGACTGGGTGTCCTCTGGCAGGGGGGGACTGTGTGGGTCGGGGGTCAGGTCATCACGTATGTCAATCTGCAGGCCTTTTTTCATAGCAAAGTTGTGCAGAATACAACATGCACCGATGATCTGACACACAAAGGTAGGGGAATACAATAGGGTCCCCCCGGACTTATCCAGGCATCGGAAACGGGACTTCAGGAGCCGAATGTTTGCTCCACCACTGCACGGGTTTTGATGTGTGCTTCATTGTATTTTCTCTCTCCTCTGGTTTGGGGGTTCCGGAAAGGAGTCATTAGATGGGGTCCCAGTGCATATGCAGAGTCACCTGTAAGGTAAAAGACAGGAGGATGTTAGTCATGCATGTGCGATTTCTGTTGTGCATCACGGGAGGGGATAGTCATGCCTGCCACCCATGTCACTCACCAACCAGCCAGCTGTCCCCATACATGTTCTGTTCGAATTCTGCTGGGATGGGACTCTGATTGTATATGAAGCTGTCATGGCTGGACCCGGGGTGTTTGGCACGGACGTGCCATATAAGGCGTTGGGCATCGACTATCACCTGTACGTTGATGGAATGCCAATGCTTCCGATTGCGGTATATGTGCTCTGTGGCACTGGGGGGCTGTAGGGCCACATGTGTGCAATCAATGGCCCCCACAGTGCGTGGGAATCTGGCAATGTTGTTGAAATCTGTCATTGCCTTCTGCCGTAGCTCCTCAGTGGTGGGTCTGATGAACTGGTTGGACATGCGTCTGAGGATTGCAGGGACAACCTGGTGCACACATCTGCTTATGGAGGACTGTGACATCCCAGCCACCACTCCACTTGTACGCTGGAATGATCCACTGGCAAGGAAATGAAGTGTTGCCAGGACCTTCACCAGTGGCTGCACTGCTTGTGAGGGGTGTGTCTTGCTGGTGATGTCACCCTGCAGGGTTGTGGTTAGTTCAAGTATTGCATCAGGGCTGAATCTGAAGAGGCGATACACCTCCTCATCCCCCATGCCAAAGAGGCTCATACGCGTGCGGTATATCCTCTCACGTGCCCGCCTCCTTCGTAGCGAGGGACCCAGTACTAGTGCTAGGACCGCGACTGCCCCTGGCATGTTGGCACACAGAGGTGTTGTCCTTGCAAGTGGGGGTGCTCAGCTTGCTAGTTTCCTCGGTAACGCTGCTGTAGCTGCTCTCCTGCTGACCTGTGGCCGTCTGGAGTAAAGATAAAGCAACTATTTGTAGGAATAACTTTGCGACGGACGGACGAGATACGCGCGGCGCATGTAGCCAGCGTATGGTGCTAATCCGTTCGCGAATCGGGAAATCTCCCTCATTTGCATATTTGCAGGGGAAATCAATAGGCGCGACTGATGCGCCAAGCGAAACTATGCGCTGATGAGACTCTGGCGTCGGAACGTTCCGCTGGTCGGAAATGGCCCGTATTTGGGCGCATCTAGTTTGGTGGGTACGGCCACATAGAAACGACGACGCATCTTCACAGTTACGCGGCGCATATCGAAATACTCCAGCGCAAGTGTTCCTGAATCTGGCCCGAAATCTGAAAAACACCCTCGGTCCTTAAGTGGTTAAACCAGCACCTCTAGGACCCTGCGAAGCCGGGAGTCAATGAGGAAAATGAAAGTGAAACTGCGTCTAGTCCCAGCAGCAGAAGTGAGGACAGAGAAGGACTGACACGTCGTAACGCTACGTTTTTTCTCTTTTTCTCGCTCTTTGGATAAGTAAGGCGGTCACTTACCACGAGCCGTCTCACCCACCGTCCCACACACAATAGGAGCCCTGTGTACCGGCCAACCATTAAGGTAAGTGCTCTCATTCTTCTTGTGCCCATAGAAGGACATAAAACAGGAGCTGCCAATCAGGTGTCGTGCTGAACCCGCGCACACCGATGTACTGTGATTGGAGGGAAGCAGCATGTGATCTACAGACAGACAGATAGAAATCTTACACATTACATACATGTACAATTATTATTCCCTCGTCTGGGTTCCGTTCATGCGCGTTTCAGAAATACTTATCCCTATAATGTCCGAGGAGGTCACAGTGATGGTGTAATTGTGTGAGGAGACAACGAGGAGGTCACAGGGATCGTGTAATTGTGTGACGAGACAACGAAGAGGTCACAGTGATCGTGTAATTGTGTGACGAGACAACGAGGAGGTCACAGTGATCGTGTACAGTAGGTGACTGGGATATTGTGTCAATCTCGCTCCCTTTCTCGGCGAGATTGAGCACTTGTGAGCCCCATCGCGAGAGCCAGCGCCGAGCTGGCTTGCCGCGATGGAGACAAAGCCGTCATAGAAGCGACGGGGATCCGACGCGGATTCCCGCCAATTCTACACGTGGGCGGAGTTTGTTATGAATCCTGAAGGAGAAATCCCCTCCGGATTTTTAAAAAAAATCCGGCATGGGTTCCCCCCTCAGGAGCATAACGGGCCCTTAGGTCTGTTATGGGTTGTAAGGAGACCCCCTACGCCAAAAAAACGGCGTGGGGGTCCCCCCACAATCCATAACAGACCCGTATCCAAAGTACGCCGGCCGGCCGGTCAGGAAGGCGAGCGAGCACCCCCCCCCCTCCTGAGCCGTACCGGGCAGCATGCCCTCAACATGGGGGGGTCAGGTGCTCTGGGGCAGGGGGCGCACTGTGGCCCCCCACCCCAGAGCACCCTGTCCCCATGTTGATGAGGACAGGGCCCCTTCCCGACAACCCTGGCCGTTGGTTGTCGGGGTATGCGGGCGGGAGGCTTATCGGAATCTGGAAGCCCCCTTTAATAAGGGGGCCCCCAGATACCGGCCCCCCACCCTAAGTGAATGAGTATGGGGTACATTGTACCCCTACCCATTCACCTGCAAATACAAAGTGTAAACACAAATAAACCACACAGGGTATTGAAATATTTTATTAGTTGGCCGCCGGGGGGGGGGTGTGTATGATCGCTTTTATAAAAGCGCCCCCCTCCGGCGGGCTTCTGTGGGGGGTGGGTGCCGCCGTCTGGTTCTCTTCCGCCGCCGGCGGGCTTCTGTGGGGGGTGGGTGCCGCCGTCTGGTTCTCTTCCGCCGCCGCCGCCCACCACCCGGCGGGCTTCTTTCGACCTACCGGAGCATGATGGGACTGCGACGTCACAAGACAGGCCTATATAATTCGCTGGGAGCCGCGCGCCCGGCATAACAGCGGGAGGAAGCGTTGCGTCAACATCTGGAGAAGAAGAAGACGTCACAGAAGAGGGGACTCGCCGCCGCCAGTAATTGAGCTAACACGAAGATAGCGGCGGCGAGTCCTGAAGAAGAAGAAGACCCCCGGAGAGCCGCAGAAGACCCCCGGAGAGCCGCAGAAGACCCCCGGAGAGCCGGAGAAGACCCCGGAGAGTGGGAGAAGACCCCCCAGCCGCCGAAGACGTCGAAAGAAGCCCGCCGGGTGGTGGGCGCTTTTATCAAAGCGCCCCCCCCCGGCGGCGGAAGAGAACCAGACGGCGGCACCCACCCCCCACAGAAGCCCGCCGGAGGGGGGCGCTTTTATAAAAGCGATCATACACACCCCCCCCGGCGGCCAACTAATAAAATATTTCAATACCCTGTGTGTTTTATTTGTGTTTACACTTTGTATTTGCAGGTGAATGGGTAGGGGTACAATGTACCCCATACTCATTCACTTAGGGTGGGGGGCCGGTATCTGGGGGCCCCCTTATTAAAGGGGGCTTCCAGATTCCGATAAGCCTCCCGCCCGCATACCCCGACAACCAACGGCCAGGGTTGTCGGGAAGGGGCCCTGTCCTCATCAACATGGGGACAGGGTGCTCTGGGGTGGGGGGCCGCAGTGCGCCCCCTGCCCCAGAGCACCTGACCCCCCCATGTTGAGGGCATGCTGCCCGGTACGGCTCAGGAGGGGGGGGGCGCTCGCTCGCCCCCACTCCCTTCCTGACCGGCCGGCCGGCGTGCTTTGGATACGGGTCTGTTATGGATTGTGGGGGGACCCCCACGCCGTTTTTTCGGCGTAGGGGGTCTCCTTACAACCCATAACCGACCTAAGGGCCCGTTATGCTCCTGAGGGGGGAACCCATGCCGGATTTTTCTTTAAAAATCCGGCGGGGATTTCTCCTTCAGGATTCATAACAAACTCCGCCCACGTGTAGAATTGGCGGGAATCCGCGTCGGATCCCCGTCGCTTCTATGACGCGCTCGCTGGAATGTGCTTTTACTATTCCAGCGAGTGCGAGATGTCGGCAGCCTGTCGCCGAGATTCAGCGCGATGCTGGCGTGCTGAAAACACATTCTCGGCGGCAGGCACTGTAGGTCAAACATGAGTTTGACTCAAACATTGGCTGTTCACCCATTCACCATATAACAAACAATTTGGGGTGTTTGTAGCAAATTTAAAAGCCACAGAACACCCACTAAATGTCTTTTGGAGAAATAAAAAGTGCTAATTTTAATGAATAATATGCAAGTTATTGTCATAAAAAGTGTTTGGGGACCCGGGTCCTGCCCCAGGGACATGTACCAATGCAAAAAAGTTTTAAAAATGGCCATTTTTATGGTGCAGTGATTTTAATAATGCTTAAAGCGAAACAATAAAAGTGAAATATTACTTTAAATTTTGTACCTGCTGGGTGTTTATAGTATGTCTGTAAAGTGGCGCATGATGAATACCTTGAAAATAGTGACCACGCTGCAGATATTCAAGCCACGCATGTGAAGGATTATGACAATATGTCAGGAGACTAGAGAAAGGGGGTAGTGAACTCTGTAACAGAGTGTCCCGTAGGAACACTCTAGATGTCTTAGTCCAGGATAAAAAAGGAGATGTGTGCAAAGTCAGTGGAAATGCAGAATCACCAAACATTGATGACAAGGGACTTGGTCTAGTAGACAATTGACTCTTATGTAAATAATGGCCCCAAGCTTTTAATGTACATGTAACCAAGGCTGGTAAAGAATCCACTAGCGGTCTCTGAGCTGACGAGGTCCATAACAAAGATGTAAGGTCGGAACAATAAGGTATTTTTCTAATAAAATCCATAGTTTAGTTGATTCATTATGAGACAAATCCATGATAGGAAGTAAAGATGATACATGAAGGTATAACAGCACATTGGGAAATGTCACACCTCCCCTACACTTAGGTAATGATAGAGTAGGTAACAATCTGTGATTTTTTGTTACCCCATATACATTTTCTGATGATAATATTTATACTACGTAAAAATCCAGCGGGAGGGGAGACAGGAATTGTTTGAAATACATATAGAAGTTTGGGTTATATATCCATTTTAATAATATTTATGTGTCCAAACCAAGATGAACGTTCGGATTGTATACAGAAGGGACTATAATTCAAATCTGCAATTGCTGATAAACAAGTAGAATATAAATACCTAAATGTTTAATTGCTTGCTTCTGCCATTTAAAATAAAACATTTGTTTGTATACACAATATTTCCTGAGATGATAATGGGATATGTAACACCTCTGTATTGTCATAGTAAACATTAAAAATGTTCACTTGCCCAAAAGTCTCAAATTCATGTATTATGGAGGGAAGTGATATATGGGGTTGTTGTATATAGAGGTAGGTCATCCACATAAAGTGATCATTTGTATTGATGGGAGCCTACCTCAATCCCTTTAATTGTATTATTTTCTTGAATTCCAACTGCAAGGTGTTCCATTGTGAGAATATATAGCAAAGGAGATGAGGGGCAACCCTGTCGAGTACCGTTGTGAATTGTTAAAGGATGGGACAGAAATCCATTAGACATACAAGGAAATGCCTGGGTACAATGCCTTTTCCTTTCTCCTTTCCTTCTCAATCAATCTAGTGTCAGCTAGTCAGTGAGGCAGACGGATTAGCTACAGGATCTCCACAGCGGCGCACGTCTCCTAGGAGTAGGAGCGTGTGTGTCTTAGCTCCAGGCAGGCGTAGGAGGCAGACAGGCAGAGTCTCTCCCAGCCCTGCTAGCCTAGCCCCAGCTCCAGCTCCAGCTCCAGCTCCTGGAAAATCCTGTGCCCCAATCTGATCTCTCCTCCAGCCTGAGCAATACTAATTCAGCTCCCTGGCTCTCCTGCAGGTAAGAGCCTTCCACCAAAGCTGCTGACGGCCGTCCTTTTTAGGATAAAGCCGCAGCAATACGGATCTCCCTTGCTCCTTTTTGGCTCCTTTTCTCGGTCCCCTGCACTCCCACACCTCCATCTTCATTAGGGGCCCCCTCCTGCCACCTCCCCGCGGCAATTCCGCCGTCCTGGGGCTTTTTTGAGAGACCCGCGCCAGACCGCCCTGAATCGCGGGGCCGTGGTCTAGGAAAGACCGCGGCTTCACTTGCGGCCTAACGGCGCGCTGCTCCTCACGCCCTACTATCCTCCCCCAGCCTCCAGGAAACCCCCCTCACCCCAGAAGGACAGCCACTCATCCTTGTTCTCACCCTCTCAGCCCCCCCGGCATTACAGAACCACCCTATCTGTCAGCCCTCATCCCACTGCCTGATTAGGCAGCCATCCTACCAGACCAGCAACACGTTCACCTTCTCATCCCCAGCCCCCCCTCGTCTCTCCAACGAACAGAAGCTTGATCCAGGGGTTACCCGATCGCCTCTCACAGGGGTCAGGAAGGAATTTGTTTCCCTACCAGAGCATATTGGCCTAGCGCCGCCAGGGTTTTTTGCCTTCCTCTGGACCAAGCCAGGAGAGAGGAATTAGCCAATTCCTCTCCCCACTGCCCCTTAAACCCCCCCCCCCCGGTGTATTGGCGATCATGGCATGTCGGCAATATTCTGCCGAAACCATTTGGAGTTTGAGGCAATTCGCCGCAATACTGCCAGCCATCACCAAAAATGCCCTAAAAACTGAGCGACTATTGAGAATCGATCACCGATCGACTGTCAGACATTTCAGCCATCTACCCCAGCTCAAGCACATATCATGTGCTCTGATTAACACAAGATCGGCAGTAAAACACTGACTAGAAATCCGCGACTTCATTCAACAAAATGATCTAGACTGTCTCTTTATTACAGAGAGCTGGATTACAGCCGACTGTAACACCATTCTAGGAGAACTGGTGCCAGAAAATTACCATATCATAACGGAAAACAGAATAGGGCAAAGAGGAGGAGGCCTGGCCGTGATCCACAAGGCTCACCTTACGATCACCAAACCAGTCCTTCAAAACCCTCTTCCATTTATGGAAACCCTTACTCTGCAACTACAAACAAATTCAAAGGAGACCGTCCATATTCTGCTCTGCTATAGGCCCCCCGGCCCAAAGTCGCAGCTGCTATCATCATGGACGGATTTTTTCTCCACTTACTCCCTCAACAGCAAACATCTTTTGCTGCTCGGGGATTTCAATCTCTGGGCCAACTCCTCACAAGACCCCATTGCCGATGCCTGTATTAACCTCCTGGAAGATTTAGGATTACAGCAACTAGTATGTGGATCCACACATGCTTCAGGTCACACACTTGATCTTATTCTCAGACAAGATCTGGAAATAAAAATTTTGGAAAATGAAAAGTTGCCATGGACAGATTACCATGCAATTAAATTCATTATTTCCACAATCCCCCCCCCCCCCCGCAAAAAAACATCAAATCCAGTGACAACACACTGGACTAGATGTCAGAAGAAGCTCCACTCGGAACTCTTCAAAACCACTTTAAGGAAAAAAATAGAAACAACTCAGCCGCATTAAACGGCCGTTAAAACATTAGATGCCATAAATTCAGCCATGCTACAGTCAGACGACTTAGTAGCGCCAAAACGAAAAACCTGCATCCGGAAAAACAACCGCAGCTGGTTTAGCAACCAGCTGTCGTTACTGAAGCAAGAACGCAGAAGGGCCGAATCCGCCTGGAAAAGAAGCTCTTCAGAGCTAAACCTATCCATCTACAAGGCGACAACAAGAAAATACCACAAAGAAATTTTCCAAGCCAAGAAAAATTATTTTTCAGAGGCTATCAACAGCGCCTTAAACTGCCCCGCAAACTCTTCAAGATGGTCACTCAGACCATGAAACCAGGATGTATTGAAGCCCCCAATTCAGACACACAAGAATTTTGCAATGAACTATCGGATTGCTTCATTAATAAAATCGAGGCCATCCGTGAAAGCATTCAGCAAATCAATTCCCCCCTCAGCCCCCCGCGCAGCTTCTCACACAACACCCATAGTAATTCTCCTATATCAGGTAAGTTCACCCTGGTACCCATCTCCATCGAGGCCACTAAGAATATCATTGGCGCTTTGCGTAATGGCACAGCGCCAAATGACATTATCCCCACAAAACTGCTGAAGTAATGCACCTACATCCTGGCTCCTCCCATCACGCAGCTTATCAACCAGTCTTTCCTGGAGGGCATAGTGCCCTCACAGTTGAAAGAGGGTGTAATCCAACCCATGCTGAAGAAACCCTCCCTGTACCCCAAGGACCCACTCCACCGCTGTCCCATAACAAGCCTCAATGTACTCTCAAAGATAATGGAAAAAGTAGTGGTACAACAGCTGCAACAGCATCTAGATACCTACAAGCTACTTGACCCATTGCAATCAGGGTTCCGTCCCGGACACGGGACTGAAACCGCGCTGCTCAAAATATGGGACGATGCTCTCGAGGCCGCAGACGAAGGAGAATCTTGTCTTCTAGTTCTGTTGGACTTAAGTGCAGCTTTCGACACTGTAGACCACAAACTGTTACTGTCTCGGCTTGCTGAAGTAGCCAGAGTCGCAGAAGGCGATTTATCTTGGTTCTCCTCTTTTCTGGAAAACCGATCACAAACAGTGAAGTTAGGACCCTTCACATCTGAGAAACGCACAGTAACACGCGGAGTCCCTCAAGGATCGCCTCTGTCACCAGTGCTGTTTAACATCTATCTTCGTCCTCTTTTTGAGATTATCAGCAGCCAAAAACTGCTCTACCACTCATACGCAGACGACACGCAACTGGATTTCCGTATCTGCAACAGAAAGGATCACCACCTCAATCTAGAGACATGCCTCTCTTTGATAAAGGACTGGATGACAAAGAGTTATCTTAAACTCAACGGAGCGAAAACAGAACTTCTCCTGTTTCACGCCAAGCGCAGGAATCAACTTTCAACAGCATGGACACCCCCGCCCATTCTGGGCAAAATCATCACCCCTAGCGCCAAAGTCAAAAGTCTAGGGGTCATCTTTGACTCCTACATGACAATGGACGCACAAATAGGATCAGCAGTCAGCGGATCCCACCATCTGCTGCGCCTACTACGCAGACTTACTCTGCTCATCCCCAAAGAAGATTTAGCGGTCGTGGTGGGAGCAATTGTTAACTCCAGACTGGACTATGCAAATGCCCTTTACCTCGGACTCCCCAAATACCAAATCGCTCGTCTGCAAGTCGTTCAGAATACGGCCACATGCAGGTATTTTATATTTCTGAGCATATTTCATTAGAGAAATGGTCTTATGAGTATTTGTGATTGGGGTCATTTTGGGTGGGGGGCCCGTGGAACCCAGATTACCTTAGAGAGCTCTGGAAACCCATTTTCCAGCTCCCCTGGCTCCTCTTATGTGAAAGTCATTTGTCTATTAGGGGCGTAGGATGGCCTGAGAACCCCAGTCTGGTCTGCCCTAACCAGACTCCCAGTACAATGACACCAGACTTATCATTTTGTGTTATCCCTGTTATCCTGGGTCTTATATATGTGTGGTTTGTGTCAAAAGAATGAAGCCGCTCTTTCACTTGGGACAGTAATATTTCTGAACAATATCCCTCAAGAAATATAGGAAGATAAATAATTCCACCTTTCAGACTGATAGAATATTGTAGGAGTCTCTCAGACCATTGCTAGTCAGTTTGAGGTGCGGTGGGGGTTTGTTATGTGTTTAAGTGCCTGTATTCCATTGGTCTATTGTTTCGGTCTGCATTGGGAGCAAAGTATTATGGGATGTTTATGCTTATGTCAGTTAGCTTACATGTTAATGAAACCACTGTCAGCTATTGGATGCTAGAGGGGAAGGGGGATTTCTCCAATAGCCCTCCCTGCTGATAGGATGGTCTACTAAAAGTTGAATATACCTGTGTCTCTCATTACTCGATGTACAGTTTACCCCACCCTGTGTCATTATACAAAGAGGGATTGTCCCCTGAGTATATAACTCTTTGTACATGTGTTTCAATAAACAGTTTTATGATCCTTAACACCCTACACTGATGTCTCAACAAGTGACTGGGTCAGTTAAGGGATCTTGGATTGTCCTGGTACCGGGTAAGTGACACTTTTACAGCGGCATACTCCTCTTGAGTATGGGGGTTCTTCATAGAATTATCTCAAGCTTCTCTGTTGGAAATAAACCCCACCTGGTCCAGGTGTATCAATTCTGAAATATATGGGATAAGCCGATTAGATAACATCTTTGAATATAGATGAATATCAATATTTGTAAGAGTGATGGGACAATACCTGCTACAAAGAGTGGGGTCTTTCCCAGGTTTCAGTAAAACTGTAAGGCCACATACACACGATCGGACCAAACTGATGAGACTGGTCCGACGGACCGTTTTCATCGGTTCACGCTGAACTTGTCTGATGTGCGTACACACCATCGGGCCAAAATCTGATCGGGCCAGAACGCGGTGACGTAGAACACAACGACCTGCTGAAAAACGAAGTTCAACGCTTCCAAGCATGTGTCGACTTGATTCTGAGCATGCGCGGGTTTTTGGTCCGATGCTTTTGCGTACTATCGGTTTGGTCCAATGGTCAGGCGTCTATCGGACAGATTTTAAAGCATGTTTTAAAACTTTGGTCCGACGGACAACGGTCTGATGGGCCATACACACGATCAGTTTGGTCCGATGAAACTGGCCTTAAGGCCAGTTTCATCGAACAGGTTCCATCGTGTGTATGCGACCCTAATATGCGCCTCTAATGACTGCAATAGGAAAATGACAGTTGATGATAAAGCATAATAGTTTTGTAACACAAATAGAAATCAAAAAACTTAAAAAATTGAGAAGTAAAACCATCCGGTCCGGGGCTCTTATTAGTCTGGAGAGAAGAGATCGCTCTTACTAATTCCTCTACCTGAAAGGGTTGCTCTAAACTATCTATAACATTTGTGAATCAGGTAGGAAGGGCAGTTTGTGTGATACAATCCCTAATATTTACAGAAAGGTCTTGCTTTGAGACATCCAACGGAATATTATAGAGACGTTCATAAAATTTATAAAACCGCTTGCAGATTTCTTTAGGGTGATAGGTCACATGACCATCAGTTCTTCTTTATTTTTTAAATGGAAGTGGTCCCCTTTCTGGTATGTAATGTCCTAGCTAATAATCTAAATGTTTTTTCTCCCTATTAAAATAATCTCTTCTAATAGCCGTTTTCTGGTTCAGTAGATCCATCAATTGATGTCTAGTTTCAGGAAGCTGTAACATTATTTTATTAGTCTGATTTCTTTTATGAGAAATTTCAAGTTGTGCAATCTGAGTGAGCAATTTTTTGTGACCCATGCTTGATTCCCCGGAATACAAATTTTAACGCTTCCCATTGAGTAGGCAAAGGGGTATCATCATATTGGTGGTCTGAAATAAAATGGGAAATGGCAGTTCCAATTTCTGAAGTACATTCCGTATCCCTCAACAAATTGTTGTTCAATTTCCATGTCCAATCCTGTCTGGTTATATTTAGTAATAAAAAAGATAAGTATACAGGGGCATGATGGGACCAAAGTAAATTCCCTATTTCACATTTAGATTGGATAGTAAGGGCATATTGACTAATGGCAAAAAATCTATGTGAGAATATGAAGGGTGGACCGCAAAATAACATGTCTTTAGGCAGCTACAAATCTATTTTGAGAGAGGAAACCTCTTTCATGATACCCAGTCGGGGTTTCGCCCAGGAAGAGGAACAGAGATATCTATGCTGGCTATGCGAGAAAGATTACTATCAATCCGTGATGCAGGGGGGTCGGCAGCTTTGATTCTGCTAGACCTCTCTGCAGCATTCGACACTGTCGACTATGAGATTCTGTTGGACAGACTGAAAAATCTTTTTGGTCTTGACGGGGTGGTTCTGAGCTGGATAAGCTCCTTTCTCCATGAGAGAACTCATTATGTTAGGATGGGAACACATCGGTCCACCACAAGACATCTTACTTGTGGTGTCCCACAGGGGAGTGCTCTATCGCCGCTCCTCTTTAATTGCTATGTCCGTCCTCTTGCTGATGATATCATCCAGAACAACAACTTGGAGTGTCAGATTTATGCTGATGACACTTAAATTCTGGTTGATTCAGCAAGAGGACCTCAGCAGCCAGCTCAGCTAGCGAAATGCCTGGTAGAAATACAGGACTGGATAGCGGGTAATAGGCTTGGATTGAACACAGCCAAAACCGAAGTTCTACTAATTGGTCTTGATGGCGCAGCACTTCTGGCGGCATGGCCTCCATCTCTCGGGCCCACACCCATTCCAGCTAAGCAGGTAAAAAACCTAGGGGTCCTCATTGACGACACCCTCTTGTTCATGCCCCACATTAGAAACATCCTGCGGAAGGCCAATCATCATCAAAAGTGAAACACCTATTCACGCAAAGTAATAGATCTATACTTGCCCAAGCTTTTATCCACTCCAGATTAGATGGGGCTAACATATTTCTACTGGGTGCCCCGCAGAAATGGGTCCACAAGCTCCAGGTGGTGCAGAACCACGCTGCTCGCTTTGTTCTGGGTCTAGCGAGACGAGATCATATTAGCCTGGCTAGGAGATCACTCCATTGGCTCCCTATTGAGCAGAGAGTGATCTTTAAAACACTCTGTATCTTTTTCCGAGCATACTGGGGACTAGGCCCCAAATATTTACACAATCTAGCGATGCACTATGTACCTACGCGGCCATTAACCACTTGCTTACTGGGCACTTATACCCCCCTCCTGCCCAGGTGATATTTCAGCTTCCGGCACTGCGTCGATTTAACTGACAATTGCGCGGTCGTGCGACGTGGCTCCCAAACAAAATTGACGTCCTTTTTTCCCCACAAGTAGAGCTTTCTTTTGGTGGTATTTGATCACCTCTGCGGTTTTTATTTTTTGCGCTATAAACAAAAAAGAGCGACAATTTTGAAAAAAATACAATATTTTTTACTTGTTGCTATAATAAATATCCCAATTAAAAAAAAAAAAAACTTTTTTTTTCTCAGTTTAGGGCGATGCGTATTCTTCTACATATTTTTGGTAAAAAAAAAAAAAAAAAAAAAATCGCAATAAGCGTCTGGTTTGCGCAAAATTTATTGGGGCAGATTCACAAAGACGTAATATTCCGCTGCGTAATCGAAATACGGTACGCTGCCGTATTTCACCAGACTCTACACCGAATTCAGGTAGTTTTTTTGCGCGTACGCTATTGTGTCGTATTTTTTTTCCGCCGCGCAATCGAAATACGTGATTAGGGGGCGTGAAGCATTTAAATTAAGCGCGTCCCCGCGACGATCGAACTGCGCATGCTCTGTTCAGGAATTTCCCGCCGTGCATTGAGCGAAATCACGTCGTGACGTCATTCGTTGTTTGAGTAGCGGCGTTTACGAACATTCCTATTCCCGGACGACTTACGTTAAAAATAATAAAAGACATCGGAAAACGTTGAAATTCGACGCGCGAACGACGGCCATACTTAACATGGGCTGTCTAATATTAGACCAGCAAAAAGCTGGTATAGTGAAACGGAAAAAAAAGATGACTAAAGGTGCCGTAAGAGATTGCGTTTAAAGTGCGAAATTTTGTGGATTGCAGGCAAAAGCTCATTAGCATACCCTGACGGCGAAAAACAACAGGAAGTCCGCCCAGTGGCCGCAATTTTCTTGCAGCGTAGATCTGAAGGCGTACTAACACGTAATACAGTCGAAATGAAGCCCGCAGGTGTCTTTTCATGGTTTGAGGATTTCGACTAGCGTAAAAACGCCCGTAAGTCGAAATTACTCCAGTCTAACAACATTTACACAGGCGTAATCGCTTTGTGAATCTAGGCCATAGTGCCTACAAAATAGGGGACAGAATTATTATTTTTTATTATTTTTTTTTTACTAGAAATGGCGGCGATCTGCGATTTTTATTGTGACTGCGACATTATGGCGGACACATCGGACACTTTTGACACATTTTTGGCGTCATTCACATTTATACTGCGATTGGTGCTATAAATATGCACTAATTACAGTATAAATGTGACTGGCATTGAAGGGGTTAACACTAGGGGGTGAGGAAGGGGTTAAATGTATTCCCTGCATAGTGTTCTAACTGTAGGTGGAGGGGGGGTGACTGGGGAGGTGACCGATCTGTGTCTCTATGTACAAGAGACACAGATCCGTCTCCTGCTCTCCAGAGACAGAACGCTGTCTCTATGTAAAACGGCAATGAGAGATGATCTATGAGATCATCTCTCATTGGCCGCACAGATCACATCGCAAACGGCCACTCTGATTGGCCGTTCGCGGCGATCTGTGATTGGCTGTGTCCAAGGGACACGGGCAACACAGTGTTTCCCCGCAGCGCGCTCTGGAGCGCGCGCCGGGAAACAGCTAGTGACAAGCCGTCAATTGACGGCTTGTTGACAATTTAGATTCGCGCTAGAGCCGTCATTCGGCTGTAGCGCGGATCTCAAGTAGTTAAGGTCCATCTAAACTTTCTTCCATGGGAGGCAAAACGACTTCAGAGTAGGGGTGCTATGCTGTGGAATGCGCTTTCCGTGGAACTTAAGACGACACCAAACTTGCTCCTCTTCAGAAAAAAAACTGAAGACAGAGCTATTTGTCCAGGCTTATGGATAGATTGAGCGTTATTTTTTCCCCATACACTCCGCTCCTTCATTGATGGGGTCAGTCATGCCATTTTAGTGATCATGCCCCTGGAATGGCCCTGACTACTCAGATACCAATGATGTTATGTACTCTTTCTATAGATTTCCTTGTTTCTTTTTCCTCATATTCTTTGAAGCTCCTAGGCCTTTTTCTTTTGTTTACCTAAGAACCGGATACTTTTCTTTTTAGTCTCTGTCATCTTTTTTTCTTTTTCTTTTTTATTACTGTGGATTGATTCTAGGTAACACCTAACCAGCGGCGCTTAGACGCTCACCCCCCAGTGGGTATTTGGCGCCTTACCAAGCTTAAAATCAAATCAAATGGTCCCTTTCTGTGGGATGAGATCTCCTTCATATATCCAATACATTATATTCAGTGAGAAGCTTCTTAAGTTTTTGAATCTGAAATTTAGAAATGGAACTCCTACCCAAGGAACTATCTAAAGTAGGATCTAGGACACAATAAAAGTCTCCAGCCAATACAATCACTCCCTCCACAAATTCCATAAGATTTTGGATGTATTGAACACTCGTCACAATTTGATCATTATTAGGGATATACTGTATATACTCGAGTATAAGCCGAGTTTTACAGAAAATTTTTTTGTGCTGAAAATGCCCCCCTCGGCTTATACCTTTTTGCGCCTGACTTCCCAGACTTTTGGGACCGGCCGACCGTAGGTCCCCTGAACCCTAAACTTGGCACACATGTAGCCCCTCTCTTCCTCTAACAACTAATAGGTCACTGACTTGTGAAAGGCAATAGAGACCCCCCTTGATTTTGGTTGAGAATATGAACTATGATACCATTTGGTTAAATATTTGTTTTGTAGAACAGCAACATGAAAAGAACAAAAGTGACTCTCTTGAAAAAACACGACATTGATCTTCCACTTCTGCAGATCATAAAGTACTTGCATAAAGCTCATCCAAACCTCCAACATTAAAAGAACATAAAGTAAATGTTAGAAAAGAAACATATATCTGTGCTGCAATGCAATGGGAATTATAAAACATGTGGGAAAAATCATTAATATAAGCCAACCCTCCAATAGATAAATAAATAAGGGATTGGTGAAAAGTCCTGTAAGTGAAAGAGTCCCCTTCACAAATTTGTGCTATTGTAGTTGATGTAATAACAGACAGTAAGAGCTGTTCCAGATAACACAGTAGAGAAACAGTCCTTCAATATGTTATTCAATAGTGACCTCAAATGATGAGACACCCAAGGAAAAGTGATGAGATGTTAAAGCAAAGATTCCTCCACCTCTAATATCGGATCTCCTTACCGACTTCACAGATCTCTTGTCGGTAGATCACAACAGCCTGTGGTTAGTTACCCCCGCCCGGGGTCTCTCCCTGCTGGACAACCAACACCTACCTCCTCAGCATCTAGCGATACTCTCGTATGGATAATTCCCATAAAAATATAAAAACTTCCGGGGGGCGTGGCCTGACTGGTGACTGGAATGGCCGCACACTGACGGAGCTCCGCGGAAAGACACAGCCGACAGCTCACATCCCTGCTTGCTAGGCGCTCGATATGGGCAGAGTAAACCACCAGACCCCCCGCTCTAGACTCCGCAGCAGTTCAGCCGCTTCCTCGTCCCGGAGCATCACGGAGCTCTTCAAGGCCTCGGGGAGCAGCGTGACAGGCTCCAAGATGGCGCGGTCCCAGCCGGACGAGGACGAGTTCAGCGAGGACTCGCAGTCTGCGACGGAGGACACAGGTAGGAGCCGCTCCCGCTCCAACAAACCGCTGACATTTGCGGACATGTCAGTGTTTGCTGCTGACATTAAGGACACGTTCTCTGCAGCCATAACAGACTTGAAGTCTAACCTGTTAGTCCTGTCGGACAAAATGGTAGCAGTGGAGGCCAAAGGGAAGCACAGGGACAAGGCCTTGCGCAGATTAGAAGCCGTGACTGACACCCATGCCATGCACTTTATTGATATGAATCGCCATCTAGAAGATTTAGACAACAGGGGTCGTAGGTGTAACATAAGGGTGAGGGGGGTCCCTGAATCCGTGGAGACTGATCAGATTGTGCTTGCCCTGCAAAGAGTTTTCAATAGTCTGCTGGAGCGGCAAGAAGACACGGCAATTGATTTTGTAAGAGCTCATAGAGCACTGAGGGCAAGAGGCCCTGATGACGCCCCCCCCAGAGACATTATTTGCTGCCTCCAAAGTTTTCAACTAAAAGAAGACATAATGAGAAAGGCCCGCGGTAACGATCGCATTATTTTCAATGGCGCGCACATAATGCTGTTTCAGGACCTCTCGCAGATCACCTTACGCAATCGTAGGGCACTGCGCCCTCTGCTGGAGCAACTACAAATGAAGGGCATAAGATACACATGGCGCTTCCCCTTCGCTCTGGTTGTCACAACGGCCGGCAAACAACACGTGCTGCGCTCACCGACTGATCTCCCCGGTTTCTGCGAGGCCTTACACCTGGATATACCAGACCTGCCTGATTGGTACCGAGAATTTGCACTGCCACCGCTGCCCAGGAGCCCACCGGATTCGCCTTGCTCTACCCCAGACAAACAGAGGTCCAAGAAAATGAAACATGGCCGCGGAGGAGGCTCGCAAACTGGCACCCCGGCCCCACGTTCAACTCCTGCCAGAGGACGTGCGATGGACTGAGAGTCTGATAAACACTGGAGGAACTGCGCTGACCGGCTACGGGACCCTACGACGGCGGCCCCTATTTCTGTTTGTTTTTCTTTTTCTTTTTTCTGACCGGGGGGGCCCTGGGCACACGTTTTTGTTTTTATCTCACGTTTCTGACTGTTTAGCGGACACTGCCTCCTGCCCTCCCCCCGAGTTAGCTGAACCAATACTAGCGCTATACACTAGTCTTTGCCGCTGGGCTCTGGCCGGACAGTGCCCTAATTGTTACTCATGTTCTAGCCTGTTTTTGCTCCAAGAGGCTGTGTCTTTTCCCCTTGAGGCTCGTTTATTGTTTACATTTTTCCCTTTTTTTTTTTTTTTTTTTGTGTGTTCTCTTTTTTACACATTTTAACTGTGCTACTAGCATCCGCAGTCGTTGTAGTCACCTGGTCTCTGCTCCCAGAATATTCTGGCTGCAGACACCCCACGTTACCCACAAAGTGTGGTCTGAAGGAGTTTTCCTCATCTGACCGCACTAATTTCCTACTTTGGTGGGAGTACTCTTTAACTGAAGTGTTTTGAACCCTTCCTGTCTTGTGTTGGGTTCTGTCCCCACACACCTACCCCTCCGCTCTTTTTTCTACCTGTTTCACTTATCTTTCACCTATTCCAGCCTTCCCTTAATCTTCTCTATTCCTGCTCCCCCCTCCCTTGTCCCTACCCTCACCCTACCCCCCCCCTTCTAAGTGTTAGTGACTTAATAGTAACTATCCTAGCAACTGTGTTCTGTACCATCTGATTGCCTCACTAACTTAAATTGCTCACTGTCGCTCTCAGTCTCTTCCAGGCTCACACCGCATAAATCCGCCGCACCCGACCAGATGGCTTTCTCGTCGCTGGGGAAATCCCCCACGGTGATAACATTGAACGTAAGAGGCCTAAACATACCGGAGAGGAGGGTATCACTTCTTAGGGAATTACGCAAGGGTAAGCCGCACTTTGTATTTCTACAGGAGACTCATTTTCGGACAGGACATGTACAGAAACTGACTGATACTTACTTTGGAAGTGCATACCATGCCACAAATGATAACGCCAAAACAAAAGGGGTATCAATCTTGATAGCCAAAAATGCGCCCTTCACGTTACTAGATAGCCTTATTGACCCAGAGGGACGCTACGTTTTCCTGAAGGGCTCCTATAATGGCAGGAAGTTAACCTTAGCCAACATTTACTTCCCCAATACAGCGCACGTCACCTTTTGCCAATCCCTCACTAGACAACTTATGGGCTTCACCTCTGGCCTACTAATTGCAGGAGGAGACTTTAACGTCCCCCTGAACCCCGTAGTGGACTCCTCATCTGGGTCATCATGCATTCCCTACCGTGCTCTTAAGAAACTAAAAGCCTTACTGAACTCCCTTCAACTCATTGATACGTGGAGATTTCTTCACCCCGACGCAAAAGATTTTACCTTCCACTCAGCACCTCACAATCGCTATTCCCGCATAGACTACCTATTCGTCACTCAAAGGGACCTACACTCTGTGACTGAGGCCAAAATTGGCATTAAATCACTGTCGGACCATGCACCGGTCTCCCTCACGGTGGATTTCGGTACATGTGCACCCAGACCGAATACCTGGAGGCTAAATGCCTCCCTACTGACAGACCATTCCCTTCTGCCTGCCGTTACCTCCTCACTGACGGAATTCTTCCAGCTCAATGTCACACCCGGTGCAGACCCACTCAATGTCTGGCTCGCGCACAAGTGCTCAATAAGAGGAGAGCTGATTAGGTTGGGGGCCCAGAAGAAAAGACAAATGAACTGTCAGGTGGAGGAGCTAGCAGACCGAATTCGGAAACTAGAATGCCTCCATAAACAATCTTTATCCAAACGATCGGCCACGGAGCTCTTGGAAACGCGTAAGGCTTTGCAAGACCTCTTTGATAATAAGGCCAGGAGAATGCTTTTCTTCAGGAAGAAATTGTATTATGAGGCGGCCAACAAATCGGGACGATTTCTAGCGAGGGCTTTGAAAGAAACCTCTGCTGCCAATCACATTCCCCAGGTGAGGAATAGGGAGGGCTCTTTAGCGATCACCACTGACGAGATTGCAACGCAATTTCAGCAGTTCTACGCTAACCTATACAACTTACAGACACCTAACAAACCCCCAGAATTGACAGGTCCTAGAGCCACGATAATCTCAAACTTCCTGAGAGAAAGCGACCTCCCTAGACTGTCAGACCTACAACTAAAATTTCTTGAGGACCCTATTACACATGAAGAGACTCAGTCGGTGATCTCGGATCTTAAGACGGGTAAGAGCCCTGGGCCAGACGGGTTCACATCGATTTACTTTAAGACATTCAAAGACATACTGACAGCCCCGCTGACGAGGGCCCTGAACTCTCTGTCTACTCCCAGGCCTATCCCGACTGAGTTTCTTTCGGCACATATCACCCTAATACCCAAGCCAGGGAAAGATCCCGTGGAGTGCTCTAGCTATAGGCCGATATCTCTGCTGAACCTTGATCTTAAAATCCTGGCAAAGATAATGGCCAATAGATTGAGACCCCTGCTCTCCTCCTTAATCGGCCCTGAACAGGTAGGATTCATGCCCAACAGGGAAGCGAGGGACAACGTGATTAAGTCCTTGCTCCTGACACATGGGGCCCGTAAAGGTGCGTTCGAGGGCCTTCTCCTATCCACGGACGCGGAGAAGGCCTTCGATAGAGTCGCCTGGGACTACATGTTTGCCACGTGCGAACACGTGGGGCTCGGTCCACGCATGATGTCGTGGATATCCGCCCTGTACGATAGTCCGACAGCAAGACTTAAAATCAATGGCTCACTGTCGGGGGAAGTTAGAATTTCTAACGGAACTCGACAGGGGTGCCCCCTGTCCCCCCTTCTATTTATTTTGTCCTTAGAGCCGTTCATCAGGCTGGTCAACAGGGATACGTCAGTAGCGGGCTTCAGAGTCAACGGTGTGGAGTACAAAATCGCAGCTTATGCTGATGATCTCCTGTTCTTCCTGACGAAGCCCCGCACCACGGTGCCCAGCCTGATGATCTGGTTCTCTACTTTTGGGTACATATCCAATTTCAAGATTAATTTCTCCAAATCCGAAGCCATGAGTATTTCACTGACAGCAGACACACTACGGGAAACTCGTACAGCTTGCCCCTTTAGATGGGTCACCGAGGCTCTTAAATATCTGGGGACTTGGCTGACTCCTGACTTAGGATCAATCTACGACCGTAACTTCCCAGCCCTCTTACGAGACTTGCAGAAAAACTTACAGACGTGGAACCCCCGATACTTTTCGTGGTTCGGAAGAGCGGCGATTATAAAAATGGTAGTCCTACCGAGGCTCCTATATCTCCTACGGAACCTCCCAATCAAAATCCCTCAAGCGTTTTTTAAGTCCTTAAGTTCTACTCTCACTGGCTTTCTTTGGAATGGTAACAAACCAAGGATAAAACTCTCGACCCTAATCAGACCTAAAGAGAAGGGAGGGATAGGCCTACCTGACTTTCATAACTATTACCTGGCCTCACACCTTACTAGGGTACTTGACTGGCACTGCCACGGTGCCTCGAAGGATTGGGTTGCTCTAGAACGCATGCTGTCTGGAAGCCCCCTTCAACTCGCCCCATGGGTCCCTTGGCGCCACCAACCGGACACGGCCAAACAACACCCTCTGACAGGCACCACCCTACAGCTGTTTGACCTAGTGGCTTCCAAAACCAACCTGACTTCCATCACTGGTCCGCTCACACCGGTCGCCGACAATCCTGACTTTCCTCCGGGAGTTGACGATCACGCATTTAGGACAATAGACCCCAACCCGCCGCTGGCAATGAAGGATTGCTTCTTTAAGGGGTCGTTCAAAACGCTTACAGCACTTAAATCCAGTACTGGGCTACCTGATTTATCCTGGTGGCAGTACTTCCAATTGCGTGATTATGCCTCTAAAAACCCCCAGAGGATCTCCTTCATTCGGCAGCTAACGGAATTTGAAAGGTTATGCTCGAGCGGTTCTCCCGTTGCAATGGCGACATCGGTGACCTACGCGTGGCTTCAAGAAGAAATAACGATACCTGACGACAGATTTAGAAAGATGTGGTCCGATGCCTTGCACATAGAAATCTCCGATAAACAATGGAAAACAGCCTGTGTACTGGCCCACCAGGGTTCGATTAACACCAAAGCACAGGAGACTTCTTACAAGCTCCTGACCCAGTGGTATGCCACGCCAGTTAAGCTTAAGAAGTGGTACCCTCACACCTCTGATCGATGTTGGCGCTGCAAAACTGAATTGGGCAGCCTAGTTCACATCTGGTGGGAGTGTCCGGCGTTGACTGAGTTTTGGAAGAAGGTAAGGGAAGTAGTGAAGCTCATTACGGAGACCAACATAATCCTAGATGCGGCCTGTTGTCTCTTACATATCTCTAATGTGTCTGTAAAAAGGTACAAACAATCTTTGACTAAGCATTTATTAAATGCAGCCAACTCTTTAATCCCGCTTGCATGGAAATCCACTAAAGTACCGTCCATCAGGGATTGGCTCAGAAAAGTAAATGACACTTATTATATGGAAGAGTCAGTGGCACAATCTTTAGACAGGACCGATCATTTCCATGAGACCTGGTCCCCTTGGTTCCTTTTTAAAACATCCAGAACGTATTCCGAGTTGGTTTAGTGTCTCAGACACATAATACTACCCTCTGGGCCTTGTCACCATTGAGAAACACCCCCTGCACCTCCCCACATGTCCTTCCCAACCCCCCTCCCTCCCCTCTCCTCCCTTTCCCCTTTTCCTTTTCTCTCTCTCTTCACTTTCCATACTTTTTGTCGCTCTTCTCTCTCTAATGTTCTTATTCTGGTTAATATGTTCCAGGTCATTATGTTTATATGTACACAGACAACCAAGCATACAACTTGTACCTGTTATGATTAGCCCTTTGTGACCTGCACGTCACTACTGTCTGTTGCTCTTTTCCGCACCTTGGTAGGTTTGAGCTTGCAAGCTTCGTATATTCCATATAGAGGGAACACTACTGCACTCTTCCTTTATTATTATTGTATAACTCCTCTGGCAGTCCCATATGTTGCCAACAATCTGCTCTACAGATCATGGCTGTATTACCTACCTAATTACCCACTATGTTGTCTGCATGCACTGTTTTATGTACTGTTCTTTGGCCTTTTCTTATATTTCTAATAAACTTTGATGTTTAAAAAAAAATATAAAAACTTCCAAATATCCGACTTCAGGGTCAAGCCCTGCTGCCCTGGTCTCTTCTTAATATTCCCCGTCCTTGATCTGCTCCAGCATTAGTAAGAACTCAGATAAACTTTGAGCAGGTGCTTTTCTTTAATAACACCATGTAAGCACATGAATTACCAGCCTTGGACGCTCCAAGCTCTTCATTCCACCCAAAAGATGGCCGCTGCGTCCCAGTACACAGGTTACAGCCATTTTTATTTTCTATTATTTTGTGTGTATCTTGATTGGTTGCAGCAGCAGTTACACCACACTATTTTATTTGTGTTCAATCACACACACACACACACTGAGAGCCGGTTCACACTGGGGCAACCGGGGATCCGACTTCAAGATGCCCCAAGTCGCGCAGTCAATAAAATGAATGGAAGTTAATGGGAGTCGTCTTAATGTACACTACTGAGGTCGCTCCGACTTCAGAAAAGGTTCCTGTACTACTTTGATCTGAATTCTAGGCAACCTGTACCCATTGACTTCAATGGAAGTCGCCTCCAAGTTGGATCCCCGTTCACAGTGAGGCAACTTTACAGGAAGTCACCCCAGTGTGAACCTGTCCTAAGACAAGCTCCTCCCTCCCACAGGGGAACTCCACGCCAAATTTTAAATAAAAAAAACCCTCCCCTCCGGGAGCATACCAGTTCTGGTATGAATTTCAAGGGGAACCCCCTAAGCCAAAAAAAAGTGTGGGTCCTCCCAAAATCCATACCAGACCAGTATTCGAGCATGCAGACCAGCCGGTCAGGAAAAGGGGTGGGGCGGGCGAGCCCCCCTCTTGAACCATAACAGGTGGCATGCCCTCAACATGGGGGGGTGCTTTGGGGCAGGGGAGCACCCTGTGGCCCCCTCACCCCAAAGAACCTTGTCCACGTGTTGATGGGACAAGGGCCTCTTCCTGACAACCCTGGCCATTGGTTGTCGGGGTCTGCAAGCGGGGGCTTATCAGAATCTGGGAGCCCGCTCTCTGTTTTTATTTCTCTTCTGCCAGGCACCACCGCTGTCTTCTTTCAGCCCTTTCATCGGTTCCATGTTGACTGGGTGCTCCCTCCCACTGTAATGCCGGGTGTGCAGTGCGCGGCAATTTATATAGGCCTCTTATAACGTCACAGTCCCAGCATGCTCCGGGTGGTGACGACGTAATTATCCCACCCCCTGTTGTCGTCACCACCCAGAGCATGCTGAGACTGTGACGTCATTAGAGGCCTATATAAATCGCCGCACACTCGGCATTACAGCGGGAGGGAGCGTTGAGTCAACATTGAAGAGAAGAAGAAGGTGAAGCAGAAGACCAGGCCCCCGCTGGTGAAAGAACTGAAAGAGGACAGCATTGGTGCCCAGCAGAAGAGAAAAAGAACTGGAGAGCGGGAGAAGTCGGAAGACCCCCGAAGAAGGGAGAAGTCCCGGCCCCTGCTGGTAAAAGAGCTTAAAGAAGACAGTGGTGGTGCCCGGCAGAAGACCCCCGAAGTCGGAAGACGACCCCAGAGCTGCCTAATAAACTACTTTAAAAACATGTGTGGTGTTTTTTTATTGACATTTTTCTTCCACCAGGTAAATGGGTAGGGGTCGGAAGAGGCCATTGTCCCTATCAACATTGGGACAAAGTTGCTTTGGGGTGGGGGGGCCACAGGGCATCCCCTGCCCCAAAGCACCCACCCCATGTTGAGGGCATGCAAGCTGGTACTGTTCAGGAGGGGGTGCGCTCACCCGTCCCCACCCCCTTTCCTGACCGGCCGGTCTGCGTGCTCGGATAAGAGTCTGGTATGGATTTGGGGGACCCCCACGCCGTTTTTTGTGCAAGTGCTTTGTGAATCCGGCCATTGTATACAGGAAATATAATTATGAAATGAATAAGGTGGGGGAATTTGTTTTATTGTTACAGAAATGGATTGAGGAGATTGGATTTCATTTATATGGAGGATGGATCAGATTCTGATTGGATTACCACTTCAGAGCTGGAAGATTTACCCCCTTAATGACCAGGCCATTTTTGCGATACAGCGATGCGTCATTTTATCTGACAATTGCAACGTTGTACAAAAACTAAATTTACATTTTTCACACAAATAGAGATTTCTTTTGGTGATATTTGATCATCTCTGCGATTTTTATTTTTTGCTATAAACAAAAAAAGAGACAATTTTGAAAAAAACACAATATTTACTTTTTTGCTACAATAAATGTCCCCAAATAAACAATCCTCAGTGTAGGACGAGACGTATTCTACATATTATGGGCAAAAAAACTTGCAATACGTGTGTATGTGATTAGATGCGATTTTATTCAATCCAATCCAATGTGATGTAATGCAATCCAATGCAATGTGATACGATGTGATCTGATCCGATGTGATGCAATCCAAACCGATCCAATGTGATCCGATGAGATACGATGAGATACGATGAGATACGATGCAATGTGATCTGATCCAATGTGATGCGATCCAAACAGATTTAATGCAATCCAATGTAATGCAATCCAATGTGATGCGATCCGATGTGATGCAATGCGATCCGATGTGATCTGATCCAATGTGATGCGATTCAATCCAATGTGATGCAATGCGATCCGATGTGATGTAATCTGATACGATGTGATGCAACTCAATCCAATGCGATGCAATCCAATGTGATGTAATCTGATTCAATTTGATCTGATCCAGTGCAATGCAATTCAATGTGATGTGATCCGATGCAATGTGATCCAATGTGATGCAATCCAATGTGATGTAATCCGATGTGATCTGATGCAATGTGATCCAACGTGATCTGATGCAATGTGATACGATGCAATCCGATCCAATGTGATGCGATTCGATGTGATGTAATCTGTTCTAATGTAATGCGATCCAATGTGATACAATCTGATGTGATGTGATCCGATGCAATGTGATCCAATGTAATGCCATCCAAACTGATTTGATGCGATCCAATGTAATGTGATCCGATGTGATGTGATCCAATGCAATGCGATCCAATCCGATGTGATGCAATGCGATCCGATGTGATCTGATCTGATTCGATGTGATGCGATTCAATCCAATGTGATGCGATATAAACCGGTGCAATGCGATCTGATGTGATCTGATTTGATGTGATGCGATTCAATCCAATGTGATGCAATCCGATGCGATGTGATGCGATGCCATGTGATCCGATGCAATGTGATCCGATGTGATGCAATCCAATGTGATCTGATGCGATACGATGCGATCTGATCCAATGTGATGTGATGTAATGTGATCTGATGTGATGCGATCCAATGTGAGACAATCAAATGCGATGCGATCCAACGTGATGTGATCCAAACAGATTTAATGCAATCCAATGTGATGCGATCCAATGCGATGTGATCCGATGTGATGCAATGTGATCCGATGTGATCTGATCCAATGTGATGCGATTCAATCCAATGCGATGTGATGTGATGCAATGCAATCCGATGTGATGTAATCTGATCCGATGTGATGTGATTCAATCCGATGTGATGCAATGCGATCCGATGTGATGTAATCTGATTCAATTTGATCTGATCCAATGCAATGTGATGTGATCCAATGCGATGCAATCCAATGTGATGCAATCCAATGCGATGCAATCCGATGTGATCTGATGCAATGCAATACGATGTGATCCGATCCAATGTGATGCGATGTGATACAAAGCGTTCTGAACCAATGTGATGCAATCAGATGCAATGCGATCCAATGTAATGCCATCCAAACTGATTCGATGCGATCCAATCCGATGTGATGCAATGCGATTCGATGTGATGCGATTCAATCCAATGTGATGCGATCCGATCAAATGTGCTGAGATGTGATCCGATGTGATGTGATTCTAACTGATGCGATGCAATCCAATGTGATCCGATGCAATGCAATGCGATCCAATCTGATGTGATGTAGACTCGCTCCTTATATCTTTGTCTTGCAGTTATTTTCTCGGAGGTTTCCAATCTCATGAAAGGGAATCTCCTCTTGTGTGGAATAAAATGTGAGATGAAAATAATGGGGTGTACAGAATCTCTACACAAGTCACATTATTAGAAATTCTCTTTCCTTTCCAATCTGCAGCCGCTGTCATTTCCTGTAAATACAATATGGCCACCTGGAGGCGCTGTGTACACAGAATGTATACAGACCCCGCCCCCAGGAACATCATTTCCTGCTTGTGTGATTGGCTGACTGATTTCCCCAGAAGTCAGATTTCAGGCATCCCCTGCAACACAAATCTCATTTCTGGGGAGATCCTCCCAATAGGATACAGGCCCCACCCCTTTCCTCATTAGTGCTCTGCAGGTGCACAGCTGACTGATAATTATGAAGCCACGCCCATTAGACCCACTCAGGACAGAGACACAGACAAACACACAGGGATGACTTCAGAGTCACAAAGGGGAGGAGTCTAGAAGAAAGGTTCCAATGTACAGAGATCCCCTCCCCCGAGGGGAAGGTTTATTATCAACACAAGTGGAGTTTCTCTTCACATGAAAATACATTTCAGGAATGTCTGCAATTCATTTTTTATACATTTCCCAAGAGGGGTGATTCCATACTTTTTACCAATCACCTCCCAGCATGTCTGTGTAATGTGGGAGGAAACCGGAATCCCGGAGGAAACCCACACAGGAGGACAAACTCCATGCAGGGAGTGTCAGGGGCGGGGTTCCAACATATCGGAACAAATAGAGGAGGAAATTACATTTTTTTTATTATTTTTTTGGATGTTTTATAGGAATACAAATATTTTTGTTTTCAGAATTTCGCTCTATTTTTGTTTATAGCGCAAAAAATAAAAACCGCAGAGGAGATGGAATACCACCAAAATAAATATTTGTGGGGAAAAAAGAACGTACATTTTATTTGTGTAAAACGTCGCACGACTGCACAATTGTCAGTTAAAGTAACGCAGTGCCGAATCGCAAACAATGGCCTGGTCATGAAGGGGGATAAAACCTCCCGGGGCTGAAGTGGTAAAAGTAAAATGGAGCATTTTTGGGTGAATAGATATCAGAGGAGAAGCTGCAGAAAATCATGTTGTGTGTTTTTTCCGTGATTTGTGTTTTTTAACCACTTCAGCCCCAGAAGGTTTTACCCCCCTTACTGACCAGGCCATTTTTTGCGATACGGAACAGCGTTACTTTAACTGACAATTGCGCAGTCGTGCGACGTTTTACACAAATAAGATTGACGTCCTTTTTTCCCAAAAATAGAGATTTATTTTGGGGGTGTTTGATCTCCTCTGTGGTTTTTATTTTTCCGCTATAAACAAAAATAGAGACAACTTAAAAAAACAATATTTTTTATTTTCTTCTATAATATAAATATAAATATCCCCAAAAAATGTAAAAAATCAAATTTCTTTATCAATTTCTTCCAATATTTATTATTCTCCATGTTATTGGTAAAAAAAATCCCAATAAGTGAATATTGATTGATAGGTGCAAAAATGATCACATTTACAAATTATGGGAGATTTATTTTTATTAGAAATGGTGACTTGTAGCTGGACTGCGACATTGCGCCAAACAAATCAGACACATAAGTGACACTTTTTTGGAACCAGTGACACCAATACAGTGATCAGTGCTAAAAATATGCACTGTCACTGTACTAATGACACTGGTAGGGAAGGGGATAACACCAGGGGGATGAAAGAGTTAAGTGTCCCCCTAGGGGGTGTTTTCTATCTGTGTGGGGGAGGGGCTGACTGGGAGAACACAGAGATCCGTGTTCCTGCTTAGCTCTGTGTACTTCCCTGTCAGAACGGCGATCTGTCTCTCTGGGGAACGATCGCCTGGTCACAGGGGACATCACAGCCGCTGGACCCGCTGATTGGCTCCCCCTCTGTCCAATCAGTGTGCGCCCCCAGTATCTATGGCAGGAAATGATGTACAGGGACGTCGTATCGCACAATAGCTCCGCCCAGTATATGTGTGGTGGGCGGTCTTTAAGGGGTTAATCCAACCAACAAGAAATGGGGGGAAAAAAACAAAAAAAAAGCACAAGAAATGCGACACACAAAAAAAGAACAAAAAGGTGTGAAAACCGCGCATTAAAAAATACAAAAATCTCTGTAGAAAGTGATGAGAGGCTCCGCCCAGTATATCTGCGGTGGGCGGTCTTTAAGGGGTTAATCCAACCAACAAGAAATGGGGGAAAAACATAAGAAATGAATAAAAAAGGGAAGAAAAAAATGTGTGAAAACCAAACGTGCAGAAATGTAAAACGCACCACAAGAAGCACGGTAGAAAGTCCTGAGAAGCTCCGCCTCCATCTAGGGGCGGACCTTCCTGGTGGGGGAGGGGCTAGGGGCGGACCTTCCTGGTGGATCTCTACATGGGAGGGGCCTCTCACTCACCACACACATTACAATCATCTTTCTAGTGGGAGGAGCCGCCCAATCCAATCCCTCCATTATTATCCCGCCCCAGGACCCCCCAATACACCATGTCGGGGGATGGAAATGACACAGATGTGGGAAAATCTCTGATCAGAATCAATAAAACGGATAATAATAATGGATAATAATCCGCCCCTCTGAGGAGTGGCCTTGGATCACATGTGTGGGGGAGGGGCACCAAAGTGGTGGTAAAGAGGCGGCAGGAGACGTGACTCAGATCTTATTTATCTACACAGAGACATGTCAGAGGAAGCGTGACCCCAAAGGGATTCTTAGGACAGACCAGGTGAGTATTTATAAAGTATTGATTATTAGAGATATTTGATAATCTATACGTAATAATAATCAATTGCAGAACAAGAATCCAATGATATAAATGCCTCTGGTGTGAAGGGGTATTCACGTATCTGGAGGAGGTGACTGACATGTTTCAGCCCCCAGGTCCTTCCTCATAGGCTGAATGTCATGTAAAATCATACCTCTATAAAGGGAAGATTATAAACATTAGTATAATAGTACAATGTAACATTCATCAACCTATGCATGGAATGCAACATCCAGGAGTACAAAGAATAGGCCTGGAGCTGATACCACCTGCATGAGCCGACCACCAATGTACCACGAGGGGGGCCTGGGGGGATGGGATTGGCCTGGAGACTGATATCACCTGCATGAGCCGATCACCAATGTCCACGAGGGGGCTGGGGGGATGGGATTGGCCTGGAGACTGATACTCACCTGCATGAGCCGATCACCAATGTACCACGAGGGGGGCCTGGGGGGATGGGATTGGCCTGGAGACTGATACTCACCTGCATGAGCCGATCACCAATGTACCACGAGGGGGCCTGGGGGGATGGGATTGGCCTGGAGACTGATACTCACCTGCATGAGCCGATCACCAATGTACCACGAGGGGGGCCTGGGGGGATGGGATTGGCCTGGAGACTGATACTCACCTGCATGAGCCGATCACCAATGTACCACGAGGGGGCCTGGGGGGATGGGATTGGCCTGGAGACTGATACTCACCTGCATGAGCCGATCACCAATGTACCACGAGGGGGCCTGGGGGGATGGGATTGGCCTGGAGACTGATACTCACCTGCCATAGTTGCCAACATTTGAAGTAAAATTTCCAGGGACACTTTGCAGTAACACCGCAATACATGCCAACCCCCCCCAGGAATGAATAATTCATGTACCCCTCAGGGCTTTAAGCACATGTAAGGGGTTAAATGAGGAATCCTGCGGGGTATTTGGCATGTGGAATGCCCTGAGGGATGAATTATATAGCATCGGGATTGGTCATTTAACCCCTCACAGGAAATTTAAGCATTCCTCAGGGCTTTCAGCTGTAAGGGGTTAAATGATTAATCCTGCATCCAGAAGATGTCAGAGACTGCAGGGGGAGTCAGAGACTGCAGACTTGGTACAGGAGATGGTCAGAGACTGCAGACTTGGTACAGGAGATGGTCAGAGACTGCAGACTTGGTACAGGAGATGGTCAGAGACTGCAGACATGGCACAGAAGATGGTCAGAGACTGCAGACTTGGTACAGGGGATGGTCAGAGACTGCAGACTGGTACAGGAGATGGTCAGACTGCAGACTTGGTACAGGAGATGGTCAGAGACTGCAGATACAGGAGATGGTCAGAGATGCAGACATGGCACAGAAGATGGTCAGAGACTGCAGTACAGGGGATGGTCAGAGACTGCAGACTTGGTACAGGAGATGGTCAGAGACTGCAGACTTGGTCAGATGGTCAGAGACTGCAGACTTGGCAGGAGATGGTCAGAGACTGCAGACTTGGTACAGGAGATGGTCAGAGACTGACTTGGTACAGGAGATGGTCAGGACTGCAGACTTGGTACAGGAGATGGTCAGAGACTGCAGACATGGCACAGAAGATGGTCAGAGACTGCAGACTTGGTACAGGGGATGGTCAGAGACTGCAGACTTGGTACAGGAGATGGTCAGAGACTGCAGACTTGGTACAGGGGATGGTCAGAGACTGCAGATTGGTACAGGGGATGGTCAGAGACTGCAGACTTGGTACAGGAGATGGTCAGAGACTGCAGACTTGGTACAGGAGATGGTCAGAGACTGCAGACTTGGTACAGGAGATGGTCAGAGACTGCAGACTTGGTACAGGGGATGGTCAGAGACTGCAGACTTGGTACAGGAGATGGTCAGAGACTGCAGACTTGGTACAGGAGATGGTCAGAGACTGCAGACTTGGTACAGGAGATGGTCAGAGACTGCAGACTTGGTACAGGAGAGGTCAGGACTGCAGACATGGCACAGAAGATGGTCAGAGACTGCAGACTTGGTACAGGGGATGGTCAGAGACTGCAGACTTGGTACAGGAGATGGTCAGAGACTGCAGACTTGGTACAGGGGATGGTCAGAGACTGCAGACTTGGTACAGGAGATGGTCAGAGACTGCAGACTTGGTACAGGAGATGGTCAGAGTCCTTCCTCATACTGCAGACATGGCACAGAAGATGGTCAGAGACTGCAGACTTGGTACAGGGGATGGTCAGAGACTGCAGACTTGGTACAGGAGATGGTCAGAGACTGCAGACTTGGTGAAGACAGGGGATGGTAAGAGACTGCAGACTTGGTACAGGAGATGGTCAGAGACTGCAGACATGGTACAGGAGATGGTCAGAGACTGCAGACATGGCACAGAAGATGGTCAGAGACTGCAGACTTGGTACAGGGGATGGTCAGAGATTGGCCTGCAGACTTGGTACAGGAGATGGTCAGAGACTGCAGACTTGGTACCACGACAGGATGGGATGGTCAGAGACTGCAGACTTGGTACAGGAGATGGTCAGAGACTACCACGAGGGGGCCAGACTTGGTACAGGAGATGGTCTGAGAGACCTGCAGACATGGCACAGATCACCAGATGGTACCAGAGACTGCTGGGGGGATGGGACTTGGTACAGGGGATGGTCAGACTGACTGCAGACTTGGTACAGGAGATGGTCAGAGACTGCAGACTTGGTACAGGAGGGGGCCTGGGGGGATGGTCAGAGACTGCAGACTTGGTACAGGAGATGGTCAGAGACTGCAGACTGGCACAGAAGATGGTCAGAGACTGCAGACTTGGTACAGGGGATGGTCAGAGACTGCAGACTTGGTACAGGAGATGGTCAGAGACTGCAGACTTGGTACAGGGGATGGTCAGAGACTGCAGACTTGGTACAGGAGATGGGAGACTGGCTTGGTACAGGAGATGGTCAGAGACTGCAGATGGCACAGAAGATGGTCAGAGACTGCAGACTTGGTACAGGAGATGGTCAGAGACTGCAGACTTGGTACAGGGGATGGTCAGAGACTGCAGACTTGGTACAGGAGATGGTCAGAGACTGCAGACTTGGTACAGGGGATGGTCAGAGACTGCAGACTTGGTACATGAGATGGTCAGAGACTGCAGACTTGGTACAGGAGATGGTCAGAGACTGCAGACTGGGTACAGGAGATGGTCAGAGACTGCAGACTTGGTACAGGAGATGGTCAGAGACTGCAGACTTGGATACTCACAGGAGATGGTCAGAGACAATGTGCAGACGATGGCACAGAAGATGGTCAGAGATACTCACTGCAGACTTGGTACAGGGGATGGTCAGAGACTGCAGACTTGGTACAGGAGATGGTCAGAGACTGCAGACTTGGTACAGGGGATGGTCAGAGACTGCAGACATTTGAAGTAAAATTTGGCACAGAAGATGGTCAGAGACTGCAGACTTGGTACAGGGGATGGTCAGAGACTGCAGACTTGGTACAGGAGATGGTCAGAGACTGCAGACTTGGTACAGGGGATGGTAAGAGACTGCAGTCATTTAACCCCTCACTTGGTACAGGAGATGGTCAGAGACTGCAGACATGGTACAGGAGATGGTCAGAGACTGCAGACATGGCACAGAAGATGGTCAGAGACTGCAGCACTTGGCACAGAAGATAGTCAGAGACTGCAGAGACTTGGTACAGGAGACTTGGTCAGAGACTGCAGGAGATGGTCTTGGTACTGCAGGAGACTTGGTACAGTCAGAGACATGCAGACTTGGTACAGGAGATGCAGACTTGTCAGTACAGACTGCAGATGGTCAGAGATGGTCAGAGACTGCAGACTTGGTACAGAAGATGGTCAGAGACTGCAGACTTGGTACAGGGGATGGTCAGAGACTGCAGACTTGGTACAGGAGATGGTCAGAGACTGCAGACTTGGTACAGGAGATGGTCAGAGACTGCAGACAGATGGCTTGGTACAGGAGATGGTCAGAGACTGCAGACTTGGTACAGGAGATGGTCATGAGTCAGCAGACATGCAGACTTGGTACAGAAGATGGTCAGAGACTGCAGACTTGGTACAGGGGATGGTCAGAGACTGCAGACTTGGTACAGGAGATGGTCAGAGACTGCAGACTTGGTACAGGGGATGGTCAGAGACTGCAGACTTGGTACAGGAGATGGTCAGAGACTGCAGACACTTGGTACAGGAGATGGTCAGAGACTGCAGACATGGCACAGAAGATGGTCAGAGACTGCAGACTTGGTACAGGGGATGGTCAGAGACTGCAGACTTGGTACAGGAGATGGTCAGAGACTGCAGACTTGGTACAGGAGATGGTCAGAGACTGCAGACTTGGTACAGGAGATGGTCAGAGACTGCAGACTTGGTACAGGAGATGGTCAGAGACTGCAGACTTGGTACAGGAGATGGTCAGAGACTGCAGACTTGGTACAGGAGATGGTCAGAGACTGCAGACTTGGTACAGAAGATGGTCAGAGACTGCAGACTTGGTACAGGAGGGGATGGTCAGAGACTGCAGACTTGGTACAGGAGGGGATGGTCAGAGACTGCAGACTTGGTACAGGAGATGGTCAGAGACTGCAGACTTGGTACAGGAGATGGTCAGAGACTGCAGACTTGGTACAGGAGATGGTCAGAGACTGCAGACACTTGGTGGCACAGAAGATGGTCAGAGACTGCAGACTTGGTACAGGGGATGGTCAGAGACTGCAGACTTGGTACAGGGGATGGTCAGAGACTGCAGACTTGGTACAGAAGATGGTCAGAGACTGCAGACTTGGTACAGGAGATGGTCAGAGACTGCAGACATGGCACAGAAGATGGTCAGAGACTGCAGACTTGGTACAGGGGATGGTCAGAGACTGCAGACTTGGTACAGGAGATGGTCAGAGACTGCAGACTTGGTACAGGGGATGGTAAGAGACTGCAGACTTGGTACAGGAGATGGTCAGAGACTGCAGACATGGTACAGGAGATGGTCAGAGACTGCAGACATGGCACAGAAGATGGTCAGAGACTGCAGACTTGGTACAGGGGATGGTCAGAGACTGCAGACTTGGTACAGGAGATGGTCAGAGACTGCAGACTTGGTACAGGAGATGGTCAGAGACTGCAGACTTGGTACAGGAGATGGTCAGAGACTGCAGACTTGGTACAGGAGATGGTCAGAGACTGCAGACATGGCACAGAAGATGGTCAGAGACTGCAGACTTGGTACAGGGGATGGTCAGAGACTGCAGACTTGGTACAGGAGATGGTCAGAGACTGCAGACTTGGTACAGGAGATGGTCAGAGACTGCAGACTTGGTACAGGAGATGGTCAGAGACTGCAGACATGGCACAGAAGATGGTCAGAGACTGCAGACTTGGTACAGGGGATGGTCAGAGACTGCAGACTTGGTACAGGAGATGGTCAGAGACTGCAGACTTGGTACAGGGGATGGTCAGAGACTGCAGACTTGGTACAGGAGATGGTCAGAGACTGCAGACTTGGTACAGGAGATGGTCAGAGACTGCAGACATGGCACAGAAGATGGTCAGAGACTGCAGACTTGGTACAGGAGATGGTCAGAGACTGCAGACTTGGTACAGGGGATGGTCAGAGACTGCAGACTTGGTACAGGAGATGGTCAGAGACTGCAGACTTGGTACAGGGGATGGTCAGAGACTGCAGACTTGGTACATGAGATGGTCAGAGACTGCAGACTTGGTACAGGAGATGGTCAGAGACTGCAGACTTGGTACAGGAGATGGTCAGAGACTGCAGACTTGGTACAGGAGATGGTCAGAGACTGCAGACTTGGTACAGGAGATGGTCAGAGACTGCAGACATGGCACAGAAGATGGTCAGAGACTGCAGACTTGGTACAGGGGATGGTCAGAGACTGCAGACTTGGTACAGGAGATGGTCAGAGACTGCAGACTTGGTACAGGGGATGGTCAGAGACTGCAGACATGGCACAGAAGATGGTCAGAGACTGCAGACTTGGTACAGGGGATGGTCAGAGACTGCAGACTTGGTACAGGAGATGGTCAGAGACTGCAGACTTGGTACAGGGGATGGTAAGAGACTGCAGACTTGGTACAGGAGATGGTCAGAGACTGCAGACATGGTACAGGAGATGGTCAGAGACTGCAGACATGGCACAGAAGATGGTCAGAGACTGCAGACTTGGTACAGGGGATGGTCAGAGACTGCAGACTTGGTACAGGAGATGGTCAGAGACTGCAGACTTGGTACAGGAGATGGTCAGAGACTGCAGACTTGGTACAGGAGATGGTCAGAGACTGCAGACATGGCACAGAAGATGGTCAGAGACTGCAGACTTGGTACAGGGGATGGTCAGAGACTGCAGACTTGGTACAGGAGATGGTCAGAGACTGCAGACTTGGTACAGGGGATGGTCAGAGACTGCAGACTTGGTACAGGAGATGGTCAGAGACTGCAGACTTGGTACAGGAGATGGTCAGAGACTGCAGACATGGCACAGAAGATGGTCAGAGACTGCAGACTTGGTACAGGGGATGGTCAGAGACTGCAGACTTGGTACAGGAGATGGTCAGAGACTGCAGACTTGGTACAGGGGATGGTCAGAGACTGCAGACTTGGTACAGGAGATGGTCAGAGACTGCAGACATGGTACAGGAGATGGTCAGAGACTGCAGACATGGCACAGAAGATGGTCAGAGACTGCAGACTTGGTACAGGGGATGGTCAGAGACTGCAGACTTGGTACAGGAGATGGTCAGAGACTGCAGACTTGGTACAGGAGATGGTCAGAGACTGCAGACTTGGTACAGGAGATGGTCAGAGACTGCAGACTTGGTACAGGAGATGGTCAGAGACTGCAGACTTGGTACAGGAGATGGTCAGAGACTGCAGACTTGGTACAGGAGATGGTCAGAGACTGCAGACATGGCACAGAAGATGGTCAGAGACTGCAGACTTGGTACAGGGGATGGTCAGAGACTGCAGACTTGGTACAGGGGATGGTCAGAGACTGCAGACTTGGTACAGGGGATGGTCAGAGACTGCAGACTTGGTACAGGAGATGGTCAGAGACTGCAGACTTGGTACAGGAGATGGTCAGAGACTGCAGACATGGCACAGAAGATGGTCAGAGACTGCAGACTTGGTACAGGGGATGGTCAGAGACTGCAGACTTGGTACAGGGGATGGTCAGAGACTGCAGACTTGGTACAGAAGATGGTCAGAGACTGCAGACATGGTACAGAAGATGGTCAGAGACTGCAGACTTGGTACAGAAGATGGTCAGAGACTGCAGATATAGTACAGGAGATGGTCAGAGACTGCAGACTTGGTACAGGACAGTGTTGCCAACCGAATGTAGAACTACAGACAGTTCGTTAAAACAAGGCACTTTTTTCCTGTACACAAGTTTGTAGTAAGAGAAAGGTGCCAGTAAAAATGGCGGTGATTGGCTCGGGGTCAGAACTGTGAATGCGCAATTCCAGAAATACGGCAGTCTGACACCTGCACAGCCTCTGCCCAGCCCACCCCCCGCCAATGAAGTCAGCGCATTTTCCCGCCAGCCTATGAACAGGCAGGACGGAGGAGCCTCGTAGAGAGAGCTCAGCATGATGAGAGTACACTCACTGTCCCTCTAACAAAGGGTGCTGCCCCATAGAGGTGAATGAAGGGTCGTCATATCAGGACCACCTGAAAAACTGACAGGTGGTCCTGATCAGAAACCCTGTGTGAAAGGGGCCTTAAGCAGACATAGGGAGGCTTAGAACTTCTGTCAATGTTTTATTGCTTGTATCGGGGTCACAGTGAGAGGAAGCAAGGGAAACAAATAACTCTTATCCCCCCAAAAACACCAAAACAAGGGGAGTCCAGATCAACTCATTGTGAGATGACGCATGCTACGAACATTGCCAGCTTTGTCCCCCTCCCCCCTCACATTACCAGAAGCTCTTCACATTAGAGCTGCACGATTAATCGCGGAGAGAATCATGATCTCGATTCTCTCTGCCCACGATCTCCCCGATGACTCCGCGATTTTTATGTGTTGCCGCAATTCCACGTAACCAGCGTGGAACGCAAAAGCAGTACCGCCGGCAACCACTGGGTGGCGCATTGATACAAACAGTTGTATTCATCTTTCTCACAGGTCTGTACAACAGTGTATTTACGCTCCACCCAGTGGTTGCCGGCGGTACTGCTTCTGATGTACAGAACTGTGAGAATGATTATTACATCAGAAGCAGTACCGCCGGCAACCACTGGGTGGAGCGTAAATACACACAGTTGTACAGAACTGTGAGAAAGATGAATAGAACTGTTTGTATCAATGCGCCACCCAGTGGTTGCCGGCGGTACTGCTTCTGATGTATAAAAAAACAGACCAGTGAAATATCTATATTGTTAAAGACCATATAACTCCTATGAAAAAAAGCAGAATTAAAGTTTTATTCTTCTTTTTTCAATGCAGTTTTATGGTCTTTAACATTATAGACATATCATGGGTCTGTTTTTTATATATTCCTATTTTAAAATAAATCACAGGCTTATTTATTTGGGGGGGGGGGGGGGGGTTCTAGCTATCAATTTTTGAGAATCGTGAGAGAATCGTGATCTTTAGTCTAAGCAAAAGAATCATGATTCTCATTTTGACCAGAATCGTGCAGCCCTACTTCACATCAATTCAGAAATGTGAGCAGGTAGTTAAAGGCTCACTAAAGGAAAAAAGGAAAATTTATTATCAAATACTTACCGTAATTTTCCTTTCCTGATAGGCTCCATGGCAGCATACGTGTGGGTAAGCTCCGCCTCCATGACTACCCAATAGGACCCCTCCCTATAAATTTCAGCTGTGGGCTCTCAGCCGTGTTCCGTAACTAGCCGACTCCAAGCATTGGGAGGGACCCCTGCTGCCATGGAGCCTATCAGGAAAGGAAAATTACGGTAAGTATTTGATAATAAATTTTCCTTTTTCCTGACTGGCTCCATGGCAGCATACGTGTGGGAAATAACTCGCCAAACACACCCGGGTGGGCAAAATGCTGAGGCAAGAAAATTGTATTTAACACTGTCGACTGACAGCACTTGTAAACCAACATTTAGAGAAGATAAAAGCAGCCGGCTCAACACAATAGTGAGAAACAAAAGTATTGATTGACGACCACAAAGCCGTTCTACATATAACATCAGGTGCGACATGATGTGAGGCTGCCCAGGAAGTTGAAATGCTTCGAGTGTGCAGACACTGCCTCTGGAGGAGCCATGCCCTTGGCTTTGTATGCCCTCTGGATGGTCTGAACTATCCATGCTGCAATGGATCTGATTGAAGCCTGTTTCCCTTTGTTCTTTACATGAAGAATGAAAAGAAAGTCTGTTTTCCTAAAAGATTCTGTCATTTCCAGATATTGACATAATGTGTGACCTACATCAAGGGGATGAACAGTTTGATCTTCAGACAATCCAAAAGGGGGCAGCACAATTTCATGATTTTCATGGAAAATGGATGTAACTTTAGGATTTGAGCCCAGCATAGGAATTAATACTGCTCTATCTGGAAAGAAGGTTAAGAATGGTTCCTTTGAACCCAGATTTCTGATGTCAGAGACTCTTTTAGCTGAAGTGACCGCTACTAAAAAGGCAGTTTTGAGAGTAAGATCTTTAGCTGATAGTGGTTTATCCGGATCGGAGCCGATTGAGGTAAGATAGTCCAGGACAAGCGGTAGATCCCATTTAGGGAACCTCGGCATTCTCCGGGGTCTAAGCCGGATGGAGCCCTTGAAGAACTGGCAGACCAAAGAATGATTGGCCCAAGAGATTCTAGAAAATGCAGAGATGGCTGAGATTTGTACTCAGAGAGAACTGACTGCTAACAGTAAGTCCAAACCCGTTTGTAAAAAACTGAGTAAGTCTTGGACCTCTGGGGAACTGCAAGGTTTTTCCTCTGGAAGACATGTGATCTGTAAATTTTGACCAGATACACTCAGACTTTGTTGGTACTATTTCTTCTAGCGTTAAGAAGAGTTGAAATGGCTTCTTCTGGACATTCTAATGCTTTAAGCCTTCCCCTCTCAAGCACCACACCCTGAGATGCAGATGAGCTGGACATGGGTGCAACATTGAGCCCTGAGAGAGGAGATCCGGTCTGAGGGGAAGAGGGATCGAGTCCCGGTAACTGAGAAGCGTTCGTAGTGAAAACCATGGCCTGTTGGGCCAAAATGGGATCACTGCCAGGATTTCTGCATCCTCTGATCTGAGACGGCAAAGAAATTGAAGGATCACAGGCACTGGTGGAAAGGCATATGCTTTGCTGAATTTTCATCGATCTGTGAGAGCATCTATCCCATAGGCTTGGGGATCTCGGAACCTAGCATAGTACTTTGTCAACTTGTGGTTGCATGGGGATGCAAACAGATCCACCTCTGGGGACACTCCCAGAGTCAGAAGCCAATTGAACACTTCTATGTGTAGAGACCATTCGTTGTTGTTTAATTGGACGCGTGATAGAAAGTCCGCTTGAACCTTCTGGACCCCCAGGAATGTACACTGCCGAGATGTTGGCTAGGTTCTTCTAAACCCAATTCATGATTGGAGTAAGGAGTAAGCTGTGGGTTGCACCCTGCTTCCTTATGTAAGCAACAGCAGTTGTGTTGTCCAGTCTGGGCATCACAAAGGAGTCTGACAATAGATGACGAAAGGACTTGAGTGCCTGGAAGGCAGCTCGCAGCTCCAGAATATTGGAAACAGTTCCTTGTGAAGGTATGTTCCACCTGCCTTGGGCTATTTCTGTCAAGCAATGAGCGCCCCAGCCCTGATTGCTGGCAATATTGTAATCCAAATGATAGGACGGATCGAATGACAATTGCGGAGATTCTTCCCCTGAAGCCACCACAGAAGAGATTCTCTCATGAGTTGAGTGAGCATGATGCGTTGACTCTTTCAGGGAGAGTCCCATTGCTGGAGAAACCCTTTTTGGAATGGGCGAGTGCGCCACTGAGCCCACTTCACCATAGGAATGGTGGCTGCCATGGTGTCAATTACCTTCAAACATTGAAGAGCAGATAGGTGAGGAGCAGCGAGTGTTTTGCGGATCCTGTCCCAAAGTATAGTAACCTTTTCTTTGGGCAATGAAATGGTGCCTTCTACTGTGTTGAAGAGGGTACCTAGAAACACCAGAGATTGTGTTGGAACAAGATGACTCTTTACCAAATTCAATAGCCATTCGAATTCTTGGGGAGTGGCAACTACTATGTCCCTGTGTTCCAGGAGTTAACATCTGTCTTGAGGTAGAAGTAAGAGATCGTCCAGTAAAGAAGACAAACTCCCTTCACTTGGAGGAGAGCCACCACGGCTAACAGAACTTGGGAGAACACCTGAGGTGACGTCGTGAGACCAAATGGTAGGCAGGTGAACTGTAAGTGTTGATTGCCTACCGCAAAGCGCAGATACATTTGATAGTCTGCCTGCCACTAGAACGTGGAAGTATGAGTCTTACAGGTCCATTGACACTAACCAATCACCTGGATGGACTGACTGCTGGATTGTCAATAGTGACTATTTTGAATTTCTTTCCGAATAATCGGATGAGATGAGAAAAGTCTATTACTGGTCTCCAGGTACTGTTCTTTTTCTGTACCATAAACAAAGAGGAGTACATGTCTTTCGCCTCGTTCGCCTTCTGGAACAGTAATGGCTGTGCCTTGAGTTACTAAAGAGCTTGCATAAGCCAATAGGACTTGTTTCTTTTCTTCTGTTCATACGAGATTTGTAGGCTTCAATCTGAACCTGGGGTTGCTGTTGAAGACCCAGGTGTGGCCTGAAGAGACCGTCTTGACAGTCCAAAAATCTCAAATTGAGGCCACCCAATTTTAGAGAGGCTTTTCAGTAGACTCCTGATTACTAGAAGGAGTACTCTTAGTTTGCTTCTAGAAAGAAGACTGTCTGGATTTCCAGGGTCTTGAAGATTCATGACCAGGCCTGTACCTGCGTGCTTCCTTTGCATGGTCTGTATTTTGTGCTCTGAAAAAAGAAGTGCGTTTTTGATTTTGTAAACGCCTATCCTGAAGGAGGAACCCCGACTTACCACCTGTGGCTAGGGAAATGGCACTATCGAGTTTATTGCCAAAGAGAGAAGAGCCCTTAAAGGGAATGAGGCACCAAGCTTGCTTTGAAGCTGGATCCGCCGACCAGGGATGAAGCCATAAGGCACAACAGGCAGTGACTGCTGACAACATTACTTGAGCCACTAGGTGAATAACATTAATAGAGGCCTCCCCAAGAAAGGCCGATGCTAGACTGATTTGCTAGATAGGAGAGCTCTTGGCCATTTCTTCAGAGATACTTCTGAGGGAATCATTCACATTGTCTGACCATGCCTCTAAGGCTTTTGAGATGGCTGCTAAAGCCAGAAATGGTTTACAGACTGATCCTGCTGTCAGGTAGATTCTCTTCAGGTCTGAATCAATCTGTCTCTCTAGAGGATCTTTAAAAGAAACGGTATCACCCAGGGTGAAGGGTTACATATCGCACCAAACGCATCAAAGCTGCATCAACTAATGGAGCAGAGTCAAGATGTTTCACGTCTTCCTCTTAAAAGGATATAATTTTGCAATTTTGAATGCATAAAGCTTTTTTTTTTTTTTATCAGGTTTACCCCATTCTTCTGAGATAATTGCACCTATTTTTGTGACAAATGGAAAATAATGTCGCTCCTTATTGAGCTGTTTAAAAGTTTTCTTTGTCTGAGAGGAGAGATAATTGGATCTTCCAATTTTAAAACTTCCTTGACTGCTTTCACTAAAGCAGAAACTAGGGCATAATCAGAGCCTATTCCTGGATCATCCACTTCTGACCCACTCTCTGAGGGATGGTTGGTTTGAGCGACTTCAAAAGTCTCATGCATTTGTCCCTGATCCAACAAGGGAATCATTGGGTCTGGAGGAGAATCATGCTGCACTCTGGCATCTCTCTCCTGTAGCGACTTGTCCACGACCCGCTTAACCAATGCTTCTAGGTGTTTGTCTGCACCTTCCCTTTCATTGGCTGCCTTTGAAAAACAACAGTCGCAAAGGGACTTGCTAGCAGGAACCGGAGACTTGCATCCCCAACAAAATCTTTCTGAACTCGTGCTGTGAGATGAGGGGGTGTGAGGAGTATCCCTACTGGGATGTCCGGATTTTAAACAAATTATGGTGTCTAGAAGAGGAGTGCCAGTGGTGCGATTTGGAGGACCCGCTGCATCTGCGGGACTCGCTGTGATGTTGGTCAGACCTAGAAGGGCTGGAAAAAAAAAAGAAGAATAGAGAGAGAGAGAGACAAGCATAGTCATGGCAATGCCCTACACTCCACTCTCCCCCCCCCCCCCCCCAACAGGAAAAGAAAAACAGTTTTCCAATATTTTTACCTGCTGAGAGAGGGCTGACCACTAGGGGGCAGCAAAGCATCCATTATAGCAGAAACACATTGCAGGTGGGAGAAGAATCAAACACCAGATACAAACGACTAAAACACATGCTACATCCGACTGTTCTGAACGAGCACATACCTAAGGTAGTCTCTGTAAATGTACCAGGAAACCGTCGTTTTGAACGATCGATCCCGAGCTTCACAGATTTCCCGACTTTTTTTTTTTTTTTTAAAGACGAGGATACTCGCGCGCATGCGCGAACCAAGCCTCGCTGTCATTCCCGGGTCCGTCTGATCGTAGAACGCAGACGGGAGTCCCGGAAGTAAGAGGGAGCGGCAGCTGGAACGCACAGGAACCAGACGCTCACTGGGCATGCAATCATGAAAAACACAGCATATGGAAAAACAGAGAAACAAACATAAACACTGCTGCCATGAAGGCGATACTGCTTACCACCACCTATGATCGATTCGGCCAGGGACACCGCATCCATACACACCGGGCTTTCAGCAGATAATGGCCACCTGCACATTGCTAGGTATTCAGGCCTGTGCGCGCTCGTCTCTCCAGTGGAAGACATAATCCAGCTCTTCAGCGCTACTCTGCAATACACTCCATACCCTGCTTAACAGTCAAGGCTTATCGGAGGGATGAGACACCATCATTATCATCGGCCGATCTTGATCGTAGGAACAATCGTCTTCAGGTAGGAGAACCAAACACATGGTCCTACGGAGGAGGACAAAAAAGGAACACGGCTGAGAGCCCACAGCTGAAATTTATAGGGAGGGGTCCTATTGGGTAGTCATGGAGGCGGAGCCTACCCACACGTATTCTGCCATGGAGCCAGTCAGGAAAAAAACTTTTTTGCTGAAATGACTGTTTACAGGGTATAGAGACATAAAAGTAACTGATTCCTTTTCAAAATGATTAAAAATAGATAGAAAATCAATCATATAATGTGCCTGCAGGTAAGTTTCACTTTTGAACTGGCTTCATGTTTCTGTGAAGTACAGAGACACACAGAACAAAAACAAACAAATCCAGGGCAGTGTTTTGTATTTAAAATGAATCTGATTGGTTCTGGGAAGTTTTAGACACACAGTAATGACAGCTTAGACCATGGGTCTTCAAACTATGGCCCTCCAGTTGTTCAGGAACTACAATTCCCATCATGCCTAGTCATGTCTATGAATGTCAGAGTTTTACAATGCCTCATGGGATGTGTAGTTCTGCAACAGCTGGAGGGCCGTAGTTTGAGGATCCCTGGCTTAGACCCACCATGAGAAAGCTCCCAGCACTGGGGTTATAAGGAAACAGACACGCAGGAAGTGTGGAGATCAGAGCAGAAGTACAGCAACTTCAAAGCAAAAACGAACAACGAGGACGTGAAACCAGAACTGCAGTAAGGTAAAGGAAGCTATTTAGCAAAAAAAAAATCCTTTAGTGATCCTTTAACCACTTAAGGACCGCCTACTGCACATTTACGTCGGCAGAATGGCACGGCTGGGCACATCAACGTATATATACGTTGATTTTAGTACCCAGCCGTGGGTCGCGGGCGCGCACCCGCGACCCGGTCCGAAGCTCCAGGACCGGGACCACGGGATTCGCGGATCCGATCGCCACTGCAGTGCGGCGATCCGTCCCTGGAGCGGAAGAACGGGGAGAGCCGTGTGTACACACGGCCTCCCCGTGCTTCTCTGTGGCCGGAGCATCGATCGCGTCATCCCTGTAATAGGGGGACGCGATCGATGACGTCACACCTACAGCCACACCCCCCTACAGTTGTAAACACAACACATAGGCACACATCCCCTACAGCGCCACCTGTGGTTAACTCCCAAACTGCAACTGTCATTTCCACAGTAAACAATGCAAATTTAAATGCATTTTTTGCTGTGAAAATGACAATTGTCCCAAAAATGTGTCAAAATTGTCCGAAGTGTCCGCCATAATGTCGCAGTCACGAAAAAAATCGCTGATCGCCGCCATTAGTAGTAAAAAAAAAAATAATTAATAAAAATGCAATAAAACTATTCCTTATTTTGTAAACGCTATAAATTTTGCAAAAACCAACCGATAAACGCTTATTGCGATTTTTTTTACCAAAAATACGTAGAAGAATACGTATCGGCCTAAACTGAGGGAAATTTTTTTTTTTTATATATTTTTGGGGATATTTATTATAGCAAAAAGTAAAAAATATTGCATTTTTTTTTAAATTGTCGCTCTATTTTTGTTTATAGCGCAAAAAATAAAAACCGCAGAGGCGATCAAATACCACCAAAAGAAAGCTCTATTTGTGGGACGTCAATTTTGTTTGGGAGCCACGTCGCACAACCGCGCAATTGTCAGTTAAAACGACGCAGTGCCGAATCGCAAAAAGGGGCAAGGTCCTTTACCTGCATTTTGGTCCGGGGCTTAAGTGGTTAATTAAGACTGGAGCAGAACATGGCAAGCAATCAGCTTCTAGATATTATTGTCAAAGCCCAACTAAACAAGCTAAAGTTAGAAGCTGATTGGTTGCCATGCACAGCTGCTCTAGTCTTAGTAAATTCAATGCACCTGGCTGGGAACTGCAAGCCCCATCATTACTCACCAAGACCTGAAAATGTTGGCTGCCTGGCTCTTTCTCGGGCTTCAATTCTGTGAGGCACTGTGCAAGTCAAACCAAAGTAAATGTCAGACTACACCAGGCAACTAGCCATCTACACCAGGCAACTAGCCATCTACACCAGGCAACTAGCCATCTACACCAGGGAACTAGCCATCTACACCAGGGAACTAGCCATCTACACCAGGGAACTAGCCATCTACACCAGGCAACTAGCCATCTACACCAGGGAACTAGCCATCTACACCAGGCAACTAGCCATCTACACCAGGGAACTAGCCATCTACACCAGGGAACTAGCCATCTACACCAGGGAACTAGCCATCTACACCAGGGAACTAGCCATCTACACCAGGCAACTAGCCATCTCAGATCAGCCATGGCACTGTGCCCGAGTCTCTGGCTACAGGTTTCCTAGAGTCTCCCAGTGCCTCTTCCTAGCATGACGGCTAGTAATGTGTCAGTCAGCCCTAGCCCCTGTTTTGGCACCCATTTTTATAGAAGCAGCCAGCACTGCTGCAACATGCATGTGAGCAGTCACCATAAGGGCTCATTTCCACTGGCGTTTTTACAGCCACTTTTCTGAGCGTTTTTTGTAGCTTAACCCCTTCCATACAGGGCCTTTTCACCCCCTTCCTGCCCAGACCAATTTTTAGTTTTCAGCGCTGTTGCACTTTGAATGACAATTGCGCGGTCAGGCAACACTGTACCCAAATTAAATCGTTATGTTTTTTTCCCCACACAAATAGAGATTTCTTTTAGTGGTATTTGATCACCTCGGCGGTTTTTATTTTTTGCGCTACAAACAAAAGAAGAGCGACAATTTAAAAAAAAAAAACTATATTTTTTCCTTTTTATTTAATACATATCACAATATTTTTTTTAAAAAAACTTTTTTTTTCCCTCAGTTTAGACCGATACGTATTCTACGTATTTTTGGTAAAAAAAAAAACGCAATAATCGTATATTGATTGGTTTGCGCAAAAGTTATAGCGTCTACAAAATAGGTGATAGATTTATGGCATTTTTATTTTATTTGTTTTACTAGTAATGGCGGCGATCTGCTGAGACGTTTTTAAGCTGCAAAAAAAAAAACGCGGGACCAGTGCGTTCTGAAGCTCCAGCAATAGAGCTGTAAAAACGGCAGACATGAAAAAACACTCAAAAACGTGCAAAACATGGACAGGCGTTTTTAAGCTGCAAAAAAAAAAACGCTCAGAAAAGTGGCTATAAAAACGCCAGTGGAAATGAAGCCTAAGACAGAGATGGTGGAAGAAGAAGAAGAAAAGAGGTGGACAGGGAGTAAGGGGAGATCAGAGGGGAGAAAGGGGAGATTAGAGGGGAGTAAGGGGAGATCAGAGGGGAGAAAGGGGAGATTAGAGGGGAGAAAGGGGAGATCAGAGGGGAGCCAGAAGCATGGCAGCAGAAAGGGGTGATGATGATGCCCAGAGGGCAGAGAACTCACATTGCAGGCTCAGCCAGTGCATACAACACATGCTTTACATAGCAAGCAGGGGAGGGCAAGGGGGTGTGGTGATGATGTCACTCACAGTACCTGCCTAGCTGTCACAGCTGTCCTTGCACGGATTTCTGATCTCCAGGGAGCAGTGCCTCACAGTCACACGCCACACTGTGCTGTCACATGTCACTGACTGTCTGTCACTCCAACTACTAGACTAGTCTGCTGGACTCACCAGGGTCACGTGACCAAAGGGACAGTTCGGGCAGCAGCAGTCAGGGCCGCCATCAGGAATTTTGGGGCCCCTTACACAGCTTCAGGCAATGGCCACCTGGAGCAGAGAACCGGGGGGGGGGGGGTGCTGCCGCATTAAATTGAGGAGCGGGGGAGGGGCTGCTGCCGCAAATTGAGAAGCAGGGGGGCCCTTTACAAAAAGAAGAAATAAAGAAAAATATATATAAAAAAGGGGGGTAGCCATCCGGGGCCCTGGGGACCTCTGTGCCCTTTAAAAAAAAGAAAAAAAGAGAGAATATATATATATATATATATATATATATATATATATATATATATATATATTTTTTAAAGGGTGGTTGCCAACTGGGGCCCCGGGGACCTTATTTTTTTTTTTTTTTTATATGAAAGGAAATTACAAAAAAAGGGGGCTTTCCATTCGGGACCTCTGGGCCCTTTAATGAAAAGAAACCTTTGGGCCCTTTAAAAAAAAAGAAAGAAATAAAAATATATATATATAAAAAAGAAATAAACATTTATATTAAAAAAAAAAAAACAAGGGGGTTGCCTTCCAGGGCCCTGGGGACCTCTGGGCCCTTTAATAAAAAATAAAAATATAAAAAAAATATATAAACAATAAAAAATACAATTATAAAAGAAGGGGGTTTGACATATGGGGCCCTGGGGACCTATGAGCCCTTTAATAAAAATACATCTATGTATTAAAAAAAAAATAATATAAAAAAGTAAAAAAAAAATATAAAAAAACGAGGATTGTCATCCGGGGGCCCTGGGGACCTCTGGGCCCTTTAATTATATATATATATATATATATATATATATATATATATATATATAAAAATAATATATTTTTTTTTATAAAAAAAGGGGGGTTGTCATCTGGGGCCCTGGGGATCTCCAGGTCCCTGTGGACCTTCGGACCTCTAAAAAAAAATAAAAGAAAAAAAATTGGCCCTTTAATAAAAAATAAAAGAAAAATATATTAAAAAAAAATATATTTCCTGACAGACTCCATGGCAGCCTACGTGTGGGTTAATCCCGCCTCTCATACCTCATAGGACCCCTCTCCCATAAAGCTTTGCTTCTCACCATAGACTGTGTTCCTTTTTTGTCCTCCTCCTAGGACCTTGGTTGTTTTTACCTTAAGAAGTTTTTTTCCCTGATCCAGAAGTCCTGGTGATTTTTTCCCTCTATAGTCCACAAGTCTCTGCTATTAGCAGGATGGACGTATGCAAGTCTGTAGTGTTTACCCTCAAAAAGTTTTCTTTAACCTGCCATTGGTAGGTAAAGCAGTAACTGGCCATTTTATCCTGGCTATTAGCAGGAGGCCTTATGTCACAGACCACACAGCGTGAGCAGCGGTGGCTCCAGCTCCAGGCAGGATCATGCGCGCGAGGTCTATGGGGGTGATGCCGCACACAGCGCAGGCGCGTGTTGAGCACGGCGGAAGCGCGATGACGTCATCGCAGGGCGGCAGGTTCAAATAGCTGTCAGATGCAGCTATTCATTGACACAGTCCTGAAACACAGCACTCTATGTAGCGTTCTTCTGTCCTAAGGTAAGAATCAGTGCTGGGTCACTGTCATGTCCTTCCTCCTTAGGTATGTCTCGTTATTGTCAAGACTCATTTGTCTCTTTTTTCTCTTTTTGTCATTGGTCTTTGCAGTACTGTGTGTTTCATTGCCATGGATGTGTCATCGCCCCCCTGTGGCCAAACCTTACGCTGCAGGTAGGATGGAATTATTTCCCTCTACCTGCTTTTCCAATAAGGTTTCTTTTTTTTTTAGGGTCACTTTTTAAAAATAGCTTTTTTGTTTTTTGTATCTGTTCCCAGCCCCTCTAGGTCTGTTTCTTTGTCGCTAGCACGTGAAGATAATGTTGAAGTTCGTTCTCAGCGTCATCATTCAAACTCTAGAAGTTCTAGATCATCGTCTAAACATCACAGAGACGGTTCTGGATCTAAGTCCAGTCGCCATTCTCACCACCATTCCAGTCACTCCGGAAGAAATTCCTGTTGGGGATGTAGAGCTCAGGTCCCAGAAGGAAAATCCCTCTGTGAGCCATGTTATTCCCGTGCTGTAAGGGAAAGAGGAGGTGAAGACCAGCAGGTAGAAGCCCTGGTCAGAAGAGTAGTCCAAGAATCTTTGAACGGTTCTGATTCCGTCCAAGCAGTTGTCCCTCCAGTTGAACCTTCACCAGTCCCTATTCAGGATACTCCTGAGGTTTCGGGGCCCTCTCAACTTTACCGCTCCCCGAGTGTGTCCTCAGAGAGTGAAGAGGAAAATATTAATTATGCAGCGGGCTTTGATTTTTCTCTGGTCCCAACCTTGGTGAAAGCAGTTAAAGAAGCTTTAAAATGGGAAGATACAGTAGAAGCACCTTCCAAGCAAAGGAAGTTCTTTAAACAGCTCAGAAAAGACCGTCCAAATTTTCCCCTTCTTGGTGAAGTGGCAGATGTGATTACAGAAGAATGGTCTGGCACAGATAAGAAAAATTCCTTAATTTCTAAAGTAGCAAAGTTGTACCCATTCAAAAGTGATGAAGTGAGACATTTGGAGTCAGCCCCTTTAATTGACGCAGCCCTAATGAGACTGGTAAAACATGTCACTCTCCCTTTGGAAAACACTGTTTTCTTCAAAGATGGCTTGGAGAGGAAGATAGACACTGATCTAAAACGCATCTACATCACAGCAGGCATGGCTTGTAAGCCAGCCTTAGCCCTTGCAGCCTTGTCAAAGGCAATGGAGGCCTGGACAGATGAGATGGACTCTGTGTTGTCCTGCGCCTCTGAAGACTTGGCCAGAAGCATTCCAGCCCAAGAATTAAAAATGGCCTCTGTGTTTTTGGGGGAGGCCTCCCTTGACCTTATTCGCCTAGTGTCTCGGGTTATGCTCTCCTCTGTTACTGCCAAACGTGCCTTGTGGCTACGGCCTTGGGTGGCTGACCCTGCCTCTAAACAGGCCTGGTGCAAAATACCCTTTTTAGGGTCCTCCCTTTTTGGGAATAAGTTGGACAGTGCCATTTCCCGGGCCACTGGGGGTAAGTCAAGCTTCCTTCCCCAGGATCGACGTCCCTATGGACAGAGAAAATTTTTTCCCAGGCAGGATCAAGATCGGGCAAGGGAGGCCCGTCGGTACAGACCTGGGCGTGATTTCAGGAAGAACTGGCGAAAAAACCAGCCCTCCAGTCAAAGGTCTGCAAAAAGCTCTTCTTCTGGTGGACGTGAGGCCCCTAAGTCCTTTTGATATAGGGTCGGCCCAGACGGAAAGAGTCGGGGCTCGCCTCCTTCAATTCCAGCACATCTGGGCAGCCTCGATAAAGGATTTTTGGTCCGTCAAGACCGTATCTATAGGTCATTCTTGGACATTTACCGCCCCTCCTATTCTGCAGTTCATTCCCACAATCATGCCTTGCTCAGAAGAGAAAAGACAAGTCCTCTTGTCATACACAAGCTCACTTGTGGCTCAAGGTGCTGCTACACATGTCCCAACACCCGAGAGATTCCAAGGGATGTATTCACCTCTTTTTCTGGTCCTAAAAAAGTCAGGTTCCTGGAGACCAGTGATAGATGTGACACATCTAAACACCTTTATCAAGAAAGAGAAATTCAAGATGGAGTCGCTCCTCACGATCCGTCAAGCAGTTCAGCCAGGCGACTGGTTGGTGTCCATAGATCTGAAAGATGCCTACTTTCACGTCCCTATAGCAGTGGAATTCCAAAAGTATATCCGGTTTGCTGTAGGCAATATTCACCTCCAGTTTACTTGTCTCCCTTTCGGGCTCACAACATCGCCAAGAGTATTCTGGAAACTCCTACTGGCAGTCGTGGCTCTGATCAGAATCAGAGGCATTCGTCTGCATCACTACTTAGACGACCTGCTACTACTTTCACAAAGCAAGGAGCAGCTGTTATCCCACAAAGACCTGGTCATATCCATTCTGACCGAGTTTGGTTGGCTACTAAACAAAGAGAAGAGTCATCTAGAACCGACACAATCTCTAATCTTTCTCGGTGCCCAATTCGACACTGAGTACCATCTCGCTGCCCCTAGTGAAAATCCCTGTAGTCCGGGACAGGATTCGTTGTGCTCTAGAAACACCTTTTCTCAAAGCCTCGCAATGCCTCAACATAATAGGTACCATGGTCTCCACAGTCCCTATGGTGAGATGGGCACAATGGAAGATGCGACCCTTCCAGAAGGGTTTTCTCCAGCAGTGGGACACGAGGTCACAAGTCCAAATGATTCGGATAACATCACACATGAGAGAGAGTCTTCCCTGGTGGCTACTTCGGAAAAACCTCCTCAATTGCCATTCTCTAGCCCCTGTTTCTTGGATCACAATCACATCGGATGCCAGCAACACAGGTTGGGGGGCTCTCTGCCTGAAGGAGGTAGCCCAAGGGAAGTGGGACTTCCCGTCCCAGAAAGTCGTCTCCAATGTCCTGGAGCTTCGGGCAGCCCTTTGCGCTCTACATGCCTTCCTTCACCTAATAAAAGGGTCCTCAGTCCTCCTAAGGATGGACAACACATCGGCAGTGTCATACATCAAGAGACAGGGTGGCACTCGCAGTCTGTCTCTACTGAAGGAGGTAAATCCAATCATGTCTTGGGCACAGACACACCTGTCGAATTTGTCAGCTGTATATCTCCCTGGAGCTCAGAATCTACAGGCGGATTTCCTCTCGAGAACATCTCTCGACAACAACGAGTGGTCTCTCCACAACGATGTTTTCAGTTGTATCCTGTCACTGGATTTTTCACCGGAAGTGGATCTGTTTGCGTCCCCACGCAACTTCAAACTGGAGAAGTTTTACACCAGATACCGCTGTCCTCAGGCTTTCGGGGAAGACGCCCTAACGGATCAGTGGAGGTTCAGCAGAGCTTATGCCTTCCCTCCAGTCCCAGTCATCCTTCGATTCCTAGCGAGACTCAGGTGGGAAGAAGCCGAGGTAGTGGCAATAATTCCATTTTGGCCCAACAGGCCGTGGTTTCCGTTACTGTCCCAATTGAGCTTCCGGGATGCAGTTCAGCTCCCATCCAGACCGGATCTCCTGTTTCAAGGGTCGATCCCGCATCCATGTCCAACCCACCTGCACTTGATGGCCTGGTTCTTGAAAGGAGAAGGTTGGAAACATTAGGATGTCCAAGCAGAGCCATCGCTACCTTGTTAAACGCTAGAAGGCCAAGCACCAATAAAATCTACCAAAGAATTTGGTCAAAGTTCTCAGACCACACCTCTTCCATGGGTGGTTCTCCTGTTAACCCCAGTATTAAAGATATTCTAGGCTTTCTCCAGACAGGTCTTGATCTTCCTTTATCCGTCAGCTCATTAAGAGTCCAAGTTTCAGCTATCTCCGCATTCACAGGCGTATCCTGGGCTACTCACTCTCTGGTCAGACAATTTTTTAGAGGAGCCATAAGGCTAAGGCCTCTAAGAAAGCCAAGATTTTCCAAATGGGACCTACCATTAGTCCTGGACTCTTTCTCAGACCTTCAAAACTCAAATCAATTATCAATCAAGAATCTTTCCCTCAAAGTGGTCTTTCTTGTTGCTATAACATCAGCGAAGAGGGTGTCCGAAATTGGGTCATTAGGATGTAAAGAACCCTTCCTTACGTTTTTCCCAGATCGTGTCGTCCTGATTCCTATGCTAGGTTCAAAACCGAAAGTGTCATCGGTCTTTCATGAGAACCAGGAGATAGTCCTTCCAACCTTTCGGGGTCCGGAGGACTCGGATGCTCATCCTTTGGACGTCGGAAAAGTGTTGAAGCAGTATCTGGAAGCCACAGCTTCTTTTCGCCAATCCGATCATCTATTTGTTTCCTTCCATGGGAAAACAAGGGAATGCGTGCTTCCTCTAGAACCATCGCAGCATGGATTGTCCAAGCCATCCAGGGGGCTTACAAGGCGAAAGGTTTGACTCCTCCGGAAGCGGTAACCGCACATTCTACTCGGGGCGTAGCCACGTCATGGGCGGCGGCCCGGCACGTGTCCCCAGAAGTGATCTGCAGAGCGGCCTCTTGGTCGTCGTTATATACGTTTATGACGCACGATTGCGTAGAACCGGCTTCTTTATCGTCGGTTAATTTTGGTTTACATGTTTTATCTGTTGACAATGTCAATTCAATTTGTTTTCTTTAACCAGCAATTGCCCACCCGGGTGTGTATGGCTAGTTATTTCCCACACGTAGGTTGCCATGGAGTCTGTCAGGAAAAAGGAAAATTTATATAAAATACTTACCGTAATTTTCCTTTCCTGATGGACTCCATGGCAGCAGGAGTTCCCTCCCTTTGCTGGAGTAGGCTATATAACGGAACACAGTCTATGGTGAGAAGCAAAGCTTTATGGGAGAGGGGTCCTATGAGGTATGAGAGGCGGGATTAACCCACACATAGGCTGCCATGGAGTCCTTCAGGAAAGGAAAATTACGGTAAGTATTTCATATAAATTTTCCTTTTTTTTATAAAAAAAAGGGCTTGCTATCTGGGGCCCTTGGTGGCCTCCAGGCCCCTGGGGATCTTCGGACCCCTAAATTTTTTTTTTTTTTTTTTTTTTTTTAGGGTGGTTCCCATCCGGGACCCTGGGGACCCCCGGGCCCCTTACAGGTGTAATGCCTGTACCCCCCTGATGGCGGCCCCGGCAGCAGTAGCCAGAAGGCTCCACAGTCCACACACACTGTCGGGCAGGCACTGGCGGCAGGGGTCCATCCATCCATTGCTCCAGTCTGGTGGGGGTATGTGTACTGTACTGTGTAGTCCCTTTGCTCCCGAGTCCTGCCACTCAACTCTCACACGTCTGCGCACGTCTGCTCTTAACTCCAAGAGACTCTGCTCCTGCCTGACTGTTTTTTAAAGCTGGTGGCAAAAATGCACTGAGATCATTGGCTGCACGGCGGGTGGGCTGGGTAGAGGCTATGCAGGAGTCCGACTCGGCGGCTCAGATTCGGATCTTTTTGGGGGACTTCCGGAATTGCACATGCGCAGTCCTAACCCAAGCCGATCGCCGCCATATTTACTGGCCCTTTTCCCTTACTACGGAATTCTACGTACGGTTGGCAACACAGCCTGACCAGGACAAGTCTCGACAGGCTAAATTAGCCGGGACTAGGTCCTATTTGATGGCACTGTCCTGGTAAAAACTGGACAGTTGGCAAGTATGACCTGCATGAGCCGACCACCAATGTACCACGAGGGGACCTGGGGGGATGGGATTGGCCTGGAGACTGATACTCACCTGCATGAGCCGATCACCAATGAACCACGAGAGGGGCCTGGCAGGGATGGGATTGGCTGCACTGTGGTTGTTACACGGTGGGACAGATGGTAACAAAACACCAAACAACAAAGGGGAGGAGCTGGATATGCTCAGGGACAGTGGCGGTGAGTCCATAGAGGGCGCCGGAGCGCCGCCCCCTCTCTCTCCTGCACCACCACTGAATACAATACATAGACTCGTGCATTGCATGTATTGTCACTGCCGCCCACTATTCAGATGTCCGGCCCCCTGGAGAGCACCAGCCATCTGAATAACAGCAGCTGGTTGGCTTTGGAAGTGCCTATCAGAGCCAGCGGCTGTAATCGGCTTCCAAATACTTATCCAGGGGACACACAGGAGGTGCATTCCCTGGATAACACCGACAGGCGTCTCAGCCAATCAGGTTCACTGGTTACCGGTAACCTGATTGGCTGAAGCGTCATCGAGGGCGGGAGAAGACATCGAGGGGCGGTGGAAGTAGGACGGGCGACCCCAGAAAGGGGTTTATTTTTTGTGCTATAAACAAAAAGAGAGACAATTTTGAAAAAAAAAAACAAAACAATATTTTTACTTTTTTTGCTACAATAAATGTCCCCAAATAAAACAATCCTCAGTGTAGGACGAGACGTATTCTACATATTATGGGGGAAAAAACTTGGCAATACGTGTGTATGTGATTAGATGTGATTTACTTCAATCCAATGTGATGTAATGTGATCGGGTGTGATGCGATCCAAACCGATGCAATGCTATCCAATGTAATGCGATCCGGTGCAATGCAATCCAATGTGATGTGATCTGATGCGATGTGATACGATGCAATCCAAACTAATGTGATGCGATGCGATCCAATGTAATGTAATGTGATGCGATCCGATGTGATCCGATGCAATGTGATGCGATCTGAAGTGATGTGATCTGATGTGATCTGATGCGATCCAATGTGATCTGATGTAATCCGATGTGATGCGATCTGATGCAATGTGATATAATGCGATCTGATCCAATCTGATCCAATGTAATGCGATCCAATGTAATGCGATCTGGTGCAATGCAATCCAATGTGATCCAATCCAATGTGATGTGATCTGATGCGATGTGATACGATGCAATCCGATCCAATGCGATGCGATGTGATCCAATGTAATGTAATCTGATGCGATGTGATCCAATGCGATGTGATCTGATGTGATCTGATGCGATGTGATACGATGTGATCTGATCCAATCCGATATGATGCAATGCGATCCGGTGCAATGCAATCCAATGTGATGCGATCCGATGTGATGTGATCTGATGCGATCCAATGCGATCCGATGTGATCTGATGCGATGTGATACGATGCAATGCAATGTGATGTGATCCAATGTAATGTAATCTGATCCGATGTGATCTGATGCGATCTGATGCGATCTGATGTGATGTGATACGATGGGATCTGATCCAATCCATTGCGATCCAATGTAATGCCATCTGATGTGATCCGATGCGATCCAATGTGATCCGATGTGATCTGATGCGATCCGATGCGATGTGATCTGATGCAATTTGATGTGATGCAATGCGATCTGATGTGATCCGATGCGATCCGAACCGATTTGATGCAGATCCCATGGGTACATTGATCCACGCTCTCTTATTCTGGCAATACATGGCTGTGTAGAGAATCACACAGGGGACGGTCACCATGGATACAATTCCTCCCTATTTCTTCCCTTAAGTGAATTTGGTTTGTTGTATTTATTGTACCTGACAATTATTCTGCGTGTTTCCAGATTCATTCAGAAATTGATCGGCGATGCGATCTCCTGGATGGTTCTCATGCCTGAGCTGATCACCTTTCACCACTGGGTGGCCCCATCTCTCCCCTCGGTTTTGACACACCTGATTAATACTTACATATATTTTTTCACCACAGGGGGCGGGGCTGGCTGCTGTGTGTTACTCCTTGGAGCGGGTCAGACCTCCGATTCCACGCCTCACCAGCGGGGGGCACCGCGTCTCATCGCCCAATAGGAGTTTTGCCTTTTGGCTTTGCTCCTTCCTATTTGCGTCCCAGCTTGGGGCACAGTGGGATGGGCTACATGCGCGCTGATGGCGGGATGACGTGGGACGCAGCCCCGCCCCTTTTCAAGGTTGGGGCTGGCACTGTGCGCCATCCCATCAGGAAACCTTGAGGCAGATGGTTGCAGCAAACATGGCGCAATGCTCCGCCCCATCGGCCACAGCTGGGTTCCTTCCAAGCTCCTCCTCCTCTGCTCTAATTGGCCATTCAGGATATTTAAACTTCCTGTCAGCACCAGAAATCGCACCGCTGGATCAACAGACTTGTGATCGCTCCTTTACATGAGGATTTCATCTCTTTATTGTAGCACTCAGCGTCTATGATCTTTACTACTATATATCTACGATCACCAGCCGATCTTTTGTGTCTTCCACAGACAGGAAGCCGTTAGTCCGAGGTATCTTGTACTTTGTGGCCGACCCCATACTGTGAGGAGTGGTCACTCCTATCGGTGGGAGTTCCCGCAGTCACACTGAGCATATCCAGCTCCTCCCCTTTGTTGTTTGGTGTTTTGTTACCATCTGTCCCACCGTGACCACCAATCCCATCCCCCCAGGCCCCCCTCGTGGTACATTGGTGGTCGGCTCATGCAGGTGAGTATCAGTCTCCAGGCCAATCCCATCCCCCCAGGCCCCCCTCGTGGTACATTGGTGATCGGCTCATGCAGGAGAGTATCAGTCTCCAGGCCAATCCCATCCCCCCAGGCCCCCCTCGTGGTACATTGGTGGTCGGCTCATGCAGGTGAGTATCAGTCTCCAGGCCAATCCCATCCCCCCAGGCCCCCCTCGTGGTACATTGGTGGTCGGCTCATGCAGGAGAGTATCAGTCTCCAGGCCAATCCCATCCCCCCAGGCCCCCCTCGTGGTACATTGGTGGTCGGCTCATGCAGGTGAGTATCAGTCTCCAGGCCAATCCCATCCCCCCAGGCCCCCCTCGTGGTACATTGGTGGTCGGCTCATGCAGGTGAGTATCAGTCTCCAGGCCAATCCCATCCCCCCAGGCCCCCCTCGTGGTACATTGGTGGTCGGCTCATGCAGGTGAGTATCAGTCTCCAGGCCAATCCCATCCCCCCAGGCCCCCCTCGTGGTACATTGGTGGTCGGCTCATGCAGGTGAGTATCAGTCTCCAGGCCATAAAAAATGAAGGGTTGGGACTTTAAATGAGATGCGATTAGCAAAATGCGATTAAGTATATATATATGGAAAAAATAAATAAAAATAATTCCATAATGACCAGGCTCAAAAATGCCAAACCAAGAAGCACAAACCAAATTAAACTGTCTAACTGTGTGTAATTAAAACAGAGGTTTAGTTGCAGAGATTTGCAAATACCTGGGAAGCTGCAGGCCAAGCGTCAAGGCACTCTGTGTAACTGCAGTCCTAACTATGATTTTTATAGCCTCCAAAGGAGGAGCACAGGTGTGCTAATTAATAGACAGGGAGCAGATGGAAACCTAGACCTGCCCCTATCTATAATTGGTCTGACAAATGAGAGCACTGGAAAGACAAAAAAACAGGGGTGAAACCAATACATGCCTGCCAAACCAAAATACCACCAAAATAGGTGCGGACCACATCAAACTGGGTCAGCTAGTCAAAAAATGACAATGCATAAATTAACTGTTGGTGGTAGATCTGTGGAGGCATACCACATGCCTCATACAAAGTCCCAACCCCTCTTTATTTTTCTAATATTAGCCAGGGATGGAGATGCGATTTTCAGGAGTTTAACAGAGTGCCTCCACAGATCTACCACCAACAGTTAATTTATGCATTGTCATTTTTTGACTAGCTGACCCAGTTTGATGTGGTCCGCACCTATTTTGGTGGTATTTTGGTTTGGCAGGCATGTATTGGTTTCACCCCTGTTTTTTTGTCTTTCCAGTGCTCTCATTTGTCAGACCAATTATAGATAGGGGCAGGTCTAGGTTTCCATCTGCTCCCTGTCTATTAATTAGCACACCTGTGCTCCTCCTTTGGAGGCTATAAAAATCATAGTTAGGACTGCAGTTACACAGAGTGCCTTGACGCTTGGCCTGCAGCTTCCCAGGTATTTGCAAATCTCTGCAACTAAACCTCTGTTTTAATTACACACAGTTAGACAGTTTAATTTGGTTTGTGCTTCTTGGTTTGGCATTTTTGAGCCTGGTCATTATGGAATTATTTTTATTTATTTTTTCCATATATATATATACTTAATCGCATTTTGCTAATCGCATCTCATTTAAAGTCCCAACCCTTCATTTTTTACACCCTTACAGGGATGGAGGCCTGTGGTGGTGCATACCACATGCCTCATACAAAGTCCCAACCCCTCTTTATTTTTCCAGTCTCCAGGCCAATCCCATCCCCCCAGGCCCCCCTCATGGCTCATTGGTGGTCGGCTCATGCAGGTGAGTATCAGTCTCCAGGCCAATCCCATCCCCCCAGGCCCCCCTCATGGCTCATTGGTGGTCGGCTGATGCAGGTGAGTATCAGTCTCCAGGACTATTCTGTGTACTTACCTGGATGTTCCATTCCATGCATTAGGTTGATGAATGTTACAATTGTACTATTATACTAATGTTTATATATCTTCCCTTTATAGAGGTATGTATGATTTACATGACATTCAGCCTATGAGGAAGGACCTCGGGGGCTGAAACATGTCAGGGGTCACCTCCTCCAGATACGTGTAATACCCCTTCACACCGGAGGGCATTTATATCATTGGATTCTTGTACTGCAATTGATTGTTATTACTGTATAGATTATCAAATATCTCTAATAATCAATACTTTATAAATACTCACCTGGTGTGTCCTAAGAATCCCTCTGGGGTCACGCTGTGCCTCTGAGCGCTAGGATTGTCTCTGTGTAATAAATAAGATGTCTGGAAGAACATGGAGCAATGCTGATCTCCTGCCGCCTCTTTACCACCACTTTGGTGCCCCTCCCCTCCCCCACACATGTGATCACACAGGCCACTCCCCAGAAAGGGGAGGAGTTATTACCACATTATAATTATCATCAGTTTTATTGATTCCATGAAGTGCAGAGATTTTCCCACATCTGATCCGATCATTTCCATCCCCCGACATGCGTGTATTGGGGGGTCCTGCCTGGGCGGGATAATAATGGAGGGATTGGATTGGGCGGCTCCTCCCATTACATAGAAAGATGATTGTAATGTGTGTGGTGAGCGAGAGGCCGGGGAGCGGCAGATTTATTCCTGACATGTAGAGATCTGAGTCACGTCTGAGACTCCAATGAGATCTTCGTCTGATCACGTCCCGGGCGGAGCACTCTGCCCCTCCCCCACCAGGAAGGTCCATCCCCCGATGGAGGCGGAGCTTCTCAGGACTTTCTACCGTGCTTCTTGTGGTGCGTTTTACATTTCTGCATGTTTGGTTTTCAAACATTTTTTTGTTCCCGTTTTTATTAATTTCTTATGTTTTTCCCCCATTTCTTGTTGGTTGGATTAACCCCTTAAAGACCGCCCACCGCAGATATACTGGGCGGAGCCTCTCATCACTTTCTACAGAGATTTTTGTATTTTTTAATGTGCGGTTTTCACACCTTTTTGTTCTTTTTTTGTGTGTCGCCTTTCTTGTGCTTTTTTTGTTTTTTCCCCCCATTTCTTGTTGGTTGGATTAACCCCTTAAAAACCGCCCACCGCAGATATACTGGGCGGAGCTATTGTGCGATACGACGTCCCTGTACATCATTTCCTGCCATAGATACTGGGGGTGCACACTGATTGGACAGAGGGGGAGCCAATCAGCGGGTCCAGCAGCCGTGACCAGCCGATCGTTCCCCAGAGAGACAGATCGCCGTTCTGACAGGGAAGTACACAGAGCTAAGCAAGAACACGGATCTCTGTGTTCTCCCCGTCAGCCCCTCCCCCACACAGATAGACAACACCCCCTAGGGGGACACTTAACCCTTTCATCCCCCTGGTGTTATCCCCTTCCCTACCAGTGTCATTAGTACAGTGACAGTGCATATTGTTAGCACTAATCACTGTATTGGTGTCACTGGTTCCAAAAAAAGTGTCACTTAGGTGTCCGATTTGTTCGCCGCAATGTCGCAGTCCCGCTATAAGTCGCCATTTCTAGAAAAAAAAATCTCCCATAGTTTGTAAATGTGATAATTTTGCACCAATCAATCAATATTCACTTATTGGGATTGTTTACCAATAACATGAAGAATAATAAATAAGCAAAAATAGAGACAACTTAAAAAATATATATATTTTCTTCTATAATATAATTATACATATCCTAAAAATGAAAAAAAATCCAATTTCTTCATCAGGAAGGGGGGTAAAACCTTCCGGGGCTGAAGTGGTTAAAAAACACAAATCACGGAAAAAACACACAACATGATTTTCTGCAGCTTCTCCACTGAAAAATGCTCCGTTTACTTTTACCACTTCAACCCTGGGAGGTTTTACCCCCCTTCATGACCAGGCCATTGTTCGCGATTCGGCACTGTGTTACTTTAACTGACAATTGTGCAGTCGTGCGATGTTTTACACAAATAAAATGTACGTCCTTTTTTCCCCACAAATAGAGATTTCTTTTGGTGGCATTTCATCTCCTCTGCGGTTTTTATTTTTTGCGCTATAAACAAAAATAGAGCGAAATTCTGAAAACAAAAATATTTGTATTCCTATAAAACATCCAAAAAAAAATAATAAAAAAATGTAATTTCCTCCTCTATTTATTCCGATATGTTGGGACCTCACCCCTGACACTCCCTGCATGGAGTTTGTCCTCCTGTGTTGGTTTCCTCCGGGGATCCGGTTTCCTCCCACATTACACAGACATGCTGGGAGGTGATTGGTGAAAAGTATGGAATCACCACACTTGGGAAATGTATAAATAATGAATTGCAGACATTCCTCAAATGTATTTTCATGTGAAGAGAAACTTGTGTTGATAATAAACATTCCCCTCGGGGGAGGGGATCTCTGTACATTGGAACCTTTCTTGTAGACTCCTCCCCTTTGTGACTCTGAAGTCATCCCTGTGTGTTTGTCTGTGTCTCTGTCCTGAGTGAGTCTAATGGGCGTGGCTCCATAATTATCAGTCAGCTCTTAAGACCATTTCTCTAATGAAATATGCTCAGAAACATAAAATACCTGCAGGTTTAGTCTCAGAAAAAGCATATGACCGAGTGAACTTGGAGTTCCTTATGGGATGTCTCCAGCAAATAGGATTAGGACCTAATATACTCTATAAAATCTAAGCTCTCTATCATAACCCCTCTGCTCAAATTATGTCCAATGGATTTCTGTCCCATCCTCTAAAAATTCATAATGGTACTTGACAGGGTTCCCCCTCATCTCCTTTGCTATATATTCTCACAATGGAACACCTTGCAGTTGGAATTTAAGAGAATAATGCAATTAAAGGGATTGAGGTAGGCTCCCATCAATACAAATGATCACTTTATGTGGATGACCTACCTCTATATACAACAACCCCATGTGTCGCTTCCCTCCATAATACATGAATTTGAGACTTTTGGGCAAGTGAAGATTTTTAATGTTTACTATGACAATACAGAGGTGTTACATATCCCATTATCATCTCAGGAAATATTGTGTATACAAACAAATGTTTTATTTTAAATGGCAGAAGCAAGCAATTAAACATTTAGGTATTTATATTCTACTTGTTTATCAGCAATTGCAGATTTGAATTATAGTCCCTTCTGTATACGATCCGAACGTTCATCTTGTTTTGGACACATAAATATTATTAAAATGGATATACAACCCAAACTTCTATATGTATTTCAAACAATTCCTGTCTCCCCTCCCGCTGGATTTCTACGTAGTATAAATATTATCATCAGTAAATTTATATGGGGTAACAAAAAATCACAGATTAAGTTACCTACTCTATCATTACCCAAGTGTAGGGGAGGTGTGACATTTCCCAATGTGTTGTTATACCTTCATGTATCATCTTTACTTCCTATCATGGATTTGTCTCATAACGAATCAACTAAACTATGGGTTTTATTAGAAAAATACCTTATTGTTCCGACCTTACTTCTTTGTTATGGACCTCGTCAGCTCAGTGACTGCTAGTAGATTCTTTACCAGCCTTGGTTACATGTACATTAAAAGCTTGGGGCCATTATTTACATAAGGGTCAATTGTCTACTAGACCAAGTCCCTTGTCACCAATGTTTGGTGAGTCTGCATTTCCACTGACTTTGCACACATCTCCTTTTTTATCCTGGACTAAGACATCTAGAGTGTTCCTAAGGGACACTCTGTTACAGAGTTCATTACCCCCTTTCTCTAGTCTGCTGACATATTGTCATAATCCTTCATATGCGTGGCTTGAATATCTGGAGCTTGGTCACTATTTTTAAGGTATTCAACATGCGCCACTTTACAGACATACTATAAACACCCAGCAGGTACGAAATTTAAAGGAATATTTCACTTTTATTGTTTCGCTTTAAGCATTATTAAAATTACTGCACCATAAAAATGGCCATTTTTAAAACTTTTTTGCATTGGTACATGTCCCTAGGGCAGGACCCGGGTCCCCAAACACTTTTTATGACAATAACTTGCATATTAATCTTTACAATTAGCACTTTTTATTTCTCCCAAAGACTTTTAGTGGGTGTTCTGCGGCTTTTAAATTTGCTACAAACACCCCAAATAGTTTGTTATATGGTGAATGGGCGAACAGCCAATGTTCGAGTCAAACTCATGTTTGACCCGAACATAAAGCTCATCCCTAATGAAGAGGAGGATGAAGGATGGAGAGTAGTATAGAGGATGGAGAGTAGTATAGAGGATGGAGAGTAGTATGGAGGATGGAGAGTAGTATGGAGGATGGAGAGTAGTATGGAGGATGGAGAGTAGTATGGAGGATGGAGAGTAGTATGAAGGATGGAGAGTAGTATGGAGGATGGAGAGTAGTATGGAGGATGGAGAGTAGTATGAAGGATGGAGAGTAGTATGGAGGATGGAGAGTAGTATGGAGGATGGAGAGTAGTATAGAGGGTGGAGAGTAGTATGGAGGATGGAGAGTAGTATGACAGCAGTAAGGAAGATGTGGTCTGTGTGGCGGTATTAGTGATTGTTCCAGTCAGCTTTTTTTTAATTTAAACCAATGATAACCAAGTACAATCTGCCCCTCTTGAGTTTCCACCACTGCACTTATAGAACAATAAAAGTGTACCAGTGAAGCAGCTACTTTTAAAAAAGAAAACGTGAAATAGTATTTTTAACTCTATAAAGTAAATAGTGTATAAAAATAAGTAGCGCTTAAACAAATATCCATAAGGAATGTCTGTTTTCACAGACCTTCAATGTGAGCAAAGTGTTAAACTATCACATCAATCACCCTGTGACATTTGTGAATAATATATATATATATATATATATATATATATATATATATATATATATATATATATATATATATATAACTAAATAAAAATGAACAAAATATATATATAAACTAGAAAAGCAACAATTTCTAGGGAAATTGTGTGACGTGTTCATGCCTCCACCAGTAGTCTAGTGGGCGTAGTAACTGGGTGGAGTGGCTTGAGTAACTGTTGTGTGGTTGGAGTGGCTAGAGTAACTTTGGAAACTGTAAATCTGTAAAAAAAAGTTGAAGTAAGAAGAGTTGGAAAAGTAGGAATGGTTTATTTTTTTCAAAAATGTTTTTTTTTTCAAAAATATATTTTTTAAGGATGTTTTTTTTTTTAAATCATTTTTTTTTCAAAATCATTTTTATTTATTTATTTATTTTTTTAAATGTTTTTTTTTTTTTTTTTTGTTTCAAATCGGTGAAAGTATGAAGGAGCTGAAACTTTTGGGAGCAGGAGAAAAGTTTAAGGATTTGAAGCATGCTTTTATTGACTTCAATGTTAAAAAAAGTGTTAAAAAGCTTAATGTTTTAAAAGTTATAAATAGTAGAAAAAAGTTAAAGAAGTCCCATCATTAGCTGAAAGAGCCACACTATTTAAAAGTTGAATGGTGTTAATCGCTGAAAGTATTCAGAAGTTACACACAGCCAATTCCCCTCAGCTTTGTGTAGGAGGAGATAGAATTCCCCTCAGAGCTGTGTGGGAGGAGCTAGAATTCTCCTCGGAAGGCACAGTTGCAGTTTAGATATTGCCCTTCAAATTTTAGGTGTCTAGACTGTAATTTCAATGGATGTCAATGAATGGTGTGAGTTGCAAACAAATAGTCATATTGTTAAAAAACGATCAGAATGATGGCTTAGCCGTGGACACGTGTAGTGGCAGCAGGGATAGCTGAACGTTTTGATATAATATTTGTGTAGGTCGGCTTGAAAATGAGGGAGTGGTGGCAGTTTAGAAATCATGTCCTGATTTTTCAGCTTTTGTCAGCTCACACTCTAGTTTCGCCATTCATTCCTATGGGACAAATTTTGCAGCAAAAATGATAATATTCAGCAAAACGTTCCACAAAGTAATAGCACGCCAATCGGGAACAATCTGCACATTTTGGTATATTACTTGCCTATGTAGTGTAAAAACTGTGGGAGGAGTTAGGGTGGTTCATTTTGGCTATAAGAATAATAATATATATGTGAGATAACAATAAGTGATTTTGCTATGCAAGAACACTAAAAGTGTATATAAAGCACACCACTGTGACAAGCTGTGTGGACTCATCTGAACAGGGTATCTCCACACATCTCCTTTATTTAACACATCAGGACCCTTAAGGTCTGTCTGTCCGTACCAAATCTGGTATTTACACGGTGGAATTTGGAACATCTGGTAAACCTTTCTTTCACGCTTACACACCAAGCACGAGAGTGTAAGGAATATTGAGTTGGTGAGTGTTTAATCTGACAGGAGAGGATTCACTGACACTCGGGTGTGGTGGATGATTAGAAGATTATTACGCACAATCAACAATTGAATTCATATTAACCACTTAAGCCTCGTACTATTATACAGGTAAAGGGCCATGTCCCTTTTTGTGATTTGGCACTGCGTCGCTTTAACTGACAATTGCGTGGTCGTGCGACGTGGCTCCCAAACAAAATTGGCGTCCTTTTTTCCCCACAAATAGAGATTTCTTTTGGTGGTATTTGATCACCTCTGCGTTTTTTAATTTTTTGCGCTATAAACAAAAATAGAGCGACAATTAAAAAAAATGCAATATTTTTTACTTTTTGCTATAATAAATATCCCCCAAAAATATATAAAAATGTTTTTCCTCAATTTAGGCCGATACGTATTCTACATATTTTTGGTAAAAAACAAATAAAAATGCAATTAGCGTTTATTGATTGGTTTGCACACAAGTTATAGCGTTTACAAAATAGGAGTTATTTTTTTGGCATTTTTATTACTCATTTTTTTTACTAGTAATGGCGATCAGTGATTATTTTTCATGACATTATGGCCGACACATCGGACAATTTTGACACATTTTTGGGCCATTGTCATTTTCATAGCGAAAAGTGCTATAAAAATGCACTGATTACTGTGAAAATGACACTGGCAGTGAAGGTGTTAACCTGTAGTGGGTGCTAAAGGGGTTAAGTGTCTCCTAATGTGTGTTTCTTACTGTAGGGGGGTGTGGCTGGACGTGTGACCTCACTGATCGTCGTCCCCTATGACAGGGAACAGATGATCAGTAACAGGCACACTAGGGAGCACGGGGAAAGGTTTGTTTACACTCAACGATCTCCCTTTTTCAGCTCCTGTGATCCTGTGAGCACACCGGCGGCGATCGCGTATACGGCGTGGTCACTTGGCTTTGGACCGGGTCGTCGGTGCGCTCATGACCCACAGCTGGGTTCTTAAAGGGTACGTACCTGTACACCCTTGTGCCCAGCCGTGCCATTCTGCCGACGTATATCGTTGTGCGGCGGTCCTTAAGTGGTTAATGGACTTATGCTTTATATACACTTTCTTTATATATATTTTATTCACAAATGTCACAGGGTGATTGATGTGATAGGTTAACACTTTGTTCACATTGAAGACCTGTGAAAACAGACATTCCTTTTGTATATTTGTTTAAGCGCTACTTATTTATATACACCATTTACTCTATAGAGTTAAAAATACAATTTCACTGCTTTTTTTTATTGAGAAACTAGAAAATGTATTTTTCCCGCCATGAATGATTCCTAATAATGAGTCGGATCCTCCTCATCATCATACTAAGTATTGATAATATTGGAAAGTGTGGAATCCTACAGAGGGGAGAAGAGGGAATTCACAATGGGAGGCGACCATTATATCCATGAAGAGTAGAAGACTTTCCTTTAGAGGATTGCAGAGAAATCCGAGGTGTCGGTGAGTACATCCTCTATACATGGAGGAGGTCCAGCAGACCCAACACCGGGATACATTCACCAGACAGATCTCTGGCCGTCTACAAGAGATAATTGTACAATTACACCGAGATATTACATTGTATACATTCCATGAAATGTTTCATCTATACATATATATGTGAATGTGATGTGTATATCATTCCATGTTACACAGGGACTCGTCATATCAGTAATTTGGCTACTTTCCATCCACAGAAGAATTGGGATCATGTGACCTGAGGAAGATCTGCAGATCCAAATATCAGCAGCAGATCCGACTGAGGAGACGATTGTATTCAGAATATTGAAGATATATCCAATTCCCATATCAGGAACAGCCAGGACGGGTTTTATTATTTTCTGTTCTCCAATATTTAAAGTTTTTTTTTATTGTTTCACTTTAAGAATCATTAAAATCACGGCTCCTTCAAAAAAAAATCATTGATGTCCTCCAGGGCAGGACCCAGGACCCCATACCCTTATTATGGCCAATTACTTGCATATAAGCTTTCAAAATGGGGACTTTTGATTTTTGCAGTTTGTGTCCCATAGACTTCATTGTGGTTTGCCATTCGGGTCCAAACTTTTGTGCTGTTTGAAAGTTCTGACATGTGCTGAACAAGGGGGTGACAATACGTAATGCTCTGCAGTGGGATGGGTGACACATAATGCTTTGAGGAGTAAAACACAATGTCCTGGGGGAGGGGGGGGGGGTGACACACAATGTTCTGGGGGAGGGGGGGGTGACACACAATGTCCTGGGGGAGGGGGGGGGTGACACACAATGTCCTGGGGGAGGGGGGGGGGGGGTGACACACAATGTCCTGGGGGAGGGGGGGGTGACACACAATGTCCTGGGGGAGGGGCGGCGGGACACAGAATCTGCCTGGAGGAGGGGGGGCGGCGGGACACAGAATCTGCCTGGAGGTGGAGGGGGCGACACAGAATCTGCCCGGAGGTGGAGGGGGGCGACACAGAATCTGCCTGGAGGGGGGCGACACAGAATCTGCCCGGAGGTGGAGGGGGGCGACACAGAATCTGCCTGGAGGTGGAGGGGGGCGACACAGAATCTGCCTGGAGGTGGAGGGGGGCGACACAGAATCTGCCTGGAGGTGGAGGGGGGCGACACAGAATCTGCCTGGAGGTGGAGGGGGGCGACACAGAATCTGCCTGGAGGTGGAGGGGGGCGACATAGAATCTGCCTGGAGGTGGAGGGGGGCGACACAGAATCTGCCTGGAGGTGGAGGGGGGCGACACAGAATCTGCCTGGAGGTGGAGGGGGGCGACACAGAATCTGCCTGCAGGTGGAGGGGGGCGACACAGAATCTGCCTGCAGGTGGAGGGGGGCGACACAGAATCTGCCTGCAGGTGGAGGGGGGCGACACAGAATCTGCCTGCAGGTGGAGGGGGGCGACACAGAATCTGCCTGCAGGTGGAGGGGGGCGACACAGAATCTGCCTGCAGGTGGAGGGGGGCGACACAGAATCTGCCTGCAGGTGGAGGGGGGCGACACAGAATCTGCCTGCAGGTGGAGGGGGGCGACACAGAATCTGCCTGCAGGTGGAGGGGGGCGACACAGAATCTGCCTGCAGGTGGAGGGGGGGCGACACAGAATCTGCCTGGAGGTGGAGGGGGGCGACACAGAATCTGCCTGGAGGTGGAGGGGGGCGACACAGAATCTGCCTGGAGGTGGAGGGGGGCGACACACAATCTGCCTGGAGGTGGAGGGGGGCGACACAGAATCTGCCTGGAGGTGGAGGGGGGCGACACAGAATCTGCCTGGAGGTGGAGGGGGGCGACACAGAATCTGCCTGGAGGTGGAGGGGGGCGACACAGAATCTGCCTGGAGGTGGAGGGGGGCGACACAGAATCTGCCTGGAGGTGGAGGGGGGCGACACAGAATCTGCCTGGAGGTGGAGGGGGGCGACACAGAATCTGCCTGCAGGTGGAGGGGGGCGACACAGAATCTGCCTGCAGGTGGAGGGGGGCGACACAGAATCTGCCTGCAGGTGGAGGGGGGCGACACAGAATCTGCCTGCAGGTGGAGGGGGGCGACACAGAATCTGCCTGCAGGTGGAGGGGGGCGACACAGAATCTGCCTGCAGGTGGAGCGGGGCGACACAGAATCTGCCTGCAGGTGGAGGGGGGCGACACAGAATCTGCCTGCAGGTGGAGGGGGGCGACACAGAATCTGCCTGCAGGTGGAGGGGGGCGACACAGAATCTGCCTGCAGGTGGAGGGGGGCGACACAGAATCTGCCTGCAGGTGGAGGGGGGCGACACAGAATCTGCCTGCAGGTGGAGGGGGGCGACACAGAATCTGCCTGCAGGTGGAGGGGGGCGACACAGAATCTGCCTGCAGGTGGAGGGGGGCGACACAGAATCTGCCTGCAGGTGGAGGGGGGCGACACAGAATCTGCCTGCAGGTGGAGGGGGGCGACACAGAATCTGCCTGGAGGGGGGCAACACAGAATCTGCCTGGAGGGGGGCAACACAGAATCTGCCTGGAGGGGGGCAACACAGAATCTGCCTGGAGGGGGGCGACACAGAATCTGTCTGGTGTGTCACCGCAGGCTTGTAGTACAATAGATGGGAGCGAGCATGCGCGGTGTCCCTATCAGATCAGCACTGTGAAGGGGGCACTGGTCACACAACAACACAGGAAGTGGACAATACTGAGCAGAAACGCCATTTAGAAGAGGAAAAGAACACAAAGATTATTATTACTGGAATTCTATATTTAAGGATGAGAAAGAGAAAATAAAATGTGAGAGTTCATATCACTTTACTCCGATATCATTCCATTCTGGACATTCTCTTCATATCAGGATTCGTGCATTACCTGAGAGGGGGAGGAGTCATGTATTACCTGAGAGGGGGAGGAGCCATGTATTACCTGAGAGGGGGAAGAACCATGTATTACCTGAGAGGGGGAAGAGCCATGTATTACATGAGAGGGGGAGGAGCCATGTATTACCTGAGAGGGGGAGGAGCTCCCACACACCATCTTCTTATCTTCTTCTGTTTATAGAAACTTCCCAGCCTCTTCCAATCCTTCATAGAAGAATAAAATGAGAGTGTTAGAGGAGGAAAAGTTGCTGTGATGATGGAAAAGGGGGAGGGGCTTATACTGTGCTTTGTAAGAAACTATGGAAAAGTGAGGGACCCTCACCATGGCAGGGGCCACACACTCATGGCCATCCAACCATTGGGATAGCAGACTGTATGCCGGGTGTGCTGGGCTGTCATGTGTAGGATGAGAGCTCACGTCTGATTGGCTCAGTTATACTGACACATTGGATAGACAGCGGGGGATGGGGGGGTAAAACCTTGTGGAAGATTGTAGGACTGACTAAGATTATTATTGGTGGATCTGATTTTCCCCATCCCCCATCTGTAATGATAAAACTTGGGATGAGGAATAAATTCTCCATCATCTGGGAAATCTCAATCATCTCTCTCATTATCTGTATAACTACAGAGACCTCCAATGGGTTCTACAGAAATTGTCACCCCGTCCTTCCATTTTCATTCCAGTGCAGCCCGGGTGTCAGAAGACCTCCCAACAACGTCCCCCTTCCATCATCTCATCACCACCCAATCTTCTCTACATTTCACTATTCACATTCTAAGACAAAGGGGTAGATTCACAGAGAAGATACGATGGCGTATCTCTGAGTTGTGTTGTCGTATCTATGTGCCTGATTCATAGAACCAGTTACGCATAGATTTCCCCAAGATCCGACCGGCGTAAGTGTCTTACACCATCGTACCTTAGGCTGCATATTTATGCTGGCCACTAGGTGGGGCTTCCATATATTTAAGCGAGAAATATGCAAATGAGCTAGATACGCCAATTCAGAAACGTACGTCCGGCCGGCGCATTTTTTTTTACGTCGTTTACGTTAGGCCTTTTTCGGCGTATAGTTAACCCTGCTATATGAGGCGTATCCTATGTTAAGTATGGACGTCGTTCCCATGTTGAGCTTTGAAAATTTTAGGTTGTTTGCATAAGTCGGTCGCGAATAGGGCTGGACGTAATTTACGTGCACGTCGAAAGCAATGATGATTTGAAGAATGCGCCGTTCGTAAAAAACGTCAAATACGCGGGGTCACAGTTAATATACATAAAACACGCCCACATCATCCACATTTGAATTAGGCGGGCTTACGCCGACACAGATACGTTACGCCGCCGTAACTAAGGGTTCAAGTTCTTTCTTGAACGGGCGGATAGATAGACCATTCTATCTGAATCTGGCCCTTAGTCTGTGTGTTTTCTCCAATAGAACAGATCTTACCATCTTCTATTCACAGAGAAGCCGACATTCCGGAGGACCTCCCAACAACGTCCCACTTCTGACTCCGACATCTTCTTATCATCATCCAATCTTATCCCCAGACGGGTCAGAGTTTGGTTTGTGGAGATAACGGAGGAAAGATCATCACAGCTCTGCAATGTCCCTTTACAGTCACTAATCCTGGAGGGAGAAGCAGGAAAGAGGTGTAATGTTCTTCCAGGGAGGGGCATAAGTAGACACATCCAATGAACAATCAGTGGGCGGAGTCTTAGAGAATGAAATGTTCTTCCAGGGAGGGGCAGAAGTAGACACATCCAATGAATAATCAGTGGGCGGAGTCTTAGAGGATGAAATGTTGGGACATTTGGAGGGATGATGTCATGGAATATTGGTGGGACCTCCCCTGTGAAATGGAGGTAAGTTGTCACCCACCTGAGTGTCTTAGTGTGGAGTTACACTGTTGCGGGTACATTGCGGGGTACGTGGTGACGCACACATTGGAGGGGTGATTGGCTCCATATAGATTCCCTTTCACACTAAACTGCGGCACATCGATGGGAACCGCCCACTTAGGAAATAATGGGATTTCTACTTCACATGCGTCTCCATGCAGCAAAATCCACAAGGATCGCTAAACACACCGACAAGCAATGATAATATGTCAGCAGATCAACCAATCATTCGACAGGCGACCCTTGGGCGGAGTCGGGTGATGTCATTTCCTGCCTGGAACTGAAACAGGAAGTGGTGCTGGTGAGTGATATTATCTAGTGCCCAATTGGTTGCTGGATATGCTGACATATTATTGGTTGTCAGTGCATTTATTGTAAATAAAGAGACAATTGTTTTGAAGGACGTACTTCACTATTGGTGGCATTTTTGTTTTGTTTGGAGTTCTATATCCAGCCAATCAGGAGGGACCAGATCCCTTAAAGGGACCCCACACTTGTGACAGCTGATCTTGTGGGAAGTCCCCGGGCCCATTGAGCTCCCCAGTTGGGGGACAAGCACATGACACCTATACTGTATATGGGGCCAATCAGTGCTGAGTTCTGGCCTAGACCAACTAGGAATAAAAGCCCCCCCCTGAAAAAAAAAAAAAGCACCCGCACCCTCCCCCCGCACACAGTGATATCGCTGCTCCATTTACCACAGAACTCAGCAGTGGCGCTGTGATAGGGGAGAGGAGAGCAGACTGTCTGTATTTCCTCCGCTCACCCCCCTCCCCTTTCTCCTGTCAGCCAAAGACAAAGCAGCTCTGATCGGGGACGCCGCCCACTCAGAGAAGAGCGCACGCTCTGACCTCCCTCCACTCTCTCATATGTGTGTCAGTGGAGACACCGTGTCCTAGGAGAGGTGAGTGATCATCACCCTGTGCACAGACACCCGACATCATTGTCACCCTCCTCCTCACACTGGGCTCTCCTCTACACCTCCCCTCACTTGTCATCTGTCATCTGTGTCTGTCCCATGCAGAGTGTGTCACCTACCTTCCCCCACCCCCCTCCATTCACCTACCTGCCCCCACCCCCCTCCATTCACCTACCTGCCCCCATCCCCCTCCACTCACCTACCTGCCCCCACCGCCCTCCACTAACCTACCTGCCCCCACCCCCTCCACTCACCTACCTCCTCCTACTCCCTCCACTCACCTACCTGCCCACCCCCCTCCACTCACCTACCTGCCCCCACCCCCCTCCACTCACCTACCTGCCCTCACTATAGGATTGTAAAATAACTTGGACACCTTTGGGTGCCCCAAGGAGACTTGTAATGTGGCGCATACAGCGGGTCACAGCGAAGAGTGGGTGTGCCCAAATTGTGATAACAGTGGATGAAAGTGTCGGTAAATGGCATTCCTCGGTTTGCGCTGACAGGGAGATCGGCGGCTTTCCCTGTCAGGGGGTGGAGTCTGTGCGGATAATCTGTCACCACAGCTGCCAAAAAGGTGCCCATCAGCTGCCAGCCAGTGCCCCATCAGTGCCCACCAGAGTGCCAATTAGTGGCCATCAGTACCGCCTGTCAGTGCTCATCAGTGCCAACTCATCAGTGAAGGAGAAAACAAAATGTTATAACCAAAATGATGAAAACATTTATTTTTCAAAAATTTCAGCCTTTTTTAGTTTAGCAAAAAATAAAACCCCCCAGAGGTGATAAAATCCCACCAAAAGAAAGCTCTATTTGAGGGGAAATTGTCCTGGGCAGTAAGGGGGTGAAAGTTCCGGGTATTGAAGTGGTTAAAATAGCCAGGGACTGCTTAGCAACCAGCTACTGTTAAGACAACGGCCACCTTGGTGAGAGTATGTAATGTTCAATATAGTGCAATGTGGCACAGTGTATAGCATTGCAGTACAATGTACGGGTGTGAATATTGTGCGATACAGTACAATGTACGGGTGTGAATATTGTGCAATACAGTACAATGTACGGGTGTGAATATTGTGCGATACAGTACAATGTACGGGTGTGAATATTGTGCGATACAGTACAATGTACGGGTGTGAATATTGTGCGATACAGTACAATGTACGGGTGTGAATATTGTGCGATACAGTACAATGTACGGGTGTGAATATTGTGCGATACAGTACAATGTACGGGTGTGAATATTGTGCGATACAGTACAATGTACGGGTGTGAATATTGTGCGATACAGTACAATGTACGGGTGTGAATATTGTGCAATACAGTAAAATGTACGGGTGTGGATATTGTGCGATACAGTACCATATACGGGTGTGGATATTGTGCGATACAGTACAATGTACGGGTGTGAATATTGTGCAATACAGTACAATGTACGGGTGTGAATATTGTGCGATACAGTACAATGTACGGGTGTGGATATTGTGCGATACAGTACAATGTACGGGTGTGGATATTGTATAATACAGTACAATGTACGGGTGTGAATATTGTGCAATACAGTACAATGTACGGGTGTGAATATTGTGCGATACAGTACAATGTACGGGTGTGGATATTGTGCGATACAGTACAATGTACGGGTGTGAATATTGTGCGATACAGTACAATGTACGGGTGTGAATATTGTGCAATACAGTAAAATGTACGGGTGTGGATATTGTGCGATACAGTACAATGTACGGGTGTGGATATTGTGCGATACAGTACAATGTACGGGTGTGAATATTGTGCGATACAGTACAATGTACGGGTGTGAATATTGTGCGATACAGTACAATGTACGGGTGTGAATATTGTGCGATACAGTACAATGTACGGGTGTGAATATTGTGCAATACAGTACAATGTACGGGTGTGGATATTGTGCGATACAGTACAATGTACGGGTGTGAATATTGTGCGATACAGTACAATGTAGGGTGTGGATATTGTGCGATACAGTACAATGCTTAGGTATGAATATTATGTGAAGCCTCACACAGTACTGTCAGTATTTACACAGATGCGATGCAGTGCGTTGTTAGCGTGCTTGCGCTGCATGGAGTTGCTGACTGCAGAAATACACCGGCACTACCACACATAGCTGTCATTGAAGGAGTTTTATGCTTTTGCAATAGTAACGCCATTTTGTTCACTCTTCATCTCCATTTTAGATATTTGCTTTTGCACGTCCTTGTCTGTGGAATGTGTTATCTGGAAATTGATGCCTCAGTTTCTCAGAAAATAATGTGTTCTTGTTCTCTTTCAATGTTCCCTTGAAGGCCATAACTCCCTTTCTTCCCTGCATCTGTATCCGCCTATAGAATACTGACAATTTATCTTATGCTAATGTCTAATACATCCTCCCCGATTTGTGTATAAGAATCCTAGACAAGCCTAAATAAACGGAGAGCTCTGATTTCACTTGCTGCATGACTCTGTGTCCTTTTCTATGGTGAAATTGATCTCCCGGGTACCCTTGGGCACAACACGGGCCAACCGATAGTCAGGGACTATCTGAACGGGGGACGGTCCGGGCACCTATCTCCGAGGAACATCTACCTACAGTTTGGGGGCTCGTCCGGGATCGGAACGTCAACCCTACTCACCCACCCGGTAAGTTGAAATATTTTATTTTCCAACTGTCCGGGAGGGGAGGGCTCTGACTAAGTTTCCGATCCCTGAACCTTAGAAACACACTCTGGGAGTGTGGACGCTCTGGGAGCGTGGACAAAACTATAAGAAACACAATCCGGGATTGTGAACACACTCAGGGAGTGTGAATGAAGTTATAACAAACACACTCAGGGAGTGTGAGCAAAGTTATAACAAACACGCTCCGGGAGCGTGAATAAAAAGCACATTCAGGGAATGTGAACACTCTGGGAGTGTAAAACAAAACTAATATTTCAGGGAAATATTAGCTTGTCTCAGGGAGACAAATTATTGACCCGTGTTGTGCCTAAAACTGCTTTGCTTTTCTTATCTGTCGCGTAGAAGTTTAAGATAATCTGTTTGTATGGTCCGGTTGGTAAGTGTACGGACTGTGATCATTGATTGAATTTAAAGTAATAAGAATCATTGAATGTTCACTTCAGTGTATGTCTAATGGTCAATCCACGGTGATGGTCAACAAGATACGAGCTGGCTCGAGCATGCGTCTGGTCTAGGCTGATTCCATCTAAAGATCAGGTTAACCTCGGTTTTATTACCGAGGTTAAAACCAGTCAAGGGTGGAGTCGGAGCGAATGAAGAGGTTCATGCTGCATTGAACATCACAAATTTGATCTAACATATACTGAAGCTGTATTTATGACAAGTAGAGACTGTGTTGACTGATGACCTGCCCGTCCTGTACTCAGTGTCTAAATTTTGACATAACAAATTAAGATTTAAGTGCTGCCAAACTAGTCTCAATAACCCTTCCCGTAGGATGAAAGAGATTCCTAGGGAGACGAGTTATTTCCAACCGCCACGAGTGCAGCACAATTCTCTATAGAATTAACTGTCATGTGCGAGTAGACTATAAATACATAGGACTCACTTACAGACAGATTAAGAACATCTCCCAAACACAGACACCTGTATTTTGTGACAAATAGTTGCTGTTTAAGACTAATGACATGCAAATATTGTGTTTGTGTAATTGAACTTAAGCATACTAAAGCTGACAATAACTTACGCCTTGTTAGACAATTGAAGTGAATGAAGTGATTGTTTGTGATTATGTGAAGGTACATGAAAGTCTTATACCTCCATGGTGTTCTATGAGTTACTGTAATAAAAAAATGACAAATTCTGATAGTGAGGGTCAATGGACACCCCAGACCGAAAAGATTAGTGAACCCCGCTTTTGGCAAAAGAGCGGCCGCAATGACAAACCGTTATTGTCATTAAATTTTGTTATCAGTGGTCAATAACTAATCGGTGTCTGGAGTCCATTGGCTAATACAAAAACAAAACATTTGAAAAATGTTAAGTGTGAGTGAAGTTTCGCAGAAGACCCTTAGGGTTCTCTGTGAACGAATTAAAAGTATTCTGTGTAGAATAGAATACACACACAGAATATTCTGTGTAGGGGCATGAGAGCGCGCTCCCGGGCTTAGGATGGCTGTGTGAGAGACGTGCTGTTTGGAGCTCCGAGTACTCTCCATGGGGAGACCTAGTATGTGAAAGACCCAAATCAGAAGGCTATGCTGGGCTTGCAGGTGGACCTACAGACGGCAGATGAAGCCCTACGTGCGGTATGCATAGCGGCCGCAAATACACAACGCGGGCAGACTCAAGGAAGATAGCTCAGGCGACGTGTTACACAACAAACAGTGCAAGCTGTAGCAAAACAGCTAGCGCACAAGGGAATATACAGAGCTACTTTACCTCAACCTCTCCTGTGTCTATTGCGGCGAGTGGATCCATCAATAGAGGTGCCCGGGGACGGGGGAGCGAGAGCAGCATCAGAAGGGAAAGGTCAGCCTTACAGCGGAGATCTTCTGGAGCAGGAAGCCTCCTAACACAGGCGCAGACAGTAGTAGTTGCACTGACCTCGAAGACAGGAGTAGCAGAGATGGAGATGGCAGAGATCAAGGCAATGCTGGCAGCTCTCCCTACTCGACAGGACATCGAGAAGCTTCCTACCCGGCAAGAGATCGAGGCGCTGATACTCCGTGTGGAAGAGACACAACGCCAGGAGCTGCATGCGGTAAGACATGATTTGAACTTATTGACTGAAAAGGTGATGCTGAGAGAAGATACCATAGTATCTATTGCGCAAAGAGTGGGGGCCGTTGAGAAAGCTATGGAAGCGAGACAGCATACTAGTGCAGATATGGCAGAGGAAGCTGTAATTGATTTGCAACTGCAGGTGGAGGTTCTCGAGGATAGGAGCCGCAGGAAGAACGTGCGAATACGGGGGGTCCCTGAAGCAGTGGACACTGAGGATCTGGACATTAAAATCAGGGCGATTTTTGAGGTGATTCTGAAGTCGCCACAGAAAGAGATTGAGATTGAGAGGGTGCACAGAACCACTGGCCCTAAATCACCAAATCTAGAGAGACCAAGAGATATAATCTGTCGATTGTACAGATACCAACAAAAAGAAATGATCCTCAGGATGGCATGGGACATGGGAGACGTGGTATACGAGGGAGCACATTTAAAAATCCTCCCCGACCTATCTAGGGCCACACTTCAGAGAAGAATGTGCCTGCGGCCGCTGTTGGACTTAGCCAGAGAAAAGGGGTACACATATAAATGGGGGTATCCATTTGCAGTAACATTTCGTAAATCCGGGTCCTCGTTTATGCTTAGAACTCCACCAGAACTACCAGATCTGTTCTTGTTCCTGGAAATACCACCTATTCAGATACCAAATTGGCTATTCCCTACAACATACACAGGGAGCAGAGGAAGATTTCAAACAAGGACAGGGAAAGGAAGAGGGCAGGTCTCATCGACATACACCCAGGGGGAAGCCAGTGGGTCAGCGGACCCCCTAAAGGACAAATAGAGTAAAGGTATTGAACTTTTTTTTTTTTTTTTTGGAGATAATGAAAAAAAGGATGGGACTAAGCCAAAGGGGCTATGGGAAATACCGGGTCAGATGGTCCGATGGTCCGATGGAAGAGATGAAGGACTTGGCCTCAACTCCCCTGTTGCCCACTTCCCCACTTCTCCAATGTGTATTCCTCCCCACTTTTTTTTTTTTTTTGATGGGGGAAGCTCCAGGCTTAGCCCTGGCCCCAATAACCAATCTGGAGCTAGATGGAGTTAGATGAGAGGACTGTTTTTGTTTTTATACAGGGGTAAATTCCCTCTCTGAGTTTGTCTGGATGGATGGGACGTGGGGTGGGGGACTCTTTACTCTTTGGACCACCGGAGGGATAAGGAATTAGACTGAAGATAAGTGAATCTAGGGCTGAACCCAGCTGATTTCGGGACGCGACATATAGCTTAAAAGCCAACAAAAGGATAGAGGGTGTTGGCAAATTTGAGTTAGGGTGGTAGAATGAAGTAAACCCACTTATGAGAGGTGTGGATGTAAATGGCTGGGCGAGGTTAGAGGTGAGAGGAAGGAGAGACATAGCTGTAGAATCCTCATTTTTCTTTTTTTATTCACCTAATTTTTTATATATATACACTAGACACTTTTGGCACTAACTTTTTCTTTTTCTGAACAACAAGATATTAAGACACCATATACATCAGTACACCTAATATTAAGACACAACAACACGCAACAACACACAATTATGTAGAACACTATAACATTATACTGACAGGAACACAACAATGTCCAAAGTGGGGGTCTCTTAGAGGAGGTCCCCTCATCTTTTTTTCCACACTAGCACTGATCAAACACTACACGGAGAGTACCACAATCTGCAATATCAAAAATGTGTATTGTTAACAAAGGCCAGCAGGGAGCGGCTCTCCGGGGGACACAGCGCACATTTTGCACTATAACATCATTACCTTTTTTTTTTTTTTTTTTTTTTTTTTTTGAGTCTTCAACAGCCTTGTCTTGTCTATATAGAAGACACGGCCCAGCCGTGAGGAAGTAAGACTCCCCCTCCCCACCCCCTCTTCCCTTCCCTTTTTTTTGTGGCTTAGCATATGGGATATGGGATATGGTAACTATTTTTTTTTAGACGGGAGAGGACGAGAGAGGAGGTGATATGCGATATGTGATATGTATAGAAGTGTATATAAACGCATACAAGTTAATGGGGTAGATGGGCGGGAGAGTTCAGGACGATACACAGGAAGGGGACAAAGGGAAGTAGCAGTAAGGGAAATAACCTGTAATGTATGTCGTACTGATAAGAGGGTTGGGGTGGGGGGTAAGTAAATGTAGAACCTACAAAGGAGGGGAGAGGGAACCAAGGGTGAATGGATTAAGTTATGATTATGAATAATACTGTATATGTTTAAACTGCTGAACGGGATCTCCTGTCCGTTTTCTCTTTTTTTTTTCTTGACATATTTGTTCTGTTCAAAACGTATATGTCAGAGGGAGGGGAGGGGAGGTAGAGTGGAGACTTCCAGTTGTAAAGGGGTACTCCCCTTTTTTTTTTCCTCTTTTTTCCTCTCGGCCTCTTCCTCTGCCCATCCTCCCCCTTCTTGTGGGTCTAGCCTCTAGCAACCCCAATTATCTGTACCCTACCCCAATCCCCTGAGAGACCCCCTACAGATAAAATAAAAGATCATAAAAGATCATAAGGCCACATAGCGAAACATGACCCCCATGGATAGTCTTCAAGGAGAGTAGACGGCGGGCACCGTGGAGAGGCCCGGAGCTCCAATTTTTTTTTTTTTCTCTCTCTTCTTTGTTTTTTGTTTTTTTATTATTCTTTTTATATATAGAGTCAGCAGATAGGTGCCTTATTCTCAATTTATTTTTCTTTGTCTCACTTCTAAAGAAGAGGCCCTATATCCTGAGGTCTCTATACTCTCCTTTTTTCTTTTTTATGATATTAACAATGTTTGAAGGAGACAGGATATAGGGGAATATAGGAATTTCCTAGGACACACGCCCCCACATATAGGCCGACGCTCAATACCGTTAAGACGGTGAGTGTTAATTAGCAGGGTAGCTAATTTTAGAGAATACCCCCCCTTTTTTCGGGGGTGTTTTTTTTCCCCTTTTTTTTTTTTTTTTTTGTGTGTTTTTTTCTTTTTTCCCCAGGAGAGGGGGACTTCAACCCCCCATCCCCCCACCTGCACGCTCACTCCTCCTTGACTACTTTACTCCTTATATACTTAATCAATACCCAGGAATAAAGTAAGACAGGATGGAGACACTGAATATACTGTCACTGAACGTGAAGGGATTGAATACACCCGAAAAAAGGAGGGTTCTTATGCATGACATGCAAAGACTAAGAATAGATGTGGCATATATACAGGAAACACACTTTAGAGAAGACAAGACTCCGATTCTGAAGAACAGGTTATATCCAACCGTATATCACGCGACAAATCAGGAGTCAAAGTCAAAGGGGGTGTCTATTCTTATAGCAGGAAGAATCAAGTGGACATACTTAGACTCAATGAGAGACCCGAAAGGAAGATATCTATTTGTGAAGGGTAAAATAGGAGGAATAGAGGTAACACTTGCTACTGTATATGCCCCAAATGAACAACAGGGAACTTTCTTGGACAAAACGGTTAAACGTTTACAAGGATTTTTAGAAGGCCACTTGATTTTGGGAGGGGATTTGAATATCCCACTAGACCCCAAAGTGGACACATCATCAGGAAAGTCATCTACCCCTCATGGGATGAGAAACTGCATCACTCGGACTCTGTATAAAAACCAGCTGATTGACATATGGAGATTGTTACATAATAAAGAAAAAGACTATACGTTTTACTCTACACCACATAAAATATACTCTCGTATAGATTTCTTCTTAATTCCACACGTTCAACTACACTCAGTACGATCGGCTAAAATAGGATCTATTACATGGTCAGATCACGCCCCGATCTTCCTAGAATACGAGATACAAGATCTTAGGCAGATCAGACCAAACCAGTGGAGACTAAATGAAAGTTTGTTGCAGGATAAAGAGGTCCTAGAAGACGTAATCAAAGAGCTGAAGTTTTAATTTAGCACCAATGATACCCCAGAGTGCGATCCCGGAATTGTCTGGGAAGCACACAAGGTGGTTATCAGAGGAGTGCTAATTAAACATGGGTCCAGAATAAAAAGGAAACGCACGGAAAAATTAGGAAGACTATTGAAAGAACTAGCCACGCTAGAAGGTAGGCATAAACAAATAAGATCAACAGTTGTAGAGGAAGAGCTGGCTAGGAAAAGAGCAGAAATTACCGATCTCCTGTACTATAAGGCAAGAGCAGCAATACAAAGATGTAAAAAGTTCGCATATGAGTCAGGAGATAAGTGCGGGAAAGGACTCGCTAGATTATTACGCGAGGAGAAGATGAGTAACTATATCCCATATATTAAGCCACTAAAGAAACCGAAGGTTTTTAAACCAAATGATATAGCGAAAGAGTTTCAAGAATACTACTGCTCTCTTTATAATATGCAAAGTAAGCCCCCGACTAAAGAACAGATCGATCAGTATCTCATGGAATCAGCAATACCAAAACTATCAGAATCAGATAAAGAGAGGCTAGACGACCCTATAACTGAAGAGGAACTTAAAGTGGCAGTAAATTCAATGAAATTGGGGAAAGCCCCAGGACCCGATGGCTACACGGGTCAATATTATAAAACTTTGTTTCCCTCACTATCCAAATATATGATTAAATTATTTAACGCATTAGGGACATCGGCTAGTCTAACGAAAGAAACGGTATTAGCCTATATTTCGGTGATACCAAAAGAGGGGAAAGATTTGGGCCTATGCGGGAGTTACCGGCCGATCTCTTTGCTAAACTCGGACGTAAAGATCTTCGCCAAGGTTCTGGCAAACAGGATACAACAGCACATTCCAGATCTAATACACTTGGACCAAGTGGGATTCGTGCCCGCCCGGGAAGCGCGGGACAACACCATTAAAGCCATCAACCTGGTGCAGATAGTAAATACAAAAAAGACACAATGTGTATTCCTGAACACAGATGCAGAAAGGCCTTTGACAGGGTGAACTGGAGCTTCATGCATGCAGTACTACAACATGGAGGCTTTGGAGAGAAAATAATAAAATGGATATTCTCGATGTACTCAGGCCTAGCGGCCCAAGTACGGGCCAACGGAATACTATCAGAGCCCTTCCAGATATCGAACGGGACAAGGCAGGGGTGTCCCCTATCCCCACTCCTCTTCGCCCTGTCTTTAGAACCCTTCCTGTGTACTCTGCGTTTAAATGGGAACATTACAGGAGTACACATAGGGGAGAACCACTGTAAAATCACAGCCTTCGCAGACGACATGTTGTTTACCCTTACCAAACCATTGACCTCAATTCCGAATTTAATGAGGGAATTTGAGAAATATGGCTCTCTCTCGAACTTAAGTATAAACTTTAATAAGTCAGAAGCAATGGGAGTCAATGTGCCGCAAGCATCAATAACATGTCTAAAACAAAAAATGTAAGTTTAAGTGGACAGATAGAGCACTGACATATTTAGGCATACAACTACCAGGGAAAGTAGATAAGATCTTTGAACTAAATTTCCCACCGCTACTGCAAAAGGTGAAGATTTTACTGAATAAGTGGAACCAGGGTTTTCATACCTGGCTAGGCCGATGTAATATCATCAAGATGAACATACTCCCCAAAATGCTTTATGTATTCCAAACATTACCAATACACATCCCTGTACATTACTTTAAAGTATGTCAGAGAGCTATTTTTGAGTTTATATGGGCACATAAAAACCCCAGAATACAAAGGAAACAACTAATGTATACTAAACAACAGGGAGGACTTGGGGTGCCAGATATAAGGAAATATTATTATGCTGTACACCTGAATAGGTTAATCGACTGGAACAGGCATTCAGATACCAAATTATGGGTGCAAATTGAACAGTCCCAATCTAAAATACCATTAGAAAGGGCACCATGGTGGTCTGCCCCATTGCCTAAAGAAATTAACAAGAACCCGATTCTGGGGAATACGGTGAAAACATGCGCAACAGCATTTTCTATAATGGGCATCGACCCTAAGACCTCCCCATTATATCCAGTGATAGGTAACCCCTTGTTCCCCCCGGGATGTGAAGACGGAGCCTTTCGACATCTGAGGGAGGAGGGGAGTAGACAGGTAGTGAATTATATCCGAATGGGAAGATGGCTTACAATAGCCGAACTGATGGAACAAGAGAACGTATTCCGTTTAAAATTTTGGAATGCACTCCAGATGGTTCACTTCCTGAACACACTACCAAACCCAGGGGCCTTTGAGAGACCACTCACGAGACTAGAGAGGGTGTGTAGTGAAAGGGGAACATTAACACATACTCTCTCAATAAGTTATGAACTACTAGTACAGCCAGGGAGCCATCCTTTGAAGTGTGTCCAAGATTGGGAACAGGAATTAAAAAAGGTATTTAGTATGGAACAGCGAAAACGTATATACAGACGAACGTATGAAACATCGATTTGTACAAGGACACAGGAGACAAATTACAAGATCTTTGCGAGATGGTATAGGACTCCGGAGAGACTAAATAGAATCTTCCCAGAGGTGTCAGATAAATGTTGGAGGTGTCAGGGAAGTAAAGGGACGATGTTACATATATTTTGGGACTGTCCCCTGTTAAGGAGTTATTGGCAGGAGATTAAAAGGGTCCTCCAGATTTGTTCAGACTACGAGATACCGGAAGAACCAGAATTTTATCTTCTACATGTGAATCAAATTCAAGAGAAAGCGTACAGGGAGACAAGTATATGCCATCTATTAGATGCAGCAAAGGCATGCATAACAAAGAAGTGGAAGTCATCATCCCCCCCAACCATAGAGATGTGGATAAGTAAAGTAAAGGAAATCTGTAAATTAGAAGAATTAGTATTGACAGCACAACATCAACAGGAAAGATATCTAAGAACCTGGACTTCCTGGAATTCCTTTCTAGATTCCAGGGCAGAGGGGCGAGGAGAGTAAAGACTAATAATATAGACGACACCTCGAATATGAAGGGGGAGAGAGTAGGAAGATTGAAAAAACAGAGTGTGGGTTTTTTTTTTTTTTTCTCTTTTTCCTCTTTTTTTTTTTCCTTTCTCCCTTTCTCTTTTTGTCTTTGTCCCTCCCCTCTTTATGTAGTAGTATCCCGGAGGGTACTTTAAGTTACGAGGGGATACACAATGGTATGCATCTGCATGTAGACCCATCTGTATTATGTATTATAACTGTAACACTGTTACAACTGTTCAAAGTTTTATAATTTTTGTTTTAAAACAAGAAGAGATAAAGTGATAAGGGTAACTACTACAGAGGGGAACAGGTAAGGGGAGGATGATGGGGAGGGGAGGGAGCTCTCCTTCCCATCCCCCCCCCTTTTTTTTTTTTTTTCTCCTTGCTTTTTGCTTTGTGGCCCTCCTTTTCATTTTATCCCTTTTTCTTTTTTTTTGATTGTGGTGCGTGTTTCAGGCTTTAGGGAGTGCTGTTGTTTCCCCCAGATAACCAGGTGGAGGGGGGGTGTAAATAGGGTTGGCAAGTAAGGATGAAGATGACCAAGGTTTAAAGGGGCACACGATAGTATGTACTGTAATGTTGTATATAATAGGTTCAGTTGGACTTACCTGTACATGTATCATTATTTTATTTTCAAATAAAAAAGACTTAAATCACAAAAAAAAAGGAAGAGAGTTTCTGCACACCGGTGGGACGTCACTTCTCACACCCGGACCCCACTATACAAGACCTTCATGTCTTAGTTCTCAACCACTTGAGACCCGTGGTATGGACGAAAGACGTCAACAGCGCGGCTCTCAGGTGCCAAGTGGACGTCTTTGGACGTCATTTAAAGTGCATTACCCGCACACGCCACTGGGGGACACGCAGCAGGTAAACAATGTCTCGGCACATCACTGAAGAGCCGATGCGTGTACCTGGATATCCGCCGGGTACATGCGATCGGCGGGAACACAGCAGGTGACAGAGCAGGGACGTGGAGCTCTGTGTGTAATGATGGGGTGTAAACACAGAGCTCCACGTGCTGTCAAGGAGAGAGGAGACCCCCGAGTGTTAACCCCTTCCCTGCCAGTCACATTTATACAGTAATTGGTGCATTTTTATAGCACTGATCGCTGTATAAATGACAATGGTCCCAAATTTGTGTCAAAAGTGTCCGATGTGTCCGCCGCAATATCGCAGTCCTGACAAAATTCGCAGATCGCCGCCATTACTAGTAAAAAAAATAAATAAAACAAATCATAATTCTGTTCCCCATTTTGTAGGCGCTATAACCTTTGCGCAAACCAGTCGCTTATTGCGATTTTTTTTTTTTTTTTTACAAAAATACGTTGAAAAATACGTATCGGCCTTAACTGAGAAAAAAAATTGTGAATCAGAACTGCTTGGACCTTGAAGAAGTGGTGACACCCCGAAACCTTGTCCACCAATACCGGAGAGAGAGAGAGAGAGAGAGAGAGAGAGAGAGAGAGAGAGAGAGAGAGAGACTGCCACCTTTTCTTCAGGCCAAACCCGAACACTTTACAAACTCTGATGTAAGAGATTCTCTGTGGCATACTTAGAGGCAGGAGAGAAAAGGTGGGAGACTTAGTCTGGTCTGAAACCCGGACGCACAATTCCAAACCCGAACTGTCCGGGTGAATCCCGTACAGGTGGCCACCCTAGAGGGACAGCCGGCCCAGATCATTCACCACAATAGAGATCTGTGTATTCCAGAAAGATTACCAATCAGCAGATAAAGATCCTCCAATCACCCGGAGTTATCACTGCAATCACCCCGGCACCATGATTGTTATGGTATCAGGAGGATCGGAGCGCATTATTTCTATTATTACTGTAATATAAAATCATTCAACTCCCCATAAGAGAGGTCCGAGTGTCACTCACCACCGTCACCTGCCATCAGTGTCCCCAGCAGAGTCCCTCCTTACATGGAGGGCCCCCCTCTTCAAGGTTCCCCCACTGGCACCCCAGGCCCCTCCTCTTCTTCTAATGTGCCCTTCCAGCGCTCCAGGCTCCTCCTCTTCTTTTAGAGTGCCCCCGCCGGTGCTCCAGGCCCCATGGAGAGCCAGTTACACTGGGGGCACCCATGCAGGCTCACTCCTGAGCCTCGCTGCTGTGTCCCATGTCACTGGATTTGACTGACAACAGCGGGAGACAATGGCTCCTGCTGCTATCAATCTGTGCAATGATGAGAGAGACAGCGGCTGCCCAGAGCACTTTTTGCGATTCGGCACGGCGTCCTTTACCTGACAATTGTGCTGTTGCACCAAAACAAAATTGATGTAATTTTTTTATGACAAATAGAGATTTCTGTTGGTGATATTTGATCTCCTCTGCAGATTTTATTTTTTTTGCGCTATAAACAAAAATAGAGAATTATTAAAAAAAAGCAACATTTTTAACTTTTTTACTATAATAAATATCCCCCAAAAATATAAAAAAAACATTATTTTTCCTCCTATATTGATTGGTTTGCACAAAAGTTATAGCGTCTACAAAATGGAGGATAGATTTATGGCATTTTTATGAGTAATGGCGGCGATCTGCGATTTTTATTGTGACTGCGACATTGTGGCGGACACATCGGACACGTTTGACACTATTTTGGGACCATTGTCATTTATACAGCGATCAGTGCTATAAAAATGCAGTGATTACTGTATAAATGTGACTGACAGGGAAAATGTTAAACAATAGGGGGTGATCAAGGGGTTAAGTGTGTCCTAGGGAGTGATTCTAACTGCGGGGGGGCTGGGATCACTACAACATGACAGAGATCACTGCTCCCGATGACAGGGGGCAGTAAATCTCTGTCGTGTTGCTAGGCAGAACAGGGAAATGCCTTGTTTACATAGGCATCTCCCCGTTTTGCTGTTCCGTGACACGATCACAGGACACCGGCAGACATCGAGTCCACGGACCCACGGGCATGGTCACGCAGTACACAGCAGGCACGCACACGCCCACTTGCCCCGGGGGACGTACAGGTACGCCCACTTGCCCACCGCTGCCGTTGTGCGGACGTGTACCGGCGCGCGGCGCTCAGCAAGGGGTAAATAGTTTGTGGATTTGAGTGTTTGGATGGAAATCACAAAATGCAGCAAGTTGTACTTTTCTTGTAAACGCAAATAAAGAGCCGGCAATGATATCAATGAGGATGAGTGAAAGACGTAAAACTTTATTTGTATTTGTTCTGCGCTTTGCGTTGCTGTGAGGAGATCAGGGGGCGTTTCCCTCCAGCTTTGCACACGTTCCTCCCGGAGATCAGAAAACACGTGATTTCCTTCTATGGGGGAGGGGAGATCTACAAGAGACTGTTATATGGAGGAGAAACATTGCGAGATTCTTCCGAGAGAGTCACAGAGGTGAGGAGAGAGAGAGAGAGAGAGAGAGAGAGGGAAGGAGATAGAGAGAGAGAGAGGTGAGAACTTCTTCTATCTTTCTGAGCGAGAGTCTGAGATGAATGAGAGAGAGAGAGAGAGATGGAGGGAGAAGAGAGAGAGAGAGAGAGAGGGAAGGAGAGAGAAGGAAAGAAAGGGAAGGAGAGAGGGAGGGAGAGAGGGAAGGAGGGAGAGAGAGAGAAGGAAGGAGAGAGAGGGATGGAGGGAGAAAGAGAGAGAGAGAGAGAAGGAAAGAGAGAGAGGGATGGAGGGAGAAAGAGAGAGAGAGAGAGAGAGAGAGAGAAGGAAGGAGAGAGAAGTAAGGAGAGAGAGAGAGAGAGAAGGAAGGAGAGAAGGACAGAGAGGGAAGGAGAGAGACGGAAGGAGAGAGAGAGAGAGGGAAGGAGAGAGACGGAAGGAGAGAGAGAGGGAAGGAGAGAGAAGGAGAGAGACGGAAGGAGAGGAGAGAGACAGAGGGAAGGAGAGAGAAGGAAGGAGAGAGAAGGAAGGAGAGAGAAGGAAGGAGAGAGAGAGAGGGAAGGAGATAGGACAGAGAGGGAAGGAGAGAGAAGGAGAGAGACGGAAGGAGAGAAGGAGAGAGACAGAGGGAAGGAGAGAGAAGGAAGGAGAGAGAAGGAAGGAGAGAGAAGGAAGGAGAGAGAGGGATGGAGGGAGAGAGAGAGAGAGAGAGAAGGAGAGAGAGAAGGAAGGAGAGAGAAGAAGGGAGAGAAGGAGAGAGAGAAGGAAGGAGAGAAGCAAGGAGAGAGAGAGAGAGAGAGAGAGAGAGAGAGAGAGAAGGACAGAGAGGGAAGGAGAGAGGAGAGAGAGGGAAGGAGAGAAGGAGAGAGGGAGAGAGGGGGAAGGAGAGAGAAGGAAGGAGAGAGAGGGAAGGAGAGAGAAGAAAGGAGAGAAGGAGAGAGAGAGAGGGAAGGAGAGAGAGAGAGGGAAGGAGAGAGAGGGAAGGAGAGAGAAGGAAGGAGAGAGGGAGGGAGAAAGAGAGAAAGAGGGGGGGGAGGAGAGGGGGAGGGAGAAAGAAAGAGAGAGAGAGATGGAAGGAAAGAGAGGGAAAGAGGAGGAGAAACATTGCAAGATTCTTCTGAGAGAGTCACAGAGGTGAGAACTTCTGAGATGAACGAGGGAGGGAGGGGTAAGGAGAGAGAAGGAATGAGAGAGAAGGTAGGAGAGAGAGGGAAGGAGGGAGAGGGAAGGAGGGAGAAGGAAGGAGGGAGAGGGAAGGAGAGAGGGGGAAGGAGAGAGGGGGAAGGAGAGAGAGAGGGAAGGAGAGAGAGAGAGGGAAGGAGAGAGAAGGAAGGAGAGAGGGAGAAAGAGAGAGAAGGAAGGAGAGAGGGAGAAAGAGAGAGAGAGAGAGAGGGGGGAAGGAGAGAGAGGGAAGGAGGGAGAAAGAAAGAGAGAGAGGAGAGAGAGAAGGAAGGAAAGAGGAGGAGAAACATTGCAAGATTCTTCTGAGAGAGTCACAGAGGTGAGAACTTCTGAGATGAATGAGGGAGGGAGGGAGGGGGAAAGCGAGAGAGAGAAGGAGAGAGAAGGAAGGAGAGAGGGAGGGAGGGAGAAATAAAGAGAGAGAGGGGGAAAGAGAGAGAGAGGAGGAGAGAGAAGGAAGGAGAGAGAGAGGAGAGAGAAGGAGAGAGAGAGAGGGACGGAGAGAGAGGGAAGGAGAGATATGGAAGGAGAGAGGGAGGGAGGGAGGGAGAGAGAGAGAGAGAGAGAGAGAGAGAGGGGGGAAGGAGAAAGAAGGAAGGAGAGAGGGAGGGAGAAAGAAAGAGAGAGAGAGAGGGGGAAGGAGAGAGGGGGAAGGAGAGAGGGGGAAGGAGAGAGGGGGAAGGAGAGAGGGGGATGGAGAGAGAGGGATGGAGAGAGAGGGATGGAGAGAGAGGGATGGAGAGAAAGGGATGGAGAGAGAGGGTTGGAGAGAGATGGAAGGAGAGAGAGGGAAGGAGAGAGACGGAAGGAGGGAGGGAGAGAGAGAGAGAGAGAGGGGGGAAGGAGAAAGAAGGAAGGAGAGAGGGAGGGAGGGAGAAAGAGAGAGAGAGGGGGAAGGATTGAGAAGGAAGGAGAGAGAAGGAAGGAGAGAGGGGGAAGGAGAGAGAAGGAAGGAGAGAAGGAGGGAGAAAGAAGGAGAGAGAGGGGGAAGGAGAGAGAGAGGGAAGGAGAGAGACGGAAGGAGAGAGACGGAAGGAGAGAGAAAGAGGGATGGAGGAGAGGGATGGAGAGAGAGGGATGGAGAGAGAGGGATGGAGAGAGACGGAAGGAGAGAGAGGGAAGGAGAGAGACGGAAGGAGGGAGGGAGAGAGAGAGAGAGAGAAGGGGGAAGGAGAAAGAAGGAAGGAGAGAGGGAGGGAGAAAGAAAGAGAGAGAGAGAGGGGGAAGGAGAGAGGGGGAAGGAGAGAGGGGGATGGAGAGAGAGGGATGGAGAGAGAGGGATGGAGAGAGAGGGATGGTGAGAGAGGGATGGAGAGAGAGGGATGGAGAGAGAGGGTTGGAGAGAGATGGAAGGAGAGAGAGGGAAGGAGAGAGACGGAAGGAGGGAGGGAGAGAGAGAGAGAGAGAGAGAGAGAGAGGGGGGAGGAGAAAGAAGGAAGGAGAGAGGGAGGGAGAAAGAAAGAGAGAGAGAGGGGGAAGGAGAGAGAAGGAAGGAGAGAGACGGGTGGAGAGAGACGGAAGGAGAGAGACGGAAGGAGAGAGACGGAAGGAGAGAGACGGGTGGAGAGAGACGGAAGGAGAGAGAAAGAGGGAAGGAGAGAGAGGGAAGGAGAGAGGGGGAAGGAGAGAGGGGGAAGGAGAGAGGGGGAAGGAGAGAGGGGGAAGGAGAGAGAGGGAAGGAGAGAGAGGGGGAAGGAGAGAGAAGGAAGGAGGGAGGGAGGGAGAGAGAGAGAGAGAGAGAGGGGGGAAGGAGAAAGAAGGAAGGAGAGGGAGGGAGGGAGAAAGAGGGGGAAGGAGAGAGACGGAAGGAGAGAGAAGGAAGGAGAGAGGGAGGGAGAAAGAAAGAGAGAGAGAGAGGGGGAAGGAGAGAGGGGGAAGGAGAGAGAGGGATGGAGAGAGAGGGATGGAGAGAGAGGGATGGAGAGAGAGGGATGGAGAGAGAGGGTTGGAGAGAGATGGAAGGAGAGAGAGGGAAGGAGAGAGACGGAAGGAGGGAGGGAGAGAGAGAGAGAGAGAGGGGGGAAGGAGAAAGAAGGAAGGAGAGAGGGAGGGAGGGAGAAAGAAAGAGAGAGAGGGGGAAGGATTGAGAAGGAAGGAGAGAAGGAGGGAGAAAGAAAGAGAGAGAGGGGGAAGGAGAGAGAGAGGGAAGGAGAGAGACGGAAGGAGAGAGACGGAAGGAGAGAGAAAGAGGGAAGGAGAAAGGGGGAAGGAGAGAGAGGGATGGAGAGAGAGGGATGGAGAGAGAGGGATGGAGAGAGAGGGATGGAGAGAGAAGGTTGGAGAGAGAAGGTTGGAGAGAGATGGAAGGAGAGAGAGGGAAGGAGGGAGGAGAGAGAGAGAGAGAGAGAGAGAGAGAGAGAGAGAGAGGGGGGGGAAGGAGAAAGAAGGAAGGAGAGAGGGAGGGAGGGAGAAAGAAAGAGAGAGAGAGAGGGGGAAGGAGAGAGGGGGAAGGAGAGAGGGGGATGGAGAGAGAGGGATGGGGAGAGAGGGATGGAGAGAGAGGGATGGAGAGAGAGGGAAGGAGAGAGATGGAAGGAGAGAGAGGGAAGGAGAGAGACGGAAGGAGGGAGGGAGAGAGAGAGAGAGGGGGGGGAGGAGAAAGAAGGAAGGAGAGAGGGAGGGAGGGAGAAAGAGAGAGAGAGGGGGAAGGAGAGAGAAGGAAGGAGAGAGAAGGAAGGAGAGAAGGAGGGAGAAAGAAAGAGAGAGAGGGGGAAGGAGAGAGAGAGGGAAGGAGAGAGAGAGAGACGGAAGGAGAGAGACGGAAGGAGAGAGAAAGAGGGAAGGAGAGAGGGGGAAGGAGAGAGGGGGAAGGAGAGAGAGGGATGGAGAGAGACGGAAGGAGAGAGACGGAAGGAGAGAGACGGGTGGAGAGAGACGGGTGGAGAGAGACGGAAGGAGAGAGGGGGAAGGAGAGAGAAAGAGGGAAGGAGAGAGAGGGAAGGAGAGAGGGGGAAGGAGAGAGGGGGAAGGAGAGAGGGGGAGAGAGAGGGGGAAGGAGAGAGAAGGAAGGAGGGAGGGAGGGAGAGAGAGAGAGGGGGGAAGGAGAAAGAAGGAAGGAGAGGGAGGGAGGGAGAAAGAGGGGGAAGGAGAGAGGGGGAAGGAGAGAGAAGGAAGGAGAGAGGGAGGGAGGGAGAGAGAGAGAGGGGGGAAGGAGAAAGAAGGAAGGAGAGGGAGGGAGAAAGAGAGAGAGAGACGGAAGGAGAGAGACGGAAGGAGAGAGACGGAAGGAGAGAGACGGAGGAGAGAGACGGAAGGAGAGAGACAGAAGGAGAGAGAAGGAATGAGGGAGGGAGAGAGAGAGAGAGAGAGGGGGAAGGAGAGAGAAGGAAGGAGAGAGAGGAAAGGAGAGAGGGAGGGAGAAAGAAAGAGAGAGAGGGGGGGAAGGAGAGAGAAGGAAGGAGAGAGAGGAAAGGAGAGAAGGAGGGAGAAAGAAAGAGAGAAGGAGGGAGAAAGAAAGAGAGAGAGGGGGAAGGAGAGAGGGGGAAGGAGAGAGAGGGAAGGAGAGAGGGGGAAGGAGAGAGGGGGAAGGAGAGAGAGGGATGGAGAGAGACGGAAGGAGAGAGACGGAAGGAGAGAGACGGAAGGAGAGAGACGGGTGGAGAGAGACGGGTGGAGAGAGACGGGTGGAGAGAGACGGAAGGAAAGAGACGGAAGGAGAGAGAAAGAGGGAAGGAGAGAGAGGGAAGGAGAGAGGGGGAAGGAGAGAGGGGGAAGGAGAGAGAGGGGGAAGGAGAGAGAAGGAAGGAGGGAGGGAGGGAGAGAGAGAGAGGGGGGAAGGAGAACGAAGGAAGGAGAGGGAGGGAGAAAGAGAGAGAGAGACGGAAGGAGAGAGACGGAAGGAGAGAGACGGAAGGAGAGAGACGGAAGGAGAGAGACAGAGGAGAGAGACGGAAGGAGAGAGACAGAAGGAGAGAGAAGGAAGGAGGGAGGGAGAGAGAGAGAGAGAGAGGGGGAAGGAGAGAGAAGGAAGGAGAGAGAGGAAAGGAGAGAGGGAGGGAGAAAGAAAGAGAGAAGGAGGGAGAAAGAAAGAGAGAGAGGGGGAAGGAGAGAGGGGGAAGGAGAGAGAGGGAAGGAGAGAGAAGGAAGGAGAGAGGGGGAAGGAGAGAGAAGGAAGGAGAGAAGGAGGGAGAAAGAAAGAGAGAGAGAGGGAAGGAGAGAGGGGGAAGGAGAGAGGGGGAAGGAGAGAGGGAGGGAGAAAGAAAGAGAGAGAGGGGGAATGGGGAGAGGGGGAAGGAGAGAGGGAGGGAGAGAGAGAGAGAGAGAAAGGGGGGAAGGAGAAAGAAGGAAGGAGAGAGGGAGGGAGTAGGGTTGCCACCTGTACAGGATTCACCCGTACAGTACGGGTTTTAAATCATGTGTCCGGGTCTCCTTCCGCCTTCTACCCGGACACATGATTTAAACTGTACTGTGGCTGGTGGAGGAACACGAGTAGTTAAAGTTGTTAGGGGAAAGTTCTTATCCTTATACAGAAGTTCCAATAATCTAATCTGAGTCCCCACGTCAGACAGCAGCACAAGGATCACTCTGCAGGGACTATTTGATGGCTTTCGGGGCTCAGGCGGAGTAATCCTTGTGTTGTGGTTCTAGGCAATTCCATTACTCAGTGTATCTGTATAGATGAGGACATGGGGACTCAGATAAGATTGGCCAACTGCTGAATGAAGATAAGAACTTTCCCCTAATGACATTAACTCCTTGTGTTCCTCCACCAGCAGCAGAGCGGGTCACAGAGAATACAGTCTGGAGGTCGGCACTTCTTGAGCCCCCAGGGAGTTAAATAGAGTTCCTTCTTCTGACCCCCCCAGCACATGTTTTTTTGGAATTCCTGCACACAAGGTCACTCCACAGAACACACTGGCATGGCTGAACAATTCATCCCCCTCCCCCCCCCCCTTCACACTTGTGCAAAAACAGACATTGCATGTGATTTGCACCCACATGCAATCAATGCGAGTTCAGCCATACAGTCGTATACAGTTCTATGGCTGAACTCGCATTAGATTTGCAGGAAATAGTTAGGGTTGCCACCCGTCCACTGCCCTACTGACACCGTCCACTGCCCTACTGACACCGTCCACTGCCCTACTGACACCGTCCACTGCTCCACCGACACCGTCCACTGCTCCACCGACACCGTCCACTGCCCCACCGACACCGTCCACTGCCCCACCAACACCGTCCACTGCTCCACCGACACCGTCCACTGCCCCACTGACACCGTCCACTGCTCCACCGACACCGTCCACTGCCCTACCGACACCGTCCACTGCTCCACCGACACCGTCCACTGCTCCACCGACACCGTCTACTGCCCCACCGACACCGTCCACTGCCCTACCGACACCGTCCACTGCCCCACCGACACCGTCCACTGCTCCACCGACACCGTCCACTGCCCCACCGAGACCGTCCACTGCCCCACCGAGACCGTCCACTGCCCCACCGAGACCGTCCACTGCCCCACCGACACCGTCCACTGCTCCACCGACACCGTCCACTGCTCCACCGACACCGTCCACTGCCCCACCGAGACCGTCCACTGCCCCACCGAGACCGTCCACTGCCCCACCGAGACCGTCCACTGCCCCACCGACACCGTCCACTGCTCCACCGACACCATCCACTGCTCCACCGACACCGTCCACTGCCCTACCGACACCGTCCACTGCTCCACCGACACCGTCCACTGCCCCACCGAGACCGTCCACTGCCCCACCGAGACCGTCCACTGCCCCATCGAGACCGTCCACTGCCCCACCGAGACCGTCCACTGCCCCACCGACACCGTCCACTGCGCCACTGACTGACAGTGTCCACTTTTAAGGTAGGCTAGGTTCATATTGTGACATTTCTTTTATTAATCTAATCATATTTTATGGGCACACCATGCCCCTTTAAGTCCACCCCCCTCTCCACTGTTGACACAATTTGGCCACAGCCACTGTAGCGTACTATGCGCGCCTTCTTACTACTTTCCTAGGGTAACTCAAAGGTGTCCTAAGTCTCTTACAATCCTATAGCATGCAATACAAAAAAAATTTCCACGCGCCGCTAAAGTGTTCGTGTTTGGCTTGATGAAAAGGTGGCAACCCTAGGAGGGAGGGAGAAAGAAAGAGAGAGAGAGGGGGAAGGAGAGAGGGGGAAGGAGAGAGGGGGAAGGAGGGAGAAAGAAAGAAAGAGAGAGAGAGGGAAGGAGAGAGAGGGAAGGAGGGAGAGGGAAGGAGAGAGAGGGAAGGAGGGAGGGGGAAGGAGAGAGGGGGAAGGAGAGAGAGGGAAGGAGGGAGGGGGAAGGAGAGAGAGGGAAGGAGGGAGGGGGAAGGAGAGAGAGGAAAGGAGGGAGAGGGAAGGAGAGAGAGGGAAGGAGAGAGAGGGAAGGAGAGAGAGGGAAGGAGGGAGGGGGAAGGAGAGAGAGGGAAGGAGGGAGGGGGAAGGAGAGAGAGGGAAGGAGGGAGGGGGAAGGAGAGAGAGGGAAGGAGGGAGGGGGAAGGAGAGAGGGGGAAGGAGGGAGGGGGAAGGAGAGAGAGGAAAGGAGGGAGGGGGAAGGAGAGAGAGGGAAGGAGGGAGGGGGAAGGAGAGAGAGGGAAGGAGGGAGAGGGAAGAAGGGAGAAAGAAAGAAAGAGAGAGAGAGGGAAGGAGAGAGAGGGAAGGAGGGAGAGGGAAGGAGGGAGAGAGAGAGAGAGAGAGAGAGAGAGAGAGAGAGAGAGAGAGAGAGAGAGAAGGAAGGAAAGAGAGGGAAAGAGGAGGAGAAACATTGCAAGATTCTTCTGAGAGAGTCACAGAGGTGAGAACTTCTGAGATGAACGAGGGAGGGGGAAGGAGAGAGAAGGAAGGAGAGAGAGGGAAGGAGGGAGAGGGAAGGAGGGAGAAAGAAGAGAGAGAGAGAGAGAGAGAGAGAGGAGCGAGAAGGAAGGAGCGAGAAGGAAGGAGCGAGAAGGAAGGAGGGAGAAGGAAGGAGGGAGAAAGAAGGAGAGAGAGGGATGGAGGGAGAGAGAGAGAGAGGAGAGAGAAGGAAGGAGAGAGAAGGAAGGAGGGAGAAAGAAAGAGAGAGAGAGAGAGGAGCGAGAAGGAAGGAGCGAGAAGGAAGGAGGGAGAAGGAAGGAGTGAGAAGGAAGGAGTGAGAAGGAAGGAGTGAGAAGGAAGGAGTGAGAAGGAAGGAGTGAGAAGGAAGGAGTGAGAAGGAAGGAGTGAGAAGGAAGGAGTGAGAAGGAAGGAGGGAGAAGGAAGGAGGGAGAAGGAAGGAGGGAGAAGGAAGGAGGGAGAAAGAAGGAGAGAGAGGGATGGAGGGAGAAAGAAAGAGAGAGAGAGAGGAGAGAGAAGGAAGGAGAGAGAAGGAATGAGCGAAAGGGAACGAGGGAGAAAAAAAGAGAGAAAGAGAGAGAGAGAGAGAAGGAAGGAGCGAGAGGGAAGGAGAGAGAAGGAAGGAGAGAGAGGGAAGGAGAGAGAGGGAAGGAGGGAGAAAAAAGAGAGAAAGAGAGAGAGCGAAGGAGAGAGAAGGAAGGAGAGAAGGAGGGAGGGAGAAAGAGAGAGGGATGGAGAGAGGGATGGAGGGACAGCCGGCCCACATCATTCACCACAATAGAGATCTGTGTATTCCAGAAAGATTACCAATCAGCAGATAAAGATCCTCCAATCACCCGGAGTTATCACTGCAATCACCCTGGCACCATGATTGTTATGGTATCAGGAGGATTGGAGCGCATTATTTCTATTATCACTGTAATATAAAATGAAATCATTCAACTCACCATAAGAGAGAGGTCCGAGTGTCACTCACCACGTTGTCTGCCATCAGTGTCCTCTGGACCAATTTCAGGGAGGGAAGACTTAAAAAAGTGACAGTTTCACTGAGATCTTCTCCCTCCCAGCGTCGCCAACACCCCACCACCCCCCCTCCCCGCACATCATCTCCATTTACCGGTGCCGTTTTTTTTTTCTGCTACCATGGGTTATATGAAATACTCTGCAAAAACCATTTGGAAATTAAAACCTCTCGCCTCTATACTTCCAACTGTCACTATAAAAGCTCTAAAGAGTGAGCAACTGTTGAGAATCGATCGAAAATCAACAGTAAAAACCTGCATACAGGGTAACCAGCCCAGACGCATATCATGCGCCCTGATTAACACAAGATCAGCGGTAAAACACCGGGAAGAAATCCATGATTTCATCCTTCTACACGATATAGACTGCCTCTTCATTACAGAAAGTTGGCTCACAGGCGACTGCAACACTATTCTGGGAGACTTGGTGCCTGCAAATTATCGCATCCAAATGCAGAACAGAGTGGGGAAAAGAGGGGGAGGCCTGGCGGTGATCCACAAGATTCACCTCTCAATCACTAAACCTGTCCTCCAATACTCGCTTCCATTCATGGAGACCCCCACTCTTCAGCTGCAAACAAACCCCCAAGACACAGTCCATATTCTACTGTGCTATAGACCACCTGGCCCAAAAACGCACCTTCTCACTTCACTAACAGAATTCATCTCCTCTTACCCCTAAGCATCAAATATCTTTTGTTGCTGGGGGACTTCAACCTCTGGGCCAACTCCTCGTTGGATCCCATCGCTGACGCCTGCATCGACCATCTGGAAGGACTAGGTCTGCAGCAATTAATACGAGGGACCACTCATGCCTCAGGCCATACCCTCAATCTCATTTTCAGACAGGATTTGGAAATTGAGATGGGGAAAAATGAGCCACTTCCATGGACTGATCACCACGCTTTAAATTTAAAATCGCCAACCACCTCAGGCCAAATAAAACAAAAAAAACGGTGATAACTCACTGAACTAAATCCCAGAAGAAGCTCCATTCGGAACTCTTCAAAACGACCCTAAAAAAATAAACACAATACAACATAAACAAACGGCAGCAGAAACACTTGACGCCATTAACAAGGCGCTACTTCAGTCCGCCGACTGGGTGGCACCAAAACGCAAAACTTGCATCCGGAAAAACAACGCCGGCTGGTTTAACGACCAGCTGACGCTGCTAAAGCAAGAGCATAGAAGAGCCGAAGCTGTGTGGAAAAGGAGCTTTTCTGATAGGAACCTCACTATTTATAAGACAATAACAAAGAAATATCATAAAGAAATCTTTATGGCAAAAAAAAATCATTTCGCCAACATCATCACCAAGGCCCTAAACCGCCCTCGCGACCTCTTCAAGCTGGTTTCGCACTCAATGAATCCAGCCTGCTTAGAGCCCCCCAATGCTGATTCCAACGGCGGATCCAGGGGGGGTAACAGGGAAATTCCCCCCCCCCCCCGAGGCAATCATGTCACATTGACTTAAACATTTTTAGGGGTCCAGAGGTCCCCAGGGGTCCGGAAGCCACCAGGGACCCAGATGGCAAACCCCTCTTTTTTTATTTATTTTTTTATAAAAAAATATATTTTTTTAACATATTTTTCTTTTATTTTATATATTTTTTCTTTTATTTTTGTATAACTTTTTATTTTTTATATATATTTTTTTAAACTACTTTGCGGTGCCTGCAGCTGCTGCTGCCGCCGAGTCTGTCACTCTCTCTCTCTCATCACCAGGGCCGGTAGGCTGCCTGTCCTGAGGCTGCTTTGAGCTGTAGCTGACTGCAGCGCTCCCCTCTCTCCTGTGTGTATGACATTGGGCATCCCTGGCTGTGTGTGAGAGCTGGATCTGTGTTGGGCTGTGCTGCCTGTGCTAGACCTGCTCGTGTGATAGTAGATGGAGATGGAACACTGATTGAATCACTGTTTTGTCTATCACACAAACCTGTCTAGGGGGGACCTTGCTAGAGCACACTGCCCTGCCGAACACAGACCTACAGCTCCTGTTTGTTCCATGACACACGTCGGGAGAGGAGATACCCGCTGTGTGTGATCGAGGCAATGCCATGGTGAGTGCCATGCACAGTGTGGCTGCATTGATAGACAAAAGTGGGGGTGCATTGATAGACAAAAGTGGGGGTGCATTGATAGACAAAAGTGGGGGAGCATTAATATACAAAGGTGGGGCTGCGTTCATATGCACAGTGAGGCTGCAATGATCTCTTTTACCATGTCTTCAGTCTCTGACCATCCCTTGTACCACGTCTGCAGTCTCTGACCATCTCCTGTACCACGTCTGCAGTCTCTGACCATCTCCTGTACCACGTCTGCAGTCACTGACCATCTCCTTGTACCACGTCTGCAGTCTCTGACCATCTCTTGTACCACGTCTGCAGTCTCTGACCATCTCTTGTACCACGTCTGCAGTCTCTCACCATCTCCTGTACCACGTCTGCAGTCTCTCACCATCTCCTGTACCACGTCTGCAGTCTCTCACCATCTCCTGTACCACGTCTGCAGTCTCTGACCATCTCTTGTACCACGTCTGCATTCTCTGACCATCTCCTTGTACCACGTCTGCAGTCCCTGACAATCATCTACAAACTATGGGATAGATTTATGGCATTCATATTTAAATATTTTTTACTAGTAATGGCGGCGATCATTGATTTTTTAGCAGTACTGCAACATTGCAGCGGACACATCGGACACCTAATTGAGTTCTGTAAGCAACACCTTATTTTCTGGTAGTGCCCCTCCCGAGACTAGACTCTGGATCTGCCCTTGGCTGATTCACAAGAATTTTGCAACAAACTATCGGATCATTTCATTAATAAAATTGAAAATATTTGTGCAAGTATTGAGCAAAAGGGAATCTGCATGAACCCCCCCCCCCCCCCAATCCCATCCAAAACACCATAAAATACCCATCTGGCACCAGCTATCACACAGCTCATAAACCAATCATTCAAGGAGGGCATGGTGCCCACCTTATTGAAAAAAGGTACAATAAAACTGATCCTAAAAAAAAACACCCTTGACCCGAAAGTCCCGAACAATAGGAGACCCATAACGGGTCTAAATGTTTTCTCCAAGATAATGGAGAAAGAAGTTGTACAACAGTTACAACAGCATTTGGAAACCCAAAAATTACTCGATCCGTTTCAATCAGGCTTCCGGCCCGGGCACGGAACCGAAACGGCTCTGGTAAAAATATGGGATGACGTCCTAGAGGCAGCAGATGAAGGAGAATCTTCTCTCCTGATCCTGTAGGACCTAAGTGCGGCCTTTGACACGATAGACCACGGACTACGACTCGCTAGGCTAGCTGAAGTGGCCAAAGTCGCGGAAGAGGATCCACCCTGGTTCTCTTCCTTCTTAGAAAACAGATCACAAAGAGAGAAATTAGGATCTTTAACGTCAGAAATGCGTACGGTATCATGCGGAGTCCCCCAGGGATCCCCCTTGTCACCGGTACTGTTCAATATCTATCTCCGCCCCCTCTTTGAAATCATCAGCAACCAGAAGTTACATTACCATTCCTTTGCAGACGACACTCAACTGTATCTCCGCGTCAGTAACAGAAAAGATCACTCGCTTGGACTAGAGAGATCCCTCACTCTTATAGATAACTGGATGACATCCAGTTATCTTAAACTCAATGGTGCGAAAACAGAACTACTTCTGTTTCACGCAAACAGGAAAGGTCACCCCTCCTTAGCTTGGACCCCCCCACCCATCCTGGGAAAAATCATCACCCCTAGCACCAAAGTCAAAAGTCTCGGAGTCATATTTGACTCCCACATGACAATGGACGCACAAATAGGGACGGTAGTCAGCGGATCCCATCATCTGCTGCGCCTACTACGCCGACTCACCCCCTTCATCCCTAAAGAGGACATTGCAGTCGTGGTGGTAACTATCGTCAATTCCAGATTCGACTATGCCAATGCCCTCTATCTAGGACTTCCCAAATACCAAATCACTCGTCTGCAAGTCGTTCAAAATATGGCTGCACGATTAGTGACTGGGAAAAAAATCATGGGAGTCAATCTCCCTTTCGCTGAGATCCCTTCACTGGCTGCCAGTGAAAGACAGAATCACTTTTAAGGCACTCTGCCTGACACACAAGTGTATTCAAGGAAACGCTCCCCAATATCTATGCAAAAAAATAAAAGCCCATAACCCAAATCGCACTCTGCGATCCTCAAATCAAAATCTACTGGAAATACCAAAGGCAAGATACAAATCCAAAGGAGATCGGAGATTTGCGGTCCAAGAACCTCGGCTGTGGAATGCACTACCAACTACCATCCGAATAAAAACTCATCTCTTCTGAGGTAAAGCCATCCTTTATCCAAGGAATGGAAACAGCGCCCAGAGGCGATTCAGTTCGCAAGTGTTGCGCTATAGAAGTTTTTCACTCACTCACTCAGTGTCCCCAGCAGAGTCCCTCCTTACATCAGGTGTCCCCCAGCAGAGTCCCTCCTTACATCAGGTGTCCCCCAGCAGAGTCCCTCCTTACATCAGGTGTCCCCCAGCAGAGTCCCTCCTTACATCAGGTGTCCCCCAGCAGAGTCCCTCCTTACATCAGGTGTCCCCCAGCAGAGTCCCTCCTTACATCAGGTGTCCCCCAGCAGAGTCCCTCCTTACATCAGGTGTCCCCCAGCAGAGTCCCTCCTTACATCAGTGTCCCCAGCAGAGTCCCAGAGTGAAGAGTGAGGGGCTTGTATCAGATAAGAATATTGTATTAGATTAGATTAAATTGTACAGTTTATATAAGCAAATAAAAAGTTAAAAAATAAATAAAAATCTCCCGTGCCCTCCTCAGTGCCCTCCTCAGTGCCCTCCTCCTTCTTTGCTCATCTAAAGTCATTAGTATAGCTATGAGCATGGATGCCCCTGGCATGTTGGCATACAGTTTGTTGGGCAACACGTGTGATTGCTCAGCTCCTCACTAACAGTGTTGCTTTATCTGACAAGTAGAAGGATTGTCTAATTTTATACCAGCTTTTATATGGTCTAATTTTAGACAGGACATTTAGCTGTTGCGCACATCGCGTAGCCTGCGCTGCACCAACGTTCTTTTGTGGATCCCCTTAACTCCCTCATTAGCATATTTGAATAGCAAATCAATGGTGTGTCTAGCGCAGTTTTGCGCGGACGGATGCGCCTGTCTAACGGAATTACGCAGGACAAAAAAAAAGTAGATTTCTTGCGTATCTCGTTTTGGGAATGCCGTGCATCGAAACGCACGCGCACATTAGACTTACGCCGCGCATCTCCTGTTACGCAGGTGTAATCGCTCTCTGAATCTGGCCCTGTGTCTCTATCTCTCTCTAACTGTCTGTCTGACTTCTCTGTAAGCAAGCCGCAACACACTACATGAGGCCACCCAAGAGGCGGCCTTTTATAGTGTGGGGCGTGTGCTAAAGCCCTGAGCCCTAATTGGCCAAAGCACCCAGGCTTTTGCCAATTATGGCTCTCCGTTTTTGGGCGCTGTGATTGGCCAAGCATGCGGGGTCATGGTGCATGCTTGGCCAATCATCAGCGTGCAACGCCGCAGTGAATTATGGGCCGTTGCGCGTCATTCGAATTTGCCGCGGACGACCCGTTTTGTTCGTTTTTCGACGAACGATCGAACAGGCAATGTTCTATTCGAAAATGTGTTTGAATCGAACGTGAAGCACATCCCTAGTGGGGAGCATAGTCCCATCCACCGATATCCGCTCAAGCTGTAGTTGTGTGTAGCAGCCAGTAGCATCCTGCCCTGCTGCCAGTGATTCAGCTGGAAGTAAACGCTTTACTATCTCAGCTTGTTGCTGGAGAGAGGGGTCAACTGCCCCGGCTCCCTGGAGCTCCACAGGTGGTTCTGGTGCTGGGCAGAGATTGCTAGCACTCTGCCCTGTTGCCAGTACTTCTGCTGGCGGTGCATAATCCATAACATCCTCTGAACAGTCCATACATTCTGTAATCTGCGGCTGGGGAGTGATCGCCATCTTCTCACCCTGAGCCTCAGCAACTGCCACAGGGGTGGGGCAGAGGTCTTGAACCCTCTGTCTGGTGACCAGCGCTTCAGCTGGGGAAGTTCCTTGTAACTCCACAAATACTGCCCTTGGTGCTGGGCAGAGCACAGTGAAGTTTGGCCCTGATACCAGCTCTTCTGCTGGAGGCTCATCAGGTTGTTCTTCCTCAGCAGAAAAATCTATTAAGTCCCCTGTCTCTGCAACTGGGGACTGGGGATAGAGGTTCACCATCTCCTGTCCATGTAACCCAGAAGAGGCTATAGGTACTGAGCAGAGGTTAGCAGAGCTTGGCCCTGTGGTCAGCACTTCAGCTTTGGGAATGGCAATCTCCAGATTTTCCACTGCCGATTCATCAGCCAGGATTTCAGCGTTGTCAGACGATATTTCCTCGTAGTCCCAGGCAAAGGGAGCCCCATCCTGCTGCTGAGCGGGGTCTAGCAGCTGTTTGTAGGCGATTTCCAGCCCCCATTCCTGAACGGCCAGGAACTCCAAATCTTCCTGTAACCAGTGCACTTCCGAGACATTCAGTCTTCGCTCCCTGTGCTCCATTATTTCCTCCAAACGCCACTCCCGATCGCTCCCAAAGTCGGGATCCCTGGACATCCTCCAATACAACAATCCCAGGCCATCATAGTCAAAGCCTTCCGTGGGGCTGTCATCCGCTGACCACGGGTACTCTTGGACTACATACCACCAGAGGGCTCTGTAGCTCTCGTCCAACCGCATCTCTGCCCGGATCAGCCTGCTTAACTCTGCTGTCCACTCCTGCTTCGGTTGTTCCCCCAATAACAGCATTCGTACTTCATACTGCGGCCAGTACCTTACATGGATGGAGGGGAGAGCTTTTCCCTGGTGTCGCTGCTTGCGGGCTAGCGCTTCTTTCCAGAGTTCGCAGCAGATCGAATCAGACCATCCAAGCAGGACCTCCTCTGATACTGGTCCTCTGTGCTGTATCTGCTTCTCTCGCAACCTCCTTCTGAATTCCTCTTTCATGGTTACTGGTATCTGTGCCTCTCCTCTTCTTTCATTTTGTGCTGCTTCTTTAGGCGTTGTCACTGATTGCCGTATTTCTGTAATTCTCATCTCATGTTGCCGCTCTCGTTCTCTCTGTTGCCGCTCTCGTTCTCTCTGTTGCCGCTCATCCTGCAGCTGGATGTCTCTAATGGCCTCCTGTATGGCGGTCTCTGATGGGTTAGCACCATATAATGCCAACCGCTGTCAAACTCGTTGTTGAAACAAGTCTTCAACTGACCGGGGTCCTGCATCACCATCCCTCTGATCCATCTCGGCTAGCTTTATTGATCAGGGTGGCCTTGTTCTTTGTCCCAACGGTCCCTCATGGCTCTCAAGTAAGTCTTTAAGCGTGTCTCTCCTGCATGCTGCATAGCTGGTCATTCATGGTGGTGGTTTGGAGTGTCCCAGTAACTAGAGAGCAAATCTCACCGCTGCCAACCAATGTGACAAGACCCTTGCTCGCTCGGTCCCACTCTTCCGACACTCCTTTGCTACTATTGGATCAGATTGCCGATTGCAAAGTCTGATGGTCCAGTCATCCAAGGTTCCGGGATCCGAGCTACAGCTATGTGCCGTTCGGACCCATTAAGAACACACACCAGGCAGGCTGTATGTATGTTCAAACAGGACTCCTTTAATGGAAGCATTCTGCAGGGTTATATACAGCTTTTTTTTTTTAATCAGTAAAATGGTTTATTGTGCCAAAAAACAAAACAAAGTAAGATACAGAGATACAAATCGGCATATCTACCAAACATAGAACTTCAGCACAAAGAAAATGATACCTTACATATGCCAGAACAGAGGCACTAAAAGAACACAGAAACCATAAACTGTCAATGACAAAAGTTAAACAGTGCTGGGTAGGCGAGAAACCACCATGCCCCCCAACTCAATCACAGACTAGGCCAACGGGCCACAGCTGAAAGTCTGCATTCCACAGTCTGCCCAAAAAATGAAAAGATAAAAAATAAAATAAAAACCTTCCCATTGCCCATCCTTCATGAAAACACTCATGTCCACCGTGTAGAAGCACTTCAAACATGTTCAAATATTTGGCACCCGGGTGGAGAACGGCGACTACATCTGTAGGAGCCGGGTCATTACTAGTCTCAGTGGTGCCAATCCGGGCGTCTCCAACCAGGGCTGCCAAATGGAGTTACATTTCCTGGAGGCATTTCTATGCTGATATGTATAGTGCTCTCTCACAATAATAATGTTCACTTGTTCGATCCATTGTTTCTTAGTCGGGACGTGTGGGGACAACCAGAATCTAACTATCTGTTTCCTTGCTAAGTATAAGAGCCTGATTACTGCAATGTTAACCGGAGGGGGGTATACCTCTTCATCCACCGCACCTAATATGCATATCAGGGGATCCAACGGAACCCGAACTTGGAACACCGAGGAGATAACCTCGGTGACACTCCTCCAGAACCGGTGTAATTTGGGACAATGCCACATTAGGTGAATAAGCGACCCCTCCCACCAACATTGTTTAGGGCACAAGGAAGAGTCCCGCCTTCCCCACCGGAACAGTTGGATGGCTGTACGGTAAACCCTGTGTAGCAGAAACAGGTGGGACAATCTATGTGCTTGTGAAACTGAGGTAAGAGGACCATCTTGCAAACATGTTTCCCAGGTCTCACCATCAATGTGCCCCAGGTCCTCTGCCCACCCTCTCCTACAAGGTAAAGTCGCTGAGTTCTGCACCGATGACAATAGGGATGAGTAAACATGGGATATCATACCTTTTTTATCTGTACCGAAAAATATATCTGTTATTAGCCTGTGGCTAGATAATTGAAGAACAGACACCCGACCCTGAGTCTGCAGGGCGTGCCTGAGCTGCAAGTATCTGTAGAATTGCTGCCTGGGTAGATTAAACTCAGCCTGCAATTCCTGAAACAACTTAAGCACATTATTATGATAAATCTGGGCAATGTTTTGAATCCCCGCTAGTTTCCAGGCCAGGAAGCTTTCGAGTTTGAAAACCTCCATCAGGTTTAAGTTGTCCCACAGAGGAGTGTCCACAAGAAATCCCGAGACACCCAAAGTGGACCTAACCATGGACCACAGCTTCCCAAGCAGAATCACGGTGGGCGCCGTCCGAGGCAAGTGCGGAAATCCCGCCTCCAGACATGCCAAGACCGACTCGCTCCCGGATCCCATTCGTAGTAGAGTGTCAATGGAATCATTGCCATTGACCCGACCCATGCCACACAGATGCTGCAATTGAGAGGCCAAAAAATAAAACTTAGGACTGGGGACAGCCGCCCCCCCCCTGGTCTTTATCGTACTGTAATGTGGACAGTCGAATACGGGCCACCTTCTTTTTCCAAATCGGTGATCTAAATAAGGAGTCTATCCGAGAAAACCACCGACGAGGTATCCATTGAGGGGAGTTATGCATGATATATAATAGTTGGGGGCCCCAAACCATCTTAATTAAATTTATCCGTCCTATCACTGACAACGGAAGTTTACACCAGGTATTACAGGTCATTTGTAAGCGTTTGAAAAGGGGAAGGAGATTCTCCTCCAAATATTTCTGTGGGTTAACTGACACCTGAACGCCCAAGTACTTGAGAGACTCCACCACTTGTAGGGACCCTGCCGCCTCTGGCAGTTAGGCGATCGGACCATCCACCGGTAAAATAACGGATTTACCCCAATTTATCAAAAAACCTGACAGGGAGCCAAATCGTTGAATCAACTCCATAGCTGCCGTAAGGGATGTATCCACATCCCCCAAATACAATAAAGTATCGTCCGCATAAAGGGAGATCTTCTCTATCTGCTCGCCCCTCTCGAAACCAGCTATCTCAGGGGAGGACCGTATTTGCGCCGCCAGAGGCTCAAGGGCTAGTGCAAAAAGCAGGGGCGACAAAGGGCACCCCTGCCTCGTGCCTCTGTGCAAAGGAAAGGGGTCCGTAAGGTCCCCATTCACCCGCAGCCGAGCCGTGGGGGCAGCATACAGCAGCCGAACCCACTTGATGAAGTTGTCTCCCAATCCAAAGCGACCCATAACCTCCCACAAATAGGGCCATTCGACGCTGTCAAAGGCTTTGGCAGCATCCAATGAAAGGATCGCCCTCTGGCCTTCATTGTCAGCAGGTATCTGTAGATTCAGAAAAAGACGCCTAATGTTAATGGCAGTGGATCAGGAAGGAATGAAGCCTGACTGGTCTGTGTGAACGAGTTTGTTTATAACTTTAGCGAGTCTGGTGGCTAACACCCTGGCCAGTAATTTCACATCTGTTGTCAATAACGATATGGGTCTATAAGAATCCGCACACTGGGCGCCCTTACCAGGCTTCAGTAGCAGCACTATTATGGCTTCATTCATAGATTGAGGCAGGGAGCCCCGTTCAAACGCATCCACAAACACCTCCTTCAAAAGAGGTATCAGACTATCCGAGTAGCGCTCATATACCTCCGCCGGCAAGCCATCCGAGCCCGGAGACTTGCCAGGAGAGGAGAGCGCCAGTGCCTCCAGCATCTCATCAGCCATGAGCGGCGCATTCAGTTGCACCACATCTGCGGTCGACAAACGCGGGAGGTGACACCGATCCAAAAAGGAAGCAATTTCCCCTGTTGTAGGCGAAACCTTAGAGGAATACACATCAGCATAGAAATCTTTAAATGTGGACAGGACCTCCGCATGAGATGATACCGGTATCCCTGAAACATTAGTAATCGACTCTATCAATGGCGAGCCCCTCTGTGATCTCACCATCATGGCCAACATGTGACCAGTGCCCTCCCCGTCTTCAAAGTATTTCTGTTGGAGGAAAAACCTTTTGTTTTCGGCCCTAGTCAGAGTTACATGTTTAACCATGTTCTGAGCCTCCATCCACGCTCGTTCTGTGTTCTCAGAGGGGGAGTCCACATAAGCTGACTCAGCCCTCTCAGCCTCCCGAAGCACAAACTGTTCCCAAGACCTCATCCCTGTTTTAATGGAGTTAATGGTTCTAATAAACTGACCCCTCAGATAGGCCTTAAGCGTATCCCAGAGGACACCAAGGCCCGTAGAGTTCCTATTAACCTTAACAAAATTCCCCAGCTCAGCGTGAATGGGATCCGGGGCTGGGAACAGCGACATCCAAAATGGATTAAGCCTCCAGCAGGTGCGCTTAGGAATTCTAGATGCCAGTAATTCGACACATAGAGGTGAGTGGTCGGACACAGTTCTGGCCTCGTACTTCACGAACGAGACCAGGGGAAGCATCTCACTATTACCCTACACCAGGTCAATTCTAGAGAGGCCCCTGTGTGAGGCCGAGTGACATGAGTAACACTTCTCCTGTGGGTGGCTAAGCCTCCAGACATCCCTCAACCCCAGCTCCTGCAGTAGCCGAGCAAAAGGCGTCTGTCTCCCCACCGGGAGAAAATTTGTCAAGGCTGGCACACAGAAAATTGTTAAAATCCCCCACTACCAATATAGGGACACCTGGGTGACGTGATAGGAAGGTGGCCAGGGTCTTAAGAACCTCCGCTGAAAAAGGGGGTGGTATGTAGATGTTAGCTATAATGCATTGTATACCATGTAGGGTGCAAAGCAAAAAAACAAAACGACCTCCGGGGTCTATTATAGAGGAGGTGAGGGCAAACGGGACATTCACGCCAATAAGTGTGCTGACCCCTCTGGCATATGATGAGAAGGCAGAGTGATACTGATTGCTATATAGCCTAGAAGAGAATGGGGACTCCTGGCCTGGGAGCAAATGGGTCTCCTGCAAGCAGACCACCGAAGAACCCAGACGCTTAAGTACAAGACCTACTGCCAGACGTTTCACTTTATCCCCTAGACCTCTCACATTCCAGCTAGTTAACACAAACCGTGCAGCCATAATTTAAACGTGTAAACATACATGCCAGATATAGTATTAAAACCCCCCCTCTCGGACAGGGCAAGTTATGAAAAAACAATGACTAATTAGAAAAGGCAAAATTACATCTCTAGCACTGTGGAGAGCACAACAAACAGGAGAAGGACTCCCTGATGACCAAGTCCAGGCAAACTGGGCATAACCTGTGAAAACAAAAGTTAGGCAGACCGTAGATACGTAGTCCAAAAGGACCCTTGTTAAACTAAAAAAATATAAAAAAGGAAAAAAAGGAAAAAAACTGTCAAAGAACCATCGCGTCCACGAGGGACTCATTGCTATGGGGCTAAGTTCACTAGCCAGCTCAAAGTCATCCGCAGACAGCAGATAATTTTTCAAGGTGCAACAAAATGAGTTCAAACAGTGTAAACACCTCCTGTGGGAACAGTCCTCCGCCTTAGTAGGAGATTGGAACAGGATACCGTCTCGGTCCCACCGACAGATAAAGCAATCAGCATCAGCAAGCTAGTCAGGCGACAGTCACTCATTTCTGCGTCTTCTCCCCAAATCTTCACGCAAAGAGCGCTCCTCTCTATCCATCCACTGCATGGCCTGGGCAGGTTTCTCAAAAAAGTGTACTTCATTTCTGGCTACTACTCGTAGCTTGGCTGGATAAAGCATGGCATACTGCAATCTAGGGAACGCAACCGCTTCTTGACATCAGCAAATTGAGCGCGTTGTTTTTGCACCTCCGCCGAGAAATCAGGAAACAGGGAGATCTTGGAGTTGTTCATCACTAGAACATCCCCCATAGTGCGCGCCTTAGATAGGATAACATCCCTGTCCCTGTAGTGTAGCAGTTTAAACAGGAAGGCCCTAGGAGGATTTCCAGGGGGTAAAGGCTTTAGGGGGACACGATGTGCGCGCTCCACCGCAAACACATTGGAAAAGGAGCCTTTCCCGAATTTCTCCAACAACCATTGCTCTATAAACGCCACCGGGTTCTTCCCCTCCATCCTTTCCGGAATCCCAATAGCTCTGACATTATTGCGACGCATTCTATTCTCGAGTTCATCGATTTTTGCCGCATGTTTGGCGACCATTAATTGCTGGGCATGAGCCTCCTGCTGCATAGCAGCTATGTCATCCTCTAGTACACTCACACGGCCCTCAACATCAGTTGTGCGGTCCCGCAACTTCTGCATGTCCTGGCGCATAAATGTCATTTCTGCCTTGACCCCCTTGAGTTCGGTAGCCAGATTAGTCACCGAGGCATTACAGGCTGTAATCGCCGCGAAAATATCCCTTAGCGTTGGTTCAGGCCCGTCCAAGCCTGAGGCCTCCACTGCTCCCAGCACCTGGGACCCCGGTGAGCTACTCATTGCGTTCCATGGCAGCACTGGTGCGAATGAATCCTCCAGAGGCACAGTATCATCCGCATCCGATTGGGACCCGCTATGATTCTCTCCACTGTCCCCATGGATCTCCAGCAGCTCACGGGTACTGATCGGGGAGAACAGCCTCTGTGCAGCAGCCCTGGTTTTCGGACGAAAATACATTCTAACGAAAACGAATGCACATGTCTAGTTTTTAAAAAAAAAATTCCCTTAGTTTAGGCCGATATGTAACTTTCTACAAATGTTTGGTAAAAAATTTGCAATAAGCGTATATATGGGTTTGCGCAAATGTTATAGCAATATTATAGCAGGTTATTTTTTAAAGCGGTTGTAAACCGCATATACATTTTTTTTTTTAACCTGCAAGGCAAAAGCCATAATGAGCTAGTATGCACCGCAAATTAGCTCATTATGAAATACTTACCTCGGAATGAGATGTACAGAACTTACCTGGTCCACGCCGAGCGAGATGTCATCTTGACTCGGCGTGTCTTCCGGGTATCGCCGCTCCAGCGCTGTGATTGGATGAAGTGGCGATGACGTCACTCCTGTGCATGCCCGCAGGAGATTTCAATTTGGCAAAGTCCGGCGGCTGCCGGTCCTTTCGCCGTGGATTCTCCCCTGTGCATGCGCCGCTGCAATCAGCGGCACATTGCCAGGGGAATATCTCCTAAACCATACAGGTTTAGGAGATATTCTTTATACCTACAGGTAAGCCTTATTTTAGGCTTACCTGTAGGTAAAAGTAAAAAAAATGTGGTTTAATTACATTTTTATATATTTTTTTTACTAGTAATGGTGGCAATCTGCAATTTTTATCAGGAGTGCAACACTGCGGCGGACACATCGGACACTTTTGGCATTATTTTGGGACCATTGACAATAATACAGCGATCAGTGCTATAAATTTTCACTGATTACTGTGTAAATGTCACTAGCAGGGAAGGGGTTAACACTAGGGGGCGAGGAAGGGTTAAATGTGTTAACTGTGGGGGGAGGGGGCTGACTAGGGAAAGAGACTGATCGGTGTTCCTATACACAAGGACAGGACCTGGATCTGAGTGTTTACAGATTCACATTCCTGCTCTGTGAGGAGCAATCACGGGTGCCCGGCAGACATCACAGCCCTCAGGCACGTGCATCGGCTCCTGAGTGACGCGGCGGGTGCATGCGTGCCCAATACAATGCCGGGAAGCTGAGGACATCATATGACAGCCGCCTGGAGTGACAGAGTGTTCCTGCGGCTGTCATATTACAATGGCTGGGACAGGAAGTGGTTAATCTTTGATTTGTTCTTTCCTTTGTTACCCGGATTACTTCCCTTACTGATAATCTGCCGAGTACACATCACACCGTGTTTGTCTGTAATTCCTTCATCTATAATATTCTTCTCATTGAGGTTTGTGAATATGGAAGAGATACACAAGAGATGTGTACTGAACACTTTCCTTCTTCCTCCTCCTACATGACTTTCTTCTTATGTCACACTTTGTTACCGCACTCTTTTGTATTTCTTTTCCTGGACTTTCTAATAAATATCTAATATAAAAATAATTCCTCTTTATCCCGGTGTTGTGTGAGGACCATTATAACACAGTGGGCCAGATTCAGTAAGAAGATAAATCGGCATATCTCGAGATACGCCGCGTAACTTCTAATCTGCGCCGGCGTATCTTTTCTCTGTATTTAGAAAACAAGTTACGCCGGAATTTAGCTACGCCGTCGTATCTTAGTTGCATATTTACGCTGGCCGCCAGGTGGCGCTTCCGTCAATTTACGCGTCAAATATGCAAATGAGCTAGATACGCCGCTTCACGAACGTACTTGCACCGGGTCGTCGTGTTTTACATCGTTTGCGTAAGCGTTAGTCCGTCATAAAGTTACCCCTGCTCTATGAGGTGCAGCCAATGTTAAGTATGGACGTCAAGACAGCGTCGTATTGTACGTCGTACGTTATTTGCGTAAATCGTTCGGGAATGGGGCTGGGCGTAAGTTATGTTCACGTTGTTTTCATTGACTATTTGCGACATGATTTTGAGCATGCGCACTGGGATACGTTCACGGCATGCGCAGTTCGTAAAATGCGTCAATTACGTGGGGTCACCATTGATTTTTATGGATCACGCCCCCTACCTGCCTATTTTGAATTAGATGCTCTTATGGCGGCCCATTTACGCTACGCCGCTGTAACTTTGGGTGCAAATTCATTGTGAATACGGCACCTGCCTCTCGAAGTTATGGCGGCGTAGCGTAAATGACATCCGCTACGCCCGCACAAAGATACACGTATCTGAATCTGGCCCATTGTCTGCTGGAATAAATGTGTCCTTGTAACTAATTGCTCTGTATGGAAACTTTCCTCTCACAGACGACTCCCGTGTCGCGTACACACCATCACTTTTCGGCAAAAATGAAGCATGCTCAAATTTTTTTTTTTGGTCGTTTTTCAGAAGATGAAAAACGATGTGAAGCCCACACATGAACATTATGAATGACGTTTTTAAAAACATTGTTTTTTGTCATGCCGAAAAGTGATCGTGTGTACGGGAAATCAGGATCTTCTTAGTTTTATAACTTTGTAATCTGTGGCTCATCAGAAGATTATTCTTCATATCTCCTTCAGAATTCATATCAATAATTATCATTTAATATCAGAAAACCTGAGATATCAGTATAGTGTACAGTATAGTCTGGTCTGAAGGACACACACAGATCCCACCCATTAAAGTGTACTGTACACCTTTCCCTGACAAAGGGGCCACTAAAGAGCCACCCAATGTGTTGTTTGTGTTTTTATGATGAATAAATACCGACCTTCCTGAAGAATCCTCTTGGAAACATCTTATTATTGAATGGAGGTCTCTGCTGATCACACGCCTTCTATTTTGGGGTCTTCTCGTTTTTATCACCTGACCTCTCTGTAGACATCTTATTGGCTGATACTTTGATGATGATTAGTACCGGTCTTGGCTATGAATGGCACAGATTTGTGGAGGTGACACCTAGAAATACGAGTCTGTATAAATTGTGGCCCTAAACAGGGTAAGATTCCTTTGTGACTCCGATATACCAATCATATGAATGCCGGGATGAAGGTTCTGATTGGCCCTCATAGTTATGGGTTGTAAATGACAGAAATCCATTCAATTCTAATCTATTCTGATTGGACAACCAGTCAGCCAATTGTTATCCACAGAGGGGAACAAAATCCTCCTTATTGGTTCCATTCATCACACTACAAATGAGTTTATTATTGTTTGTGCTCCTTCCAGGTGATGTCATCTCGGGTCATCTTCTGATATCATGGGGACCTTATTCTCCAAATTCTTCTACTCACAAGGTATGACTGCCGATCCTGACAATCCTTTCCAATGTTTTCCTCCATCTCACATCTCCAGAGATTGGAATTAGATGATAGGACGTCTTCTGTCTCCGTAGTCTGGACATTTCCTGTAGACATCAGGTCAGTCCTCCCATTAGAAGAGTTCAGGAGCTTTATCAATTCCACCATCACATTCCCGTGTCTTCAGATTTTATTTATCATTGATGGAAATGATCTTCTGAGATGGTCCAGTGACCCCATAATGACTGGAAGACTCCAAATGTTATGGTGATTAGTGTATTGATCGGGGGGATCCTTTGTCTATAATCCTAAGGAGAACACACCCCCGTGTCACATGACACATACTGCTGGGAGATTTGGGGGATCAGAGTTCTTAGTTTACACGGATCAGACATAAGGGGGAAGGATTTTTAAAGGTTTTATTATTTTCTTTTAGTTTACTATGAAATAATCAATAAACATGTTTAAAATGATCATCCATACAAATACATTAGGAGGTCTGTATATAATATAATTACTATGGGTTTGTGTCATTTGCACATGACAAATAATCCCCGTAATTTGTCTAATAGGTTTACTTCCTGTGATCATCAGCTCATAATACATTATTATCTTGAAATACCTCAATCAATAAAATATGACATTATGACCACTAGATGGAGCTGAAGATTATAGGAAATAAACATATTCAACCCATAATGTGGATTATTCATGAAGGTGAATCTCATATAAATAGCCCCCCTAGGTGTTTGCACCCAATATTCATCCCTCTGAGAGGTACCTTATCACTATGGAGGCAATCATATGAGATTATCACAGGGAATCCATTCCCTCCATAGGATAATGTACATATAGACATATTGGGGGGAGTTGCCTTTCCCTTCTATATGCTCTTTATAGCATTGCCGGCCCCCAGTACAGACTTATCTGCTGTCATGTGTCAGAAATCCTCCAATCAGGATGAATGTTTATGGTTGTTAATTGTCCTCTCTGTAGGGTCGGCTCCTGGTGTCCTGGGAAAGAGGAAACAAACCCCCGGGGATCTTATCATAGATTCTCTGGAGGATCTGAAAGGAAGTGACTTCAAGAGATTTAGGAACAAATTGTCTGATTTCTCCTATGGAGATAAACGTCCCATCCCCCGAGGAAAACTAGAAAATGCAGACTGGATCACCACCAAGGACCTCCTGATAGACAGATATGGAGAAGAAGGGGCTCTGGATGTCACCTTACACTGATCGGTCTGATGGGACCCGCAGATGACCTCCGGAGCAAAGCACAACATGGTGAGTTCCCGTCTATAATGTCCATTTCCTACCAATTCCTGATCAATATATGTGTGAGGAAGAACTAGAAAGCCAGTGACCAATCAGGAGCTTCCAACTGGATAAACTCCTTCCCACCAACAGTACGTACATATGGGGCCTCTTGGAAGGGGGTCTTTATCCTGGGGGTCCCATATCTGTGTACCTCTCTTTGTGCTGGGAGCGCGCTACACAGAGACTGGGATCTCACCAAGAGATCACCAAGGTATTGTACTAATGATCAGGACCCAGGACTCCGGGTTCCCTGTCACATGATCACTGTGATAACCTCTGATTGGCAATCATAGTAATGAGTCTCTGTGCAGCCCCGCCCCCCTCTGTTTTCTTTATTTTCTAAATGGAGAGAAAGATACATTGTATACATACAGGATCTATTATATAATACATTGTATACATACAGGATCTATTATATAATACATTGTATACATACAGGATCCATTATATAATACATTGTATACATACAGGATACATTATATAATACATTGTATACATACAGGATCTATTATATAATACATTGTATACATACAGTATATATTATATAATACATTGTATACATACAGGATCCATTATATAATACATTGTATACATACAGGATCTATTATATAATACATTGTATACATACAGGATCCATTATATAATACATTGTATACATACAGGATCCATTATATAATACATTGTGTTCTTTCTAATAAATAATAAAATAGCTAGATGAAGGTTTGATCCGGGTCAGTGTTAGATTTAGTTTTAGGGTGAAAGGTCAGAGGTTGTGTTAGAGGTCATGGTTGGTGTATTTTTGGTAGGTTTCTTTTTAACCACTTCAGCCCCAGAAGGATTTACCCCCTTCCTGGCCAGAGCATTTTTTGCGATTTGGCACTGCGTCGCTTTAGCTGACAATTGCGCGGTCGTACGACATTGTACCCCTAACAAAATTGGCGTCCTTTTTTTCTCACAAATAGAGCTTTCTTTTGGTGGTATTTGATCACCTCTGTGTCTTGTTTTTTTTTTTTTTTGCATTTTAAACCAAAAAAAGAGCTACAATTTTGAGCATTTTTTTTAATACTATAATTATCCCCCCCCCCCCCAAAAAAAAATGATATATATAAAAAATGAATTTTGTCCTCAGTTTAGACCGATTTATATATTCTTCTACATATTTTTGGTAAAAAAATCGCAATAAGTGTATATTTATCGGTGGGCTCACTACAACATGACAGAGATCACTTCTTCCGAAAACGGGGAGCAGTATATCCCTGTCATGTCACTAGGCAGAACAAGGAAATGTCTTGTTTACATAGGCATCTCCCCGTTCTGTCTCTCTGTGTCATGATCGCAGGCCTTCGGTGAACATCAAGATCACAGGACCCGTGGGTACTGAGCAGCACGCGCCATCAGTGCCAAATTCAAAGGGACATACAGGTACGCCCATTTGTCTGCCCGTGCCATTCTGCTGATGTAATTTGGCATTCAGCAGTCAGCAAGTGGTTAAAAAAACATTTTCTAAATTGGTATCAGTGTCAGTTCTTTTTAAATAGGATAAAAAAAGGAAAATGTGTTTTTTTTAGGCCGTACTACAGATACAAACAACAACTAACAGTGTTAGTGTCAGTGTTACTAAATTAAGCTCCATTAGTCCTGAAATAAATACAATATAATCCTCCTGGATACACAATGTAGTTGGGATGATTGGTACAGATTTACTAACACGGGTCAAAGTTGCAGAATTGTGTTCAGGCATTAACATTTGTCTTCCCCTCAGTCACTAAGGAGTTAAACAATCTTTACTGAGGGAGTTTACAGAATAGAATAAATTTGGGTATAAAATTGTGGATGAAGGAAAAGGCTACAGAGTTCAGGAACAATGTAAAAGGGAAGCAGAGTAACACTTCTCCAGGATGCCGGCAGTCAGTCACCATAACACAATGACGTCACTCAGCATGCCGAGCAGAGCAATACAATCACAGCCACTTCCCTATTATACAGAACCTCCATATTTATACCTGTATTCCTGGGAGACCCTCATGACTGTTGCTTGGGGGTCTGAGCCTTGTGCCCCATGCATCCACCTGAACCTCCATCAGAAAGAGGAGTCCAGGCTCCAGATTCTAGGGGTGTGCCTGTAATCCCTGCATAGAGAATTGGGGGCTTTTCTGGTCCCCCCCACCATGGTCACATGTCACTGCAATGTGCTGAGATGTTACCAGGCAGACAAAGACCCTCCCCCATCACCTGGAGGAGGAGAGACTCCAATCTACAGAGGGTTGGTGGGATGATGGTGTCTGGGAGGATCTGCTACACTAATAATTCTCTTAGTTATTATTTTATACATTTCAGAGGTTTGTCAGGACTAATCACTTCCCTGATCTTATTTCCAGCCAAACTGAAGAAGACGTCACATGACAAAACATTATCAGGTGAGTAGGACATCCACGTCTGATATGAAATCTCTTCTGGGTGAACATTTTGTTTTATTGTAGTCTGGATCAGTGGTGGGACTACCAGGGTCACAAAGGTCACCCTGACATTCCAACACTGTAGGGGGGGGGGCCCAAGATGGCAGGAAGGGGGGCCACTTCAGAACATGGGCTCAGTTCACACTGCTGTGACACCAAAGTTGTGCAACTTGCTTGCAATTTCCTTGTGACTTTCTTGCGATTTTGTGATTTAACATTGTAGTCTATGGCACTCAAATCGCACCAAAGTCACAGAAAAGTATTGCAGGAACCTTTTTCTTTCTTGCTGTGACTTTAGTCGCATTAATTAGAACAGCATCCATTGAAATTAATGTGTATGACTTATCATGCGACTTTGTGTTGCAAGTCACATGATAGTCACAGCATTCTGAACCAGGGCTTATAAAAGGGCCCCACAACAGGAACAAGTGGAAAGGGCCCCTGGGACCACAGCAAAGGGGATGGGACTGATGGAAAATGGCCCCAGCAGTCAGGGGGACCCTTCATGGGTTCTTGCACTGGGTCTCTGAAGGTTCTAGTTGCTCCTCTGATCTGGATGATGTGTCCATAGTTTGGATGCTTCCACAGTCCTCCTGTATTTCATGGGATATCTTCTTTTAGGTTCCATTCTTTAGGTTTATGGTTAGAATACTGAGGCCCAGATTCATGTAGATTGGCGCAAAATTGTGCAGGCGTAACGTATCTCATTTACGTTACGCCGCTGCAAGTTTTTGAGGCAAGTGCTTTATTCACAAAGCACTTGCCTGTAAAGTTGTGGTGGCGTAGCGTAAATCACCCAGCGGATTTCAAATTCGGCGGGTAGGGGGCGTGTATCATTTAAATGAAGCGCGTCCCCGCACCGAACGAACGGCGCATGCGGCCTCCGTAAAATCTCACAGTGTGCATTGCTCTAAATGACATTGCAAGGACGTCATTGGTTTCAACGTGAACGTAAATGACGTCCAGCCCCATTCACGGACTACTTACGCAAACTACGTAACTTTATAAATTTTCGACGCGGGAACGACGGCCATACTTAACATTGGCTGCCCCTCATATAGCAGGGGCAACTTTACGCTGGGAAAAGCCTAACGTAAACTGTAGCGGAGTACAATATTAAACTCCACGATCTCCGCTGGTAACCAGGGTAAATCCACAGTCAGCATTGACAAGTAAGGCAATGTCCCAAATCCCCCCCCCCCAGTAACCGGACGACACACAGCTCTGAGAGTCAACTGACTTTTTATTCGCAGGCTTCCATATTTATATAATTCCCCATGCAAGGGGTTTCCAAACAGCCAAATAGATTTAACAGGGGTAATACAGGGAGGACCAGATGGGGAACTTAACATTTTGGTTAATTCTCCCATCAGGCATTGCTGCACGAGGGGAAAGTTGGTTGATAGCTGGGGTCTGGGGTTATGTGTTGTGGGAGTTTGGTTTAAAACTGCCGAACACTGATTGGGCAACATAAAACTAAGTACTTGAATGCTAGTGGCTTACGGCTGCCAGCATACGAATAACTATGCCCACATAAGACCCAGCAGAATACATAGCATATAATACAGACAACCCCCCGACATGTAACGTCCAGTGCTCCAGAAGTGGCTAGGTTTGCCACATAAACGTCGTAACTTTACTGCGTCAGCCGTGCGTACATTTGGGAATTCGCGCATCTAGCTAATTTGCATACTCGACGCTGATTTCTAGCTAATTTGCATACTCAACGATGATTTCGACGGAAGCGCCACCTAGCGGGCCAAAAAAAATGCACTTAAGATCCGATGGCATAAGAGACTTATGCCTGTTGGATCTAATGGATATCTATGCGTAACTGATTCTAAGAATCAGTCGCATAGATACGATGGGTCAGATTAGGACTTACGACGGCGTACATGGCACTGCGCCGTCGTAAGTCCTTTAAGAATCTGGGCCAATATTTCCAACTCTGTCTTATAAATTCTATTTCATGTGTGTATGAGGAATAATATATTCTCCTTTCTCTCATAAAGACATCAGTAAGGAACACAGAGAGTGTCAGAAAGAGAAGTTCCAGAGGATTAAAGAATATAATTCCCGTATGGGGGAGGCGGTTCATCTACAGGAAATATTCACCAAGTTATGGATGATAATCGGACCCCAGAATAAAGAGGGAAAAGAAGAAGAAATAAGGGGTTCAGGGAGAAGACATGTACAGAACATGGAGAAAAGACCCCCGACCACAATCCCGGCCCTCTTTGACCCTGATAAACGTGGGTTCATCCCTAAGATTGTTGTGTTACAAGGAGCTGCTGGGATTGGGAAAACAATGACCTCCAAGAAGATCATGCTGGACTGGGCCTCTGAGGTTCTCTACCAAGACAAGTTTGACTTTGTGTTTTATCTGAGCTGTAGAGAAATCAACACCATCCCTGGAGACATAAGTCTTGTGGGCCTTTTATCCAGAACCTGCAGACTGAGTTCAGGTGACCTGGTGTCTATTCTGGAGGATCCTGGAAGTCAGAGAAAACTTCTCATCATAGTTGATGGGTTTGATGAACTGAGGTGGACTCTGGAGGAGAAATCTGAGGGTTGTCCTGACATTTCTAAGAAAACCCACAAAGAAATAATTCTCCAAAGCTTGTTCAGGAGACAGGTTCTCCCAGAATCTTCTCTGATCATCACCACAAGGTCACTGGCCATGGAGAAACTTAACACATTCATTGCTGATTCTCGCAATGTGGAAATCCAGGGATTTACAAGGGAAGATCGGGAGGAATATGTCCGTAATTTCTATGGAAATAAAGAAGATGCAGACAAGGTTCTCCGTATAATAAAAGACGATGACGTTGTGTACACCATGTGTGCCGTCCCCATCACATGCTGGATTGTCTGCACTGTAATGAAACAAGAAATAAGAAAAGATTTGGCTCTAATTCGGTGTCATACGATGACTTCAATTTACCTTCTCTACCTGGAGGTTTTACTAACCCATCACAGCAAGACGAAGACGTCTGTACCCAGGAAACAATCCTGTCTGAAGAAGCTGTGTGCTCTGGCCAATCAGGGACTTCTGACCCAACAAATCTTATTTGAGAAGAAAGATCTAGAAAGACATGGACTTTCTCTGGATGAGGTGGAGTCTGTATTTCTGAATGAGAACATCTTTCATTGGGACGTCCGAACCCAGACCTGCTACAGCTTCATCCACCTGAGTGTACAGGAGTTCCTGGCTGCTCTCTATTATGGGATGGATGATGGGTCTGGGTCTATGGAAGGAACTTTCCTCCCAAAGATCTGTAAAGGGGAATCACTCCGTTACTTCAGTTTACTCTACTCACATTTATCATTATCTGTACAATTCCTGTTTGGTCTCTTAAATGAAAATCAGGTGAAGACATTCTCAGAGATCACAGGAATCCCCATCTCACTCCGAGCCAAACCTGCAATCATAGAATGGGCCATGAAGGACATCGATCAGAATTTCTATACTCAGACCATCTTCTATCTGTATGAGACTCAGGATGAGGACTTCATTAGGAGAGTCATGTCTGGATGTACAGATTTGTATCTGTGGGGCTCAGATACTGACCACTTGTGGATGAAGAGGAATTATTCCAAGCCGCTGATCTATTGCTTGAAGACTTTGAAGAGAGAAAGTTTTCAGTCTTTATATTTTGTAGATCTCACTGTGGGTCCAGAGTGCCAGAAACGTCTCTCTCCATTCCTACACAGGAGTCAGGAGGTCGGGTAAGTGAGTGTGAGGAAATCCTAACTGAGGTCAGAGAATGGGCAGGAACCTGCATACAGTATAATGGTGATTATCAGACATGTTCTCCATCTACCACACTTGTTAGAAGTCCTGGGATCTCACACTTTCCTCACCCCTAAGCCCTGGTTCACACTACAGCAATTTCCCAGCGACATTCTGATGACATGTAAAGTCGCAGGTCAGGTGAAAACACAGATTTTATTGGCTGTTGTCTTAATTGCTGTGTTTTGAGTCACTGCGACAAAAGAAAGCTCTTCCTGCACTACTTTTGGGTGATTCTTGTGCTGCACGACTCCCATAGACTTCAATGTAAAATCCCCAGAAAGTCGCACATTTGTCTGAATCTTTAAAACTTTGCTGCGACTTGTGAGGCTTCTTTACCCCTCACCTCTCCTCCCTGGTCATCCTTGCTGCCTAAAATCTTTCCCATCACATCCCAGTCACACCTGAGTGTAGCGGAAACGCACATTCCCACTTCCATTATTTGTGTATTTCTCATGTGTAATCACACATTGTGTATAGAGAGCCCATTCACTGGAATGTTCTGCCCGACATGCAACAATCACCCCAAAGTCGCTCAAGAGTCTTCCCAGTCATGGAGTGTCATGCATCTTGGCAGCAAAACATGCGTCTGATATCTGTGATTGGGGGTCATTAATAATTATCCGACATTCACATCTGTGTGTTTCTGAATACGAGGAACCCACACAGACAATGTGCGCTTTTTTGTACGTCTATGAAATGCACATGTGCAATGTGCCTTGCTGTGCGTTTTTGAAACATATGACAGAGCACATTTTTTTGCAGTCTGCCATGCATTCAAAAATGTGCAAATGAATAATAACGCAAGTGTGACGCACACTTATGAAATGCAAAGCATGCGTTTTCTTGCAGGTTGCTGTGCAGTTGGAAATGCGCAGATGTGAATGAATGGTAACGCATTTACAACTGCCCAACAACCCGCAAGAAAACGCATGCTTTGCTGTGTATTTAGAAAATGTGCAGCAACACACATTGCACTTGTGATACCATTCATTGGCGTCTGCACATTTCTGAACGCACAGCAAACTGCAGGAAAACGCATGCTTTGCCACACATTTAGGAAACATGCATCGTGCTTGGCTCGCCATTTTTGCAGTACAAGTGTGATGGACGGTCGCAGCGCATTTCTGAAACGTACACAAAGCACACAATTTCTGGGAACAATCACATAATTTACATTAGGGTTGTCCCGATACCACTTTTTTAGGACCGAGTACAAGTACCGATACTTTTTTCAAGTAGTCGCCGATACCGAATACCGATACTTTTTTTAAATGTGTCCCCCACATATGCAGCCATGTCCCCACAGCCATGTCCCCGCAGCCATGTCCTTCCAGCCATGTCCCTCCAGCCATGTCCCTCCAGCCATGTCCCTCCAGCCATGTCCCTTCAGCCATGTCCCTCCAGCCATGTCCCTTTCCGCCATGTCCCTTTCCACCATGTCCCTTTCCGCCATGTCCCTCCAGCCATGTCCCTCACATATGCAGCAATTTCCCCCCAGCCATGTCCCCCACATATGCAGCCATGTCCCCCCAGCTATGTCCCCCACATATGCAGCCATGTCCCCCCAGCCATGTCCCCCACATATGCAGCCATGTCCCCCCAGCCATGTCCCTCTAGCCATGTCCCTCTAGCCATGTCCCTCTAGCCATGTCCCTCTAGTCATGTCCCTCTAGCTGTGTCCCTCCAGCCGTGTCCCTCCAGCCGTGTCCCTCACATATACAGCCATTTCCCCCAGCCATGTCCCCCACATATGCAGCCATGTCCCTCCAGCCATGTCCCCCCAGCCATGTCCCCCCAGCCATGTCCCTCCAGCCATGTCCCTCTAGCCATGTCCCTCTAGCCATGTCCCTCACATATGCAGCCATGTCCCCCCAGCCATGTCCCCCCAGCCATGTCCCCCCAGCCATGTCCTTCTAGCCATGTCCTTCTAGCCATGTCCTTCTAGCCATGTCCCTCCAGCCATGTCCCTCCAGTAATTTCCCCCATACCTAGCCGCTGAAAGCCGCCGCCGCCGCACGGAGAACATCACAGCATTTATTTGAATAGCTGTTTTGCCCGAGCATATAGACACTCCCCCTTGCTCGAGATTGGACAGATCACAATCACCCATCCAATCCCGAGCAAGGGGGAGTGTCTATAAGCAGCGGGAACACTACAGCTATTCAAATGAAAGCTGTGATGTTCCCGCACGCTGTTTAACCCATGCAGTGGCGGCTTTCGATGCGGCGGCGGCAGCGGCGGGGGGGAGTATTCTACTTAGGCATTGGGGGTATTTGCGAATCGGTCCTGATACCAATACTGGTATCGGGACAACCCTAATTTACATCATATTAACCCTTTTCCTGCCCCCAATTATACCATTTATCACACAGAACATTTGGGGGGAAAGCTTAGTGTTCAGAGATGTGGGGGAGGGTAATAATACCAGGGTTGTGACATCATCATCCCAACATGGGGGGAGCCAATTGTCTGCAGAAGTGGGCGGAGATGGGAATGTCTAGACTGCATTTTATATCTGGAACCAAAGTGGTGTTCCAGGATTTTCCAGAAGCTGTTGATGAATGGAGACCCCTGTGTAGGAAGGTCGGAGACCCCGTATACATATCAGGGGCCCCTTTAAGTTTTGTCTGGAGTGTGACATCAAAGACCACTCATAGCCACCAATGAGAAGTCCTCATCAGGTCCAGTATGAGACGGTAGAGCCAGAGGGAAGGCAGCCATGTGGAAGGGAAATGTTGGGTGTTACATTGTTATTCTTGGTGTCAGAGGTCATACATTCCTGGTGGTAATTATTATCTCATTATTGGCTTTTAGATTTCTGTATTGTACTATTTCCAGTAAAGATTGTCCGGGAGAGGACAAAGCAGGAGAAGATGAAGAAGAAGATTCCTCCTCTTCAGGATATAAAAGGAAGTCGGATTCTCTTTCCTTTCTGATGAACCCGGAGAGTAAAATTCAGGAATTGAAGTAAGAGAAATGTGTGATGTGCAGTGATGGGGAAATGTGACGTCTTGTGATTGTTCCCGTCTCTCAGTGTCTCCTTCTATCTCTGGGTGTCCTCCATCCTCACCCATGTAGAATCTTCCATCACCTGTCCTCTTCTCATGTCTTCTCCTCTCTCTGAGGGAATCTTTCTCTTTGTAATCTCATCCATGGGATTTGGGGTCCCCCATATAGTAGAACAGTGACCAGGCTCTGTACATATGGAATGACCCCCCATATTCCTAACAAGCAGGAAATAGGATGGAATAGAAACCCTTAGGACTCGCTCACACGTGTGATGATGATGATGAAGGAAGCAATGCTCAGTAACACTTCTATGACATTTATCATGTGTCTTCATTGTGTTTATGGAGCTCTGAAAACACTATAAGAATGCTGGATAAATGTCCGGGGAGGGGCTGCTCTTCTAGTGGGAGGAGCCTAACTTGGAAGTGATATAGAGGAAATGATCTCCTCTGATATGTGGATTTCGGATATATTACAATAATTATAAAATGAAAACCAGCCGCCATGTCATCATATTCACTATCACTCTCCTGCCCCCTGGAGGACAGATTTCCCGGTCTGAGGACTTGTTACCAGATCTGTATTATTTGAATGTGTCACAATAGCTGGGATACTCGGGTCATTAATAATAACATGTAATATATCCTCACATAGAATCACAATATATCCATGTAAGAATGCACAGAGCGCCCGGCGACCCTCCTCTCCTTCATAACAGTATAGCAGCGGCTCTCCTAGTGTATCTGACAGGTGTGATGACGTCTCCACCTTACACGTTACGTCCTAGGTGGGGCTTTATCGTGTATATTTGTGTTGTTTGTTTAAAATGTGTAAATAATAACACTTTTAGGTTTAGGGAGTCTCACTTCTAGCGCTGCACAGCTATCTTTATATCTATCCTGTAAGGGAGGTGTCACTGCACATCACCAATCATAAGAGGCCGACTACAAAGTAGGTTTTTTGAATATTGAAGATTTTGAAGATATTTTACTTATATTGTATTTATAACATTGTAACATTCCTGTATAATTGTGCTGAAACACGTGTTGATTGTTTATACATTTAAAATAAAAAATTATTTTTAGGTTTAGGGAGTCTCACTTGTAGTGCTGCACAGTCACGTTTCTATGTATTTTGTGGATGAATCCTTCTGTGTTCAGCTGATTAGTATATAGAATTGGAAGAGGTTTCTGGCTGTGCAGTGACACATTCCCTGCCTGGCACTGTCAGTATTGCCGGCTGGTTGGTGATTTTGCCGGCACACAGAAGCTATTGGAGTTCCCACACGGCTGTTCTGTACAACCAGAAGTGACTGGAGCTGCTCTGTCCTACTTCTCTATTATTTCCCAGTGCATTCTGGGATACCGGAGCCCCCGCTGTCTGTCCTCCAATGCCCAGCGATTATTGGACATCACCATGAAATGAATGGAGGCGACTGACAAGCGTGGATGTCTCATGACAGCGACATGCGGCTTCATTTATAATACGACACAACGCTACCGCTCCTGTGTGACCGGCACTGTGTGCTGCCATTGTAATATTCATGGCAGTCATGGGAGGCGGTTATGAGGCTTTAGAAATGCTGAATAAATGTCACATAATCACATGGTACTGACACACGTGTGACCGACACCTCACTGACCTCTGTAGCTACAGACACCACGGATCAATTCATCCTCAATTTTCACACAATATCCAGCGAGGTCCCTGCGGTGGGTTTCATCAATCTCCTTCCCCCTCCCCTCCCCCTCCTCTGAGTCATTCAGTTATGAAGTGAAATTATAGCTTGAGCTACTGAGCTCCGTAAATAACATGGATTGTACATCGGGGAAGGACAGGCAGGTAAACATGTAGAAAAGAGATTTCAGCTCCACCTGCTGGCTGGAAATGAAAATACAATTTATTTATACACAATGTTTCCTAATTACAAATCTATGAATGGAATGTTTTGTCCTGACCATAATAAAGACAGAAAACACGATCCATTCCTCTGAAGGCAAAGACCTCAGACAGTTCTCACTTCTGTACAAAAGGCCGTCCCACAACCAATACAACTCATACTCCAGAAATATCATCTGTCATTGTCTCCCTTCTGCAGGATGGGAGTTATAAATCCTGGAAAGTTACCCCTCCCCCATCACTAGAAGAAATGATGAACATCCCGAACTCCCATCCCCCTTTATGAGTCCTTGTCTGCCATAGAAAGTCCCAAGACTTCCTGTGTCCTGACTCTGGGCAGTGAGTGCCGATCTCCCCCTCTCTGCTCCTGGTGGGGGTTCTGTTCAGGTATGAAGGTCGTATCCTATGGACATAACCCCCTCCGGAGTCCCCCCACACCCACATATTATACTATGTAGAGCCGGCCAATCAGCTTCATCTTATTGTATTTTGTTTGTTCTCCACAATGAGATGTTTGTAATGAGAAGTCATCATCACCGTCCAGTTCCCAAATAATAATCCCAATTTATTTTCACATATGGCTAAAAATCATCCCAACAGAGAAGCTGACGCGTTTCACCCATTCAGGCCTTAGTCATAAGAGAAAGAGAAAGGCGCCTTTTTCTCCACTGCTACTAAGCACCAGATACCCAACCTCACCAGAGCGCCCTCATCTCTCCCACTGCTACTAAGCACCAGATACCCAACCTCACCAGAGCGCCCTCATCTCTCCACTGCTACTAAGGACCAGATACCCAACCTCACCAGAGCGCCCTCATCTCTCCACTGCTACTAAGGACCGGATACCCAACCTCACCAGAGCGCCCTCATCTGTCCACTGCTACTAAGGACCCGATACCCAACCTCACCAGAGCGCCCTCATCTCTCCACTGCTACTAAGGACCGGATACCCAACCTCACCAGAGCACCCTCATCTCTCCACTGCTACTAAGGACCGGATACCCAACCTCACCAGAGCGCCCTCATCTCTCCACTGCTACTAAGGACCGGATACCCAACCTCACCAGAGCACCCTCATCTCTCCACTGCTACTAAGGACCCGATACCCAACCTCACCAGAGCGCCCTCATCTCTCCACTGCTACTAAGGATCAGATACCCAACCTCACCAGAGCGCCCTCATCTCTCCACTGCTACTAAGGACCCGATACCCAACCTCACCAGAGCACCCTCATCTCTCCACTGCTACTAAGGACCCGATACCCAACCTCACCAGAGCGCCCTCATCTCTCCACTGCTACTAAGGACCCGATACCCAACCTCACCAGAGCGCCCTCATCTCTCCACTGCTACTAAGGACCCGATACCCAACCTCACCAGAGCGCCCTCATCTCTCCACTGCTACTAAGGACCCGATACCCAACCTCACCAGAGCGCCCTCATCTCTCCACTGCTACTAAGGACCAGATACCCAACCTCACCAGAGCGCCCTCATTTCTCCACTGCTACTAAGGACCCAATACCCAACCTCACCAGAGCGCCCTCATCTCTCCACTGCTACTAAGGACCCGATACCCAACCTCACCAGAGCGCCCTCATCTCTCCACTGCTACTAAGGACCCGATGCCCAACCTCACTAGAGCGCCTTCATCTCTCCACTGCTACTAAGGACCGGATACCCAACCTCACCAGAGCGCCCTCATCTCTCCACTGCTACTAAGGACCCAATACCCAACCTCACCAGAGCGCCCTCATCTCTCCACTGCTACTAAGGACCGGATACCCAACCTCACCAGAGCGCCCTCATCTCTCCACTGCTACTAAGGACCAGATACCCAACCTCACCAGAGCGCCCTCATTTCTCCACTGCTACTAAGGATCAGATACCCAACCTCACCAGAGCGCCCTCATCTCTCCACTGCTACTAAGGACCCGATACCCAATCTCACCAGAGCGCCCTCATCTCGCCACTGCTACTAAGGACCGGATACCCAACCTCACCAGAGCGCCCTCTTCTCTCCACTGCTACTAAGGACCCGATACCCAACCTCACCAGAGCGCCCTCATCTCTCCACTGCTACTAAGGACTGGATACCCAACCTCACCAGAGCACCCTCATCTCTCCACTGCTACTAAGGACCGGATACCCAACCTCACCAGAGCGCCCTCATCTCTCCACTGCTACTAAGGACCAGATACCCAACCTCACCAGAGCGCCCTCATTTCTCCACTGCTACTAAGGATCAGATACCCAACCTCACCAGAGCGCCCTCATCTCTCCACTGCTACTAAGGACCCGATACCCAATCTCACCAGAGCGCCCTCATCTCGCCACTGCTACTAAGGACCGGATACCCAACCTCACCAGAGCGCCCTCTTCTCTCCACTGCTACTAAGGACCCGATACCCAACCTCACCAGAGCGCCCTCATCCCTCCACTGCTACTAAGGACCGGATACCCAACCTCACCAGAGCACCCTCATCTCTCCACTGCTACTAAGGACCTGATACCCAACCTCACCAGAATGCCCTCATCTCTTCACTGCTACTAAGGACCGGATACCCAACCTCACCAGAGCGCCTTCATCTCTCCACTGCTACTAAGGACCGGATACCCAACCTCACCAGAGCGCCCTCATCTCTCCACTGCTACTAAGGACCTGATACCCAATCTCACCAGAGCGCCCTCATCTCTCCACTGCTACTAAGGACCAGATACCCACCTCACCAGAGTGCCCTCATCTCTCCATTGCTACTAAGTATCAGATACCCAACCTCACCAGAGCTCCCTTATCTCTCCACTGCTACTAAGGACCCGATACCCAACCTCACCAGAGCACCCTCATCTCTCCACTGCTACTAAGGACTGGATACCCAACCTCACCAGAGCGCCCTCATCTCTCCATTGCTACTAAGTATCAGATACCCAACCTCACTAGAGCGCCCTCATCTCTCCACTGCTACTAAGGACCGGATACCCAAATTCACCAGAGCGCCCTCATCTCTCCACTGCTACTAAGGACCTGATACCCAATCTCACCAGAGCGCCCTCATCTCGCCACTGCTACTAAGGATCAGATACCCAACCTCACCAGAGCGCCCTCATCTCTCCACTGCTACTAAGGACTCGATACCCAATCTCACCAGAGCACCCTCATCTCTCCACTGCTACGAAGGACTGGATACCCAACCTCACCAGAGCACCCTTATCTTTCCACCGCTACTAAGGATCAGATACCCAACCTCACCAGAGTGCCCTCATCTCTCCATTGCTACTAAGTATCAGATACCCAACCTCACTAGAGCGCCCTCATCTCTCCACTGCTACTAAGGACCAGATACCCAACCTCACCAGAGTGCCCTCATCTCTCCACTGCTACAAAGGACTGGATACCCAACCTCACCAGAGCACCCTCATCTCTCCACTGCTACTAAGGACCAGATACCCAACCTCACCAGAGTGCCCTCATCTCTCCACTGCTACTAAGGACCGGATACCCAACCTCACCAGAGCTCCCTTATCCCTCTTTTAGGCCTTAGCCATAGCTGTCTGTTAGGTTCAACAACACCCCATTAGATGCCCCCAACCTCACACAGCCATGGGTGGGGTTACATATAATATGAATTAATAAGCAGATCTATATCACAAAAAGAAAAGGGGTCCTATCCCTCCATGGACACCTCTGAAGGGTTTGGAAACATTAGCCAAGTGTTTGGATCTCACCAAGCTGGATGTGTAAAGGTCGGGGGGTCCATCCTACATATTGGAGGAACACGCCTTGTATTCTATAACATACACTACATGACATGGGTTGTAGGTCATATATTGTCTGATTGGAGACTTTAGATGTCATCTCCTTGCTGACATTCATTCACACCTTAGCAGAGCCGAGCTGATTCGATCGGAGCTCAGAACGAGGGTCCTTATCATGGCATAAGGTAAAATGCCTCGAAACGCTGTGGTTGGGGAAACATTTGATAATATTGGCCAAATGCTCATTTATCCTGACCCTCAGCTCTCTTGTGGTCCGACCTACATACTGTAAGGAACAGGGACATTGCAGTACATAGGTGACATATTTGGCGTGACAGGTAATGAGTGGCTTGATGGTAAATTTTTGTTTGGAACAAGAAAGGAACGCCACATCTCCTTGTTGGGGGGGGGATCTCTTTCTGGAAACCAACAATGATTCCCTATCCATATTGAAAACTTCATGTTTGGTGTTCATTAATACTGGTATGGGGAAACCTTTTTCAATGAACCTCTCGGTCAGCATATTTGCCTGCTGATCAAAATCAGTTAGTTGGTCACAATTACGGCAAATGCGCATGTGGTGTAACGTTGGGGGTAATTAACTCTCGTGGTATGGGCGTTTTTTCAGTGATTCACTCCAGCCAGGAACTATGTTTAAGGGCATGGTAGCCCATTTTTATTAAAAAGGCAAAGTTCAAACAAAGGTTTCCCACGCAGGGGGTTCTTCTCCAACAAACGCAAAACAGAAAATGCTAGCCCACCTGGCTCTCTGTAGCAGTACTTCTGCAGCAATACTTCTACACGTTTTTCTGGTCGCCCAGACCAGCAGAATCCTTAACATAGACGCTTCCCTTCAGCATCTACTGCTCTGCCTCTTGCAGTCATCGTTCTGGCTGTCTCCTACAGCCTCAGACTTCTGGAGACCTGCTGTCTCCAACTGGGTTCTCCCTTGCAAGCCTGGTCTCCTCGGGAGGGTGGAGCCCAGAATGCTGGTCCTGAGTTTCCTATCAGGCCCACACACACCTGCATAATCAGTATGCTGACCCATCTGAAAATATGGACCCAGGACTGGGGATTTCATCCCACCCAGATCTCTACAAAATCCCCAGGCTCCAGGTCCCAAAGCGTACTTCATTACAAATTGAGGGAACTGAAATGCCAGTTTCCTCTGAAACCAGTAAATACGCTGGAGCCCCTCAACCCGACCGGTTGAGAACCCTGGGTCACCACACTCCTGGGGTACCACACTACTACAGTGGGTTAATGATGGGGCTGCTAAATCCATTTTGAATACAAAGGAGGCACTATATCTTCTACCAAGGGTATTGCGCACTCTGGTTCTATACATAGTACCTAAGATCCACAAAAATACAACTAATCCCCCAGGTCGACCCATCATAAGTGGGATTGGGTCGCTGTATTCCAAAGTGGGGGAATACCTTGAAATATTTTCCAACCCCTGGTCACACAGGGAAGATCTTATCTTAATGACAGTAGAGAGCTCATTAAATCCCTATCCTCCATAGTTGTCACAGATGATGCATGGCTGGTGACAGTTGATATTGAATCATTATATACCAACATTAAACAGGAGGAAGCCATTATAGCAGTAACTATGGCACTCAAGGAGTAATCTACACTCCAAGTGTCCCAAATTAATTTATTGGTTGATGGACTGAAACAATTATTTTTGGGCTCAGGGAAAATTCTATAATCAAATCAAGGGTGTTTCAATGGGGGCTCGTTATGCCCCCAGTGTAGCAAACTCGGTCCTAAATAAGTGGGAAGGTGAAACAATATACAAAGATAGCAATAGGTCTTTGATTTATTATAAGAGATATCTTGATGATGTAACTTTGTTGTGGGAGGGGTCCCAGTCATCTTTAGAACCCCTTTTCATTTAATATGAACACCGACCAATATGGCCTTAGATTCACAGCAGAGTCTAGTCTGACCTCCATCAGCTACTTAGATTTGATGTTAGTCAAAAAGGAGAACCATGTGGGCAGGAAGACTTTCTATGAAACAATGGACAGAAATGGATTTGTGCCCACTACAAGTTGCCACCACCCTAAGTGGTTGGGAGCCATACCTAAAGGACAATACATGAGCTTTCACAGTAATTGTGACCAACTAACTGATTTTGATCAGCAGGCAAATATGCTGACTAAGGCCGCGTACACACGAAGGGATATGTCCGCTGAAAACGGTCCGATGGACCGTTTCAGCAGACATCTCCGCTCGTGTGTATGGGCTAGCGGACAGGTTTCTCCACCCGACAGATTTCAAAGCAAGCTTTGAAATCTATCCGGTGGGAATCTGTCCGCCCGACATGTCTGCTGGTTAGTACACTTACCAGCAGACATGTCGGCTCCCACCGCCGCCGCGCCGCTGCCGAATGGATTCGGCGCATGCGCGAAAGTGTTTTACTTCCTGGTGCGGTGACGCGGCGGTGACGCGGCGGCGTCAACGTCACCGCCGCGTCACCACTACGTCACCGCGCCGTCCGGCGGCGGGGAATTTGATCCGATGGTGTGTACACGCCATCGGATCAAACTCCCGATCGGACATATCCGATGGAAATGGTTTTCATCGGATATGTCCGATCGTGTGTATGGGGCCTGAGAGGTTCATTGAAAAAGGTTTCCCCATACCAGTATTAATGAACACCAAAAATGAAGTTTTCAATATGGGGATAGGGAATCATTGTTGGTTTCCAGGAAGAGATCCCCCCCCCCCCCATCAAGGAGATGTGGCGTTCCTTTTGGGATTCCATAAATAATATAAAAGTGTGGAGAACATTTTTTAAAGATTCTGGCCTATCCTGCTCAAGGATACTGATTTGGTTAAGGTTTTACCACCAAAACCTAAATTCATTTACAGAAGGGCTCCGGGTTTGAGGAACATTATAGCGCCTAATGTACCAGATCCCCCCAAAAAAACATTAACATTTTTAAATGGGTCTGGATTTCATTATTGCACTTGTTGCAGATCTTGTAAGACCACAAATAGACATGGGAAAAAAATCAGTAAATTTAAGTCCAATGTGACCAAACAAGAATTTACCATATGAAGCCGCTCATTACCTGTCACTCCAAATATGTCACCTATGTACTGCAATGTCCCTGTTCCTTCCAGTATGTAGGACGGACCACAAGAGAGCTGAGGGTCAGGATAAATGAGCGTGTTTCGAAGCATTTTGCCTTATGCCACGATAAGGACCCTCGTACACTATTTTTTTATGGGATAGACAGGACCACCAGTCATTGGAGAGGTACTGACCTTAAAAAGCTATATCCCAGAATGAGACCCAGTGGCTGTATCATTTAAGAACTATGCAGCTGTTGGACCTCAACATTGAACTTGACTTAAAGTGGATGTAAACCCCAAACAATTTTTTTTTGATGTCACAATGTAGAGTATATGATTTTCTATCATCTGTGCCCAGTCTTGCCACACAGAGTTAATCCAGATCTGAGTAATCCTCTTTTATGTTCAGTGAAAATGAACAGTCTTCCAGATAAAAACCTGCCTAAATAAAAAGTCAGTTTTCTCTCTTCTTGCTTTGAGTGAGAGGTTATTTACATATCTAGCTTGGACATGTTTATCATACGTTATGTTATGTTAGAACGCCGTGACGTCCTGTGACGTCCAGTCTCATCGGCAAGGGGTTGTCCAAGACGTAAATCCCCTATGGCCTGGTATTGAAGGGGTTAAATAAAAGGCTGAAGAGGCCATTTAAATCCAGCAGGTGTCAGTGTTTCATTTTTAGTAAGTTACGGTTGTGTGCATGGTTGTTTTAAGTGCAGTAGGATATCTGACTGCCCTGGTCATGGAATATTGGGGTCACTGGGGTCTCCACCATCAGAAATTCTGCTGTTTTATTTCATAAACCCCCCAGATCCTTTCCTTTATCTATCAATTTCAGAAGCCCCTGTATGAGACACTGTGTGAGGTCCTGCTTAATACCCGGGTACATAAGGGGGTGACTGAGCTGTCACAGCGCCCCCTCTTTATACTATGTAGACAGAAGTACTACAACAGCTTCACCTTCATCATCTTCTCTAATAAGAAGATCTTTCCTCTGTATAACATTCTGTATATCCTGATATTCCGCTCTAGTGATGTTATGTTACTTTTCACTAAATGGGAATAATTCCTCATATTCATCTTATAATATAATATCATGTGTCTGGATTTGTCTCTGCAGGTTGGTTGGGTGTGGTGTGACTTCCTCCGGCTGTGATGATCTCCGATCCATTCTTATCAATAATCGATCCCTCACCAAACTGGATTTATCACAGAATAATCTGGAAGACTCTGGAATAAAACTTCTATGTGAGGGGCTCAGAGATCCTGGCTGTACTCTGCAGTGGCTGAGGTGAGAATTATCCTATAAATGATATAATATTCTGCAGGATTCCGGTATAAATCTTCTATGTGAGGGATCCAGACATGTCACCTAGATGAAAGTTATACAAACACAGACTTCATGTTTTGCTGGAATTCAAGACTCCAGACACAGCAAATAGCTGCATTTGTACAGTGCTTTTAGCTGTGGTTGCGTTTAGCCGCGGCACAATATTGAACAGGGATCCGACTTGGATCCCTGCCAATACCAAGCACTGCGTATAGTATGAATCTTAAGGTGGAACTCCACGCCAATTTTCAAGTAAAAAAACGGCATTGGGTTCCCCATATAGGGAAGACACCCCGTACGCCAAAAAAACAACGTGGGGGTCCCACCAAAATCCATACCAGACCCGTATACGAGCAGCAGCCCGGCCGGTCAGGAAAGGGGTGGGGACAAGCGAGGGGGCCCCCCTCCTTAACCGTGCCAGCCCGCATGCCCTCAACATGGGGGGGGAAGGTGCTTTGGGGCAGGGGGGCGCCCTGTGTTGATGAGGACAGGGCCTATTCCTGACAACCCTGGCCGTTGGTTGTCGGGGTCTGCGAGAAGGGTGCTTATCAGAAACTGGGAGCCCCCTTTGATAAGGGGGCCCCCAGATGCTGGCCCCCCACCCTAGTTTAATGAGTATGGGGTACATCGTACCCCTAGCCATTCACCTGGCACAATAAAAAATAAAAAACATGACACAGGGTAAAGTAATTTATTAGTCAGCTCCGGGGTCCCCTCTCTTTAGCTTTTTTACGAGGGGGCTGCCTCTTCTGTGTCTTCTGGGGGGGATGTGCCGCTCTTTACTGCCATCTGGTTCTCTTCCGCCGGGGGGGTGCTTTCTTCTTTAGATCTTTTACAGCGCCCCCCCTTCCGGGCTTCTTCAACGTCTTCGACGGGGGGTGCCTGGACTTCTGTCGCCTTCTTATTCTTCGATGTTGACACGTCGCTTCTTCCCACTGTAATGCCGTGTGCGTGGCTCGAACCAATTTATATAGGCCTCTTATGATGTCACAGTCTTAGCATGCTCCGGTACCACCCAGAGCATGCTGGGACTGTGACTTCATAAGAGGTCTATATAAATCGGTTCGAGGCACGCACACAGCATTACAGTGGGAAGAAGCAACATAGGAGGCAGAAGAAGAAGGCAGAAGGAGACAGAAGTCTGGACAACCCCCGCCAAAGAAGAAAGCACCCCCCTGGCGGAAGAGAACCAGACAGCGGTGAAGAGCGGCACATCCCCCCCAGAAGACATCGAAGAAGCAGCCCTACCTCGTAAAAGAGCTAAAGAAGAGAGGGGGGGCCGGAGCTGACTAATAAATTACTTTACCGTGTGTTTTTTTTATTCCGCCAGATGAATGGCTAGGGGTACGATGTACCCCATACTCATTCACCTAGGGTGGGGGGCCCTTATCTGGGGGCTCCCAGACTCCGATAAGCTCCCTTCCCGCAGACCCCGACAACCAACGGCCACGGTTGTCGGGAAGAGGCCCTGTCCTCATCAACATGTGGACAGGGTGCTTTGGGGTGGGCATCTACCCCTCATGTTGAAGGGCATGCGGCCTGGCACAGTTAAGGAGGGGGGGGCTCGCTTGTCCCCACCCCTTTCCTGACCAGCCAGGCTGCTGCTCGGATACGTGTCTGGTATGGATTTTGGGGGGACCCCCACGACATTTTTTCGCAAACGGGGTGTGTTTTCTTAAAATCCATAGCAGACCCAAAGGCCTGGTATGCTCCTGTAGGGGGAACCCATGCCGGTTTTTTAGTACAGAACTCTACGCCAAATTACAAGATTCATACCAAACACAGCTGACACAGTGCACTGCGATTACCTGCGGTTATGTGCCGATAGTTGTGGGATTTCGTAGCTGGACGCATCCAGTTCTATTTTTTCTATCTGCACAAAACCGCGGGGAACAAAACCACAGGTAACCGTAGTGTGTGAATGATGTCATAGGAAAGCATTGTGTTCTTCTAGCTGCGTTAAAATCCGCAGCTAAAAGCACCATTCTATCCGTCCGTCTGAAAGGGGCCTTATTGGCTTTTATCCCCTCCTCCCCTCCACTGACTTTCAAAGATCAGACTTTGGCTGGGGTCACACTGGAGGTCACAGCGGCTCACAGCAGGGGGTCCGGTGCATCTTCATTCACCATTTCAGGTCCAATTTCAAGCCAAATTTTGGGCTGAATTCAGACCTGCAACAAACCAAAAGACACACAGAACTCCGTATTCTCTTCATTCACTGACCAATCATAGACGGATGTCCTCAATTAGAATCTGGAAGGACGGAGCGAGTCTCTAGACCAGAAGTGACCCCTAGATGCCAATAAAATCCCCTCATTCTTGTAGATATAAAATTGTCACCTCACTGAGCCTCAAAGAGAAGTCCTAGTCATTTCATCTACAAGCCCAGCAGGGGACGAGGCCGATACAGTGAGAAGACCCCCAACTGTCTGCCAGACATTGATTTATATCAGAGATCAGAGGAATCTTATTTATCTCTCATAGAAAATAAAATATTAGTTGCAGAGAAATGGAAATAATTCCTCCTGATTGTACACATGTTGGGGTACATGCACATATACCGTTGTATGTGTAGTGAGGATAGAATCCAGGAGAAACCCCCAGAATGGTTCTATGGAGTCTGATCACACCAGCCAAGCAGTGATTGGTCTTGTTGGGATCAGACTGACATGACGGTTTTACCAATCCTCATCCATCAGAACCATTCATGGCCCATTTAGTGGTTGTGTGGGGTCCCTGGTGGCTGTGCAGGGTCCTGATGGGTGTGCAGGGTCCCTGTGTGGAGTCCCTGGTGACTGTGTGGGGTCTCTGGTAGCTGCGTGGGTTCACTGGTCCCTGTTGAGTGTACAGGGTTACTGGTAGTTGTGCAGGGTCCCTGTGCAGGGTCTCTGGTGGCTGTGCAGGGTCTCTGGTGGCTGTTCGGGGTTCCTGTTGGCTGTGTAGGGTCCCTTTGTGGGGTCCTTGGTGGCTGTACAGGGTCCCTGGTGGCTGTGCAGTGTCCCTGTGTGGGTCTCTGGTGGCTGTGTGGGGTCCTTGGTGGTTGTACAGGGTTTCTGGTGGCTATGCAGGGTCCCTGGTGGCTTTTCAGGGTCCCTGTGTGGGTCTCTGGTGGCTGTGTGGGGTCCTTGGTGGCTGTGTGGGGTCCCTGGTGGCTGTGAAGGGTCCCTGTGTGGGGTCTCTGGTGGCTGGGTGGGGTCTCTGGTGGCTGTATGAGGTCCCTGGTGGATGTGCAGGGACCCTGGTGGCTCTGCAGGGTCTCTGGTGGCTGTGTGGGATTCCTGGTAGCTGTGTGGGGTCCCCGGTGGCTGTGCGGGGTCCCTGGTGGCTCTGAAGGGTCCCTGGTGGCTGTGCGGGGTCCCTGGTGGCTCTGCAGGGTCCCTGTGTGGGGTCTCCGATGGCTGTGTGGGGTCCTTGGTGGTTGTGCAGGGTTTCTGGTGGCTGTGCAGGGTTCCTGTGTGGGGTCCCTGATGGCTGTGTGTGGTTTTTAGTACCTCTGTGGGGTCCCTGGTGGTTGTGCAGGGTTGAAGAAGTAAGCACATAGGTGAGTGGAGGGGGGTGTGGGCAGGTAGGTTAGTGGAGGGAGTGGGGAAGGTAGGTGAATGGAGGGGGGTGGGGGGCAGGTAGGTGAATGGAGGGGGGTGGGGGGCAGGTAGGTGAATGGAGGGGGGAGGGGCAGGTAGGTGATTGGAGGGGTTGGGGAAGGTAGGTGAATGGAGGGGGAGGGGGAAGATAGGTGAATGGAGGGGGGAGGGGTAAGGAAGGTGAATGGAGGGGGGGGGGGTAAGGAAGGTGAATGGAGGGGGAGGGGGAAGGTAGGTGAATGGAAGGGGTGGGGAAGGTAGGTGAATGGAGGGGGGGAGGTAGGTGAATGGAGGGGGGAGGGGGGAGGTAGGTGAATGGAGGGGGTGGGGAAGGTAGGTGAATGGAGGGGGAGGGGAAAGGTAGGTGAATGGAGGGGGAGGGGGAAGGTAGGTGAATGGAGGGGGGGGTAAGGAAGGTGAATGGAGGGGGAGGGAAGGTAGGTGAATGGAAGGGGTGGGGAAGGTAGGTGAATGGAGGGGGGGAGGTAGGTGAATGGAGGGGGGAGGGGGGAGGTAGGTGAATGGAGGGGGTGGGGAAGGTAGGTGAATGGAGGGGGAGGGGAAAGGTAGGTGAATGGAGGGGGGAGGGGGCAGGTAGGTAACACACTCTGCATGGTGCAGGCACAGGTGATGGTTAACACGTGAGGGGAGGTGTAGAGGAGAGCCCAGTCTGAGGAGGAGGGTGACAATGATGTCGGGTGTCAGTGCACAGGGTGATGATCACTCACCTCTCCTAGGACACGGTGTCTCCACTGACACACATATGAGAGAGTGGAGGGAGGTCAGAGCTCAATGGGCCCGGGGGACTTCCCACAAGATCAGCTGTTACAAGTGATCTGGTCCCTCCTGATTGGCTGGATATAGAACTCCAAACAAAACAAAAATAGTGAAGTACGTCCTTCAAAACAATTGTCTCTTTATTTACAATAAATGCACTGACAACCAATAATATGTCAGCATATCCAGCAACCAATTGGGCAGCAGATAATATCACTCACCAGCACCACTTCCTGTTTGAGTTTCAGGCAGGAAATGACATCACCCAGCTCCGCCCAAGGGCCGACTGCCCAATGATTGGTTGATCTGCTGACATATTATCATTGCTTGTCGGTGTGTTTAGCGATCCTCATGGATTTTGCTGCATGGAGACGCATGTAAAGTAGAAATCCCATTATTTCCTATGTGGGCGGTTCCCATCGATGTGCCGCAGTTTAGTGTGAAAGGGAATCTGTATGGAGCCATTCACCCCTCCAATGTGTGCGTCACCACGTACCCTGCAATGTACCCGCAACAGTGTAACTCCACACTAAGACACTCAGGTGGGTGACAACTTACCTCCATTTCACAGGGGAGGTCCCACCAATATTCCATGACATCATCCCTCCAAATGTCCCAACATTTCATTCTCTAAGACTCCGCCTACTGATTATTCATTGGATGTGTCTACTTCTGCCCCTCCCTGGAAAAAACATTTTATTTTCTAAGACCCCGCCCACTGATTATTCATTGGATGTGTGCACTTCTGCCCCTCCCTGGAAGAACAGTTCACCTCTTTCCTGCTTCTCCCTCTAGGATTGATGACTGTAAAGGGACATTGCGGTGCTGTGATGATCTTTCCTCCGTTATCTCCACAAACCGAACTCTGACCTCTCTGTATATAAGATTGGATGATGATGAGAAGATGTCGGAGTCAGAAGTGGGACGTTGTTGTGAGGTCCTCCGGAATGTCGGCTTCTCTGTGAGTAGAGGGTAAGATCTGTTCTATTGGAGGAAACACACAGACTAAGGGCCAGATTCTCAGAGGCGTTACGACGGAGTATCTCAGATACCCCGTTGTATCGCCTTTTTTTTTGACTCGTATCTATGCGCGTGATGCTGATCATCACTTTTGCATAGATACGCTTCTACATCCGACAAGTGTAAAACCATTACACTTTCGGATCGTAGGTGTAATGACAACTCCGGCCACTAGGTGGCCTTTACGTTGTTTTTTCATTTGCATATGCAAATTAAGTAGTACGCCGATTCTCTATCGCTTTTACGCCGCCCCGTCGTTGCGTACGTCGTTTACGAACTCGTAAGGTTACCCCAGCTTCTATGTGGAGTAACCTTACGAAGTTCCGTCGGATGCCGTCGGATGCAATGTTAAGTATGGCGTCGGGTCAGCGTCGCCTTTTTCCGTCGCTTGCGTCGTTTTACTAACTCCTTCGCGAATAGGGACTTGCGTAGTGACGCTCACGTCGCTTTGACTTTGGTTTCAACGACGCTTCCCGACGTGAGCTGGAGCATGCGCACTGGGTTGTTTCCCCGGCCGGCGCATGCGCAGTTAGTTCGACGCGGGGGCTCGCTTAATTTAAATACAAGCCGCCCCATTTGAATTGCGCGGGTTTACGCTTGGCGGCTTACGAGACGCCAGCGAAAACTGCGGCGCAAGTTCTTAGAGAATAAAGGACTTGCTCTGGTACGCAGCGGCGATGTAGTGTAAATGGCTTACGCTACGCCGTCGAAATTGTATGAGAATCTGGCCCTTTGTCTTAGAATGTGAATAGTAAAATGTAGAGAAGATTGGGTGGTGATGAGATGATGGAAGGGGGACGTTGTTGGGAGGTCTTCTGACACCCGGGCTGCACTGTAATGAAAATGGAAGGACGGGGTGACAATTTCTGTAGAACCCATTGGAGGTCTCTGTAGTTATACAGATAATGAGAGAGATGATTGAGATTTCCCAGATGATGGAGAATTTATTCCTTATCCCAAGTTTTATCATTACAGATGGGGGATGGGAAAATCAGATCCACCAATAATAATCTTAGTCAGGTCCTACAATCTTCCACAAGATTTTACCCCCCCCCCCATCCCCCGCTGTCTATCCAATGTGTCAGTATAACTGAGCCAATCAGATGTGAGCTCTCATCCTGTACACATGACAGCCCAGCACACCCGGCATACAGTCTGCTATCCCAATGGTGGGATGGCCGTGAGTGTGTGGCCCCTGCCATGGTGAGGGTCCCTCACTTTTCCATCATTTCTTACAGAGCACAGTATGAGCCCCTCCCCCCTTTTCCATCATCACAGCAACATTTCCTCCTCTAACACTCTCATTTTATTCATCTATGAAGGGATAAATACTGGATTGTATCTATAGACAGAAGAAGATAAGAAGATGGTGTGTGGGAGCTCCTCCCCCTCTCAGGTAATAGACGGCTCCTCCCCTCTGAGGTAATACATGGCTCCTCCCCCTCTCAGGTAATACACGGATCCTGATATGAAGAGAATGTCCAGAATGGAATGATATCGGAGTAAAGTGATATGAACTCTCACATTTTATTTTCTCTTTCTGGTCCTTAACCGGTTAAAGACCGCCGCACGTCTATTTATGTCGGCAGAATGGAACGGCTAGGCACATGGACGTACAGGTACGTCCCCTTTAAGTTGCCCAGCCGTGGGTCATGAGCGTGTCGCCGGCGGCGCACTCGCAAACGGTCCTGTCCTCCGTGACCGAGCCCGCGGGATCCCACGGACCCGATTGCCACCGGTGTCCCGCGATCGGGTCACAGAGAGGAAGAACGGGGAGAGGTGAGTGTAAACAAACCTTCCCCGTTCTTTCTAGTGTGGCTGTCCGTGATCGTCTGTGTTAGGGAACGACGATCATCGATATCACATGCACAGCCACGCTTAACCCCTACAGCGCTCCCTCCTGGTTAACCCCTTCAATACCAGTGTCATTTTCACAGTAATCAGTGCATTTTTATAGCACTTTTCGCTGTGAAAATTACAATGGTCCCAAAAACGTGTCAAAATTGTCCGATGTGTCCGCTATAATGTCGCAGTCACAATTTTTTTTTCTGATTGCCGCCATCAGTAGTAAAATAAAAAAATTATTAATAAAAATGCCATAAAACTATCCTCTATTTTGTAAACGCTATAAATTTTTGCAAACCAATCAATAAATGCCTAAACTGAGGAAAAAATATATATATTTTTGGGGGATATTTATTATAGCAAAAAGTAAAAAATATTGCATTTTTTTTAAATTGTCGCCCCACCAAAAGAAAGCTCCATTTGCGGGAAAAAAGGACACCAACTTTGTTTGGGAGCCACGTTGCACGACCGCAATTGTCAGTTAAAGCGATGCATTGCCGAATCGCAAAAAGGGTCCTTTACCTGCATAATGGTCCGGGTCTTAACCGGTTAAATATAGAATTCCAGTAATAATAATCTTTGTGTTCTTTTCCTCTTCTAAATGGCGTAATTTCCGCTCAGTATTGTCCACTTCCTGTGTTGCTGTGTGACCAGTGCCCCCTTCACAGCGCTGATCTGATAGGGACACCCGCGCATGCGCGCTCCCATCTATTGTACGACAAGCCTGCGGTGACACACTGGCTGCACCGCATGTACAGGGGCCCAGACATCAAATCACCACTACAGCTCCGCCTCCATTGTCATCCGATTGGAAATCTGGGGCCCTAACTGGAGAAAGTCATTATCACTTTGTCCAATTAGGGCCCTGACAGGGCCAATTGGCGAAGCCTTGCACCTGACCGCTGGCTTCATCCAATTGGGGCCCTAGAATGCACTGCAAAGTGCACAGTGCATTGTGGGGCGCTCAGCGGGTGAACATCCCGCCAAGCTAACTGCAATATCAGGTGTTTGCCGAATGGGCGAGCAGGCGATATTCGGGCAAAACTTTTGCTCGACTTGAACTGTTTGCCCATCTCTAGTGCTGATCAGTCCCAGTTCCTGGATTCTGGCTTCTCTTTTCTATAAATCTGGATCACTTCCTAACAGAAAAAATTAAAACCCGTCCTGCCTGTTCCAGTGATGGGAATGGGGCCGACCTTCAATATTCTGAATACAATCATCTCCTCAGTCATCTCTGCTGCTGATATTGGGATCTGCAGATCTTCCCCAGGTCACATGATCCCAATTCTTCTGTGGATGGAAAGTAGCCAAATTACTGATATGACGAGTCCCTGTGTAACATGGAATGATATACACATCACATTCACATATATATGTATAGATGAAACATTTCATGGAATGTATACAATGTAATATCTCTGTGTAATTGTACAGTTATCTCTTGTAGGCGGCCAGAGATTTGTCTGGTGATTGTGTCCCGGTGTTGGGTCTGCTGGACCTCTTCCATGTATAGAGGATGTACTCTCCGACATCTCGGATTTCTCTGCAACCCGCTAAAGGAAAGTCTTCTACTCTTCATGGATATAATGGTCACCTCTCATTGTGAATTCCCTCTTCTATCCTCTCTAGGATTCCGCACTTTCCAATATTATCAATACTTACTATGATGATGAGGATCCGACTCATTATTATAAATCATTCACGGTGGAGAAAAATACATTTTCTAAAGTTTCTCATCAATAAAAGCTGACTGGAACAATCACTAATACCGCCACAAAGACCTCATCTTCCTCCTCTAACTGCTGTCCTAAAACTCTCCCTACTCCTCGCCATCCTCCCTACTCCTCGCCACCCTCCATACTACTCGCCACCCTCCATACTACTCGCCACCCTCCATACTACTCGCCACCCTCCATACTACTCGCCATCCTCCATACTACTCGCCATCCTCCATACTACTCGCCATCCTCCATACTACTCGCCATCCTCCCTACTCCTCGCCACCCTCCATACTACTCGCCACCCTCCATACTACTCGCCACCCTCCATACTACTCGCCATCCTCCATACTACTCGCCATCCTCCATACTACTCACTCTTCTCCATCCTACGCTACATCCCCCATACTACTCTCCATACTGCCAGGGAGATCTCCTTAGTCTGCCTGCAAAGTGGCACATTTGTACCCTGTATAGAACATGCTGCAGCAAAGCATTTATAAAAAAAACAACATTTAAATAATTTCCCTGCAAGCTTTCTTAAAGTGGAGGTTCACCCTTAAAAACACTTTCTCTCATCCCATCCAGCATACTGGCGTCAGCGCCAGTATGCTGTTTTTTTTTTTTTAATTCATGTACTTACTTTATAATAGATAATTTAATTTTGGGCCCACCGCGGTGTATGGCGCCAATATAACGCGTCACGCCTTCCGGAAACAGCCGACTAGCACAGACCCAGGAGCTGACTGCGCAGGTGCCGTATATAGCCGGGTCCTATTTCGGCTTTTTTCGGAGGGCGTGACGCAGCTATGTACGGCGCCTGTGCAGTCAGCTCCTGGGTCTGTGCGCAGGCACCGAGAACAGCCAAATGCTAGTCTGCTGTTTCCGGAAGGCATGGCGCGTTATAGCGGCGCCATACACCGCGGTGGGCCCACAATTAAATTATCTATTTTAAACTAAGAACATGGATGAAAAAAAAACAGCATACTGGCGCTGACACCAGTATGCTGGATGGGATGAGAGAAAGTGTTTTTAAGGGTGAACCTCCACTTTAAGTAAACAGCCAGACTGTATGATGAGGCCACAATATAGTGCACTGGCAACAGGATTCGAGATTTTTTGGATAAATTCTGGTCTCTTACTCTCCATCCTCTATACTTCTCTCCATCCCCCAATACTACTCTCCATCCCCCACACTACTCTCCATCCCCCACACTACTCTCCACCCTTCATCCTCCTTACTACTCTCCCTGCACTCTCTCTCCTTTTTCCTGCACTCTAGCTGCCCTCTCTATTCTCTCCTCTCCCTGCACTCTCCCTTCATTGCATTTTCTCTTTTTCCAGCACTCTCCTCTCCTTGGATGTAATAAAGTGATGTGGCTCTATCCAACATTTACAGCATTACCGGCTCCCAGTGCCTCTCTCTGCTTGCTTCATCTCTCTGCTGACATTATCCTGTATAAGAGCCAAAACCGATGCCAACTCCCCCACCTCTGCTTTGCATCACTATCTGCCAACACGGCTACAAATATTTCATTGTGCCAAGTTTGTTCAGCCGCTTTGCTTTTCACTGTCTACTTGCTGCTATTTTTATTACCATGATTTATCCATAGGTTGTTCTGATTACATTTCATGTCTGGTATATTGTATAAGGATTATGTATTATTTCCCGGAGGTTTTCATGTCATGAATCATTACCCAAAGGGACTTGATTATCCCGATTATTGGGCTACCAATATTATTACCTAGTTATTGGAAGATATTATTCTCTAGAGATTTACCCCACTGAGGTTTTCTTACTCATCAATAAAGTTTTGTATATTTTTATTAACCTTATTCTGTGATTTTCTGATTATTACTAACTTCTCAGCTTGTTCTCCACAGCTGATACCATCTCCTTTCCCGCTCTTCTCCCTCCCCCTCTCCCTCCCTTCACCCTCTTACCTCTCCCTTTCCTATATTTCCCCTCCCTTCCCCCTCTACCTCTATCACCTCTTCCTTCCCCCTCTCATCTCTCCCTTCCCTCTCTATTCTCTTCCTTCCCTCTCACCTCTTTCTTCCCCCGCTCACCTCTTTTTCCCTTCCCCCCCTCACCAATCCTTGCCTTCATTTCTTTCCTTGTACTCTCTATATTTACCACATAATATGTTCCTATTATATACTGTTTGTATGTATAACATAAAATCTGTACCATAAAATACATGCATGTTTCATATATATTATAAATTGGATGCACAGAATGCACATGAGCATTGAGGACACCTGGTGGTGGGTGAAGAAATTACAGCTCAGTCCAATCACACCTTGCTATGGGTAGTAAGAAGGTAGGTGCAGGCAGGAGAAGCAGGAATTTCCCCAGGTCTCTGGTGAAGCACATTTCCCTTCTACGGAAATGAGTCTGTCAGAGCTGCAGCCAATGCTATAGGTAGGAATAGGAAAGAGATGTCTGTGCTGTGGACAGTTTGAATAAGAGACAAGTCTGCCAGATATCATACACAAGGTGGGGGGGATGGTGATGGGGGTCTACTCAGGTGAAGGGAATGGTGTCGCGTAAGGTGGGGGTCTCCTCAGGTGGAGGGGATGGTGTTGGGTGAGGTGGGGGTTCCTCAGGCCAAGGGGATGATATTGGGTGAGGTGGGGTCTTCTCGGGTGGAGGGGACAGTATCAGTCGAGGAGAGGTCTCGGGCGAGGACAGTAATGGGTGAGGTGGGGTGGTCTTGTGCAGTGAGGACGGTGTAGTCTGAGGTACAGTCTCCTCAGGTGCAGGGGTCTCCTTGGCCTAGGAGGACGGTAACAGGTGAGGTGGGGTCTCCTCGGGTGAAGGGGATGATATTGGGTGAGGTGGGGTCTTCTCAGGTGGAGAGAACAGTATCAGGCAAGGAGAGGTCTCCTCGGGCAGGGAGGACTGTAACGTGTGAGGTGGGGTCTGCTTGTGCAGGGAGGATGGTATTGAGTGAGGTGTGGTCTTCTCGGGTGGGGGGCGGTTACAGGTGAAGTGGGGTCTCCTTGTTCAGGGAGGATGGTATCAGGTGAGGTGGGACCTCATCTGGTGGAGGGGATGATATTGGGTAAGGTGGGGTCTTCTCAGGTAGAGGGGACAGTTGCAGGTGAGGACGGTAACAGATAAGGTGGGTTCTCCTTGTGCAGGGAGGACAGTATCGGGTGAGGTGGGGTCTCCTCAGGTGGAGGAGATGGTGTTGGGTGAGGTGGGGTCTCCTCAGGTCGAGGGAACAATATTAGGTGAGGTGGGATCCTCAGATGAAGGGGATGGTATTGGGTGAGATCACCTTGGGCTGGGAGGACGGTATTATGCGAGGTGGGGTCTCCTCAGGTGGAGGGGGTGGCATTAGTTAAGTGGGCCTCCTCGGGTTGAGGAAACAATATTATGTGAGGTGGAGTCTTCTCATATGGAGGGGATGGTATTGGATGAGGTGGGGTGGGGTCTCCTCAGGTTAAGTATGTGCTGCCCCCAAAATGAGCTCAGGTGTTCCCAGTGCTAATCCTCCATACAAAGACATTGTAGACAGTTGTGCTCCCCCAGTCTTGTGGTTGGTGAAGACCGTTTTCTGTTCCCCCATGACGTTCCTCCTGAGATTTCCACCTGTACACAATGTCAGAACACGGCCAAACTTTATCCCAAAATTCATCTTTTATTATTATGAAAATAGACAGAGAAAAGGCAATCCTTCTCCTGGACACTCCCACAAAACTAAGGCGCACTGGGAGTAAGAGGGGCTTTACTCGGCCCACAGTTTGTTTGCCAGTGTCCCTTTCTTCCTGTAGGTGGCAGTATAACCCGACAGTCTCTGAATTCCTGGGCCTCTCAAAGACGATATAAATACAGATTTTTTCCCAATGGTAACACACGGCAGGGTCATCAGAACAGATGCCCCCCGGAAAGATACACCAGCCAGGGGCCCATCTAGAGCCAATGATTCCACCTGCTGCTAATGGGACACTGATAGAAGACCTATTTTAAAGGGGCATCTATAGTGTCAGCTGGATCAATATTACCCAGATGGGTTCCTATCAGATCACTGGGATCCAGTCATTGTTAGAAAGGAGAGGGGCCCCAGCGCAGATCCAGGCCCTCTTCTTGCACTCCATCCATGGACAGGTCCTCTTATCTTCACTATTCCTCAACAATGCCACTGGTTGTCCTTGTTATACATAAAGAAAATATGTACCTGCATAGGAAATACAGCCATGGAAATATGGAACAGCAATCACATTAATAATGCGAAAGTCACACCCAACAGCAGTAATGTAAATCTGAAGTCAGATCCCATTGGAGGCCCCAGGGTGGAAGGCCAACCTCTATCTTTGTCCATCCACAAATCACCGTGAGATATGATAACACCATGTGAGGCTCCTTGTGTTTCGATTGGCTGGATATGAATTGGGCCCCCAATATGGCGGCACCACACTCAGCTGACGTGTTCAGGGACATGACTCCTTCCTATGGCCCCCCATCTGCAGCATCCCAAAATACACGTATGTTCTCCTGTGTGATGTCCACATCTGTCACATGACCTCTATGTCCCCCATCAACCTCTCACGTTCCACCAATCAGACACCAGGGGGTTCAGTTCTCTCCCGCCCACCGTGTGTCATGTCCAGAGTCGCCGAGTTTTGTCTGTGCGAATTTCAGTGCCACCTCCAGAACGCCATTCAGGTTCTCACAGCTTCCATTTCCATTGGCTGAACCCTCCGAACCGCCAGCCTTACCACCCATCACCGAGCAGATTGACACCACCCAATCCAGGGCAGACAGAACAGGGGAGGGGCCCTGAGGGGGAGGAGAGAAGAGATCACATGAGCGGAGTTCCTAAATACACTTGGATCGGACATGAAATAAAAGCCCCCACCCCCCCTTACCTTGGGCACCTGACATGCACACAGCACCTTCCCGGAGCTCTGCCTGCTGAACAGCATCACCGCCGAGCCCGGGCACCGCTCACACAGCAGGAAGACCGTCTTCATCAGCACCTGCAGGGGGCACCACACACCACCATTACTAATGGGAGAAGACAATATGGGAGGTTCTCCAACCTCTGATGACTTCACTCCCACACCTTTCACTGACACTCTACTGTCCTTCCATCACGCTGTCTATCATCAGGCGGCTCTCCTGAGACTGGATGGGAGCAACAATCACCCGACTTTTAGAGGGCGTGCCTGAAGAGCACAGAGGATTAGTTCCAGGGAGATACAGGGAGGGGAATTCCAGGAAGGCAGAGGGAGGGGGAGTTTTAGGAAGGTAGAAGGAGGAGAAGTTCAAGGAAGGTGGAGGGAGGCAGACAGACAGAAGGGTAATTCCAGGAAGGCAGAGGGAAAAGGAGTTCCAGGGAGGAAGAGGGAGGAGGAGTTCCGGAAGGCAGATAGTGGGGGAGAAAGGGGAGTTCCAGGAAGGCAGAAGGAGGGGGAGTTCCAGGAAGGCAGAGGGAGGGGGAATTCCAGGAAGGCAGAGGGAGGGGGAATTCCAGGAAATCAGAGGGAGGAGTTCCAGGAAAGCAGAGGGAGGGGGAGTTTCAGCAAGGCAGAGGGAGGGGGAGTTTCAGCAAAACGGAGGGAGGGGGAGTTTCAGCAAGTGTCAGGGATTCTAGATGGACCAGGACTGTGTGCCTACACTGAGGAGACCAACACTGTATATAGTGGAAAAAGGTGTTTATTTACAAAGGTGAGAAAACAAGTGAAAACAGTGCACGAATAACACAAGGCTATATACAGGTTTAGGGGAAATGCAATAATCATAAGCCAGAGCCAAGCCGGGGTCAAATACCAGAAATCATCAAAAGAGGCTGCAGACAGGGAAGGGGCAGGAAGGAAATGTCCAGGAGAGGGATCAGGATCGGACAGATCAAGTCAGAGGTCCAGAGCAGGTTCAGGGTCCAGTTAGTAAACAGATACCAGGGCGAGTTCTGTTTGAACTCGCCGGGTATTTATAGTGGGTGTATTGATTGGATTCAGGTCACACCTGAACGGAGCAAAGGCCAGGTGTTCCACACTGCCAGGGTCCATCCGCTGGTGGAGGTCAGTACTGCATCCCAAAGGTGATATACCAGCAGGGGGAAGTTCCCCTGACAGCTCCGAACTGCCAGGAGACCCCTGCTGGTGGGATGCAGCACTGCCAGACAGAATATCAATAGTACCAGCGGATGGACCTTTTCCTGACAGTACCCCCCCTCAAAGGAGCGGCCTCTGGACGCTCCAACTAACCGTTGCCGGGGAAAGTCCAGAGTGACCAACCGGGCAATGGGAGGCTTGAGCCGAGAGGTGGGTACATCCGGGTCGTTGAGCTGGGGAGCAGGCACCGGGTCATCGAGCTGGGCAGCAGGCTCCGGGTCATCGAGCTGGGCAGCAGGCTCCGGGTCATCGAGCTGGGCAGCAGGCTCCGGGTCATCGAGCTGGGCAGCAGGCTCCGGGTCCTCGAGCTGGGCAGCAGGCACTGGAAGTCATCAACCTGGAAGTCATCAACCTGGGCAGCAGACTGGAAGTCATCAACCTGGGCAGCAAACTGGAAGTCATCAACCTGGGCAGCAGACTGGAAGTCATCAACCTGGGCAGCAGACTGGAAGTCATCAACCTGGGCAGCAGACTGGAAGTCATCAACCTGGGCAGCAGACTGGAAGTCATCAACCTGGGCAGCAGACTGGAAGTCATCAACCTGGGCAGCAGACTGGAAGTCATCAACCTGGGCAGCAGACTGGAAGTCATCAACCTGGGCAGCAGACTGGAAGTCATCAACCTGGAAGTCATCAACCTGGGCAGCAGACTGGAAGTCATCAACCTGGGCAGCAGACTGGAAGTCATCAACCTGGGCAGCAGACTGGAAGTCATCAACCTGGGCAGCAGACTGGAAGTCATCAACCTGGGCAGCAGACTGGAAGTCATCAACCTGGGCAGCGGACTGGAAGTCATCAAGCTGGGCAGCGGACTGGAAGTCATCAAGCTGGGCAGCGGACTGGAAGTCATCAAGCTGGGCAGCGGACTGGAAGTCATCAAGCTGGGCAGCGGACTGGAAGTCATCAAGCTGGGCAGCGGACTGGAAGTCATCAAGCTGGGCAGCGGACGGGAGGTCATCAAGCTGGGCAGCGGACTGGAGGTCATCAAGCTGGGCAGCGGACTGGAAGTCATCAAGCTGGGCAGCAGCGGACTGGAAGTCATCAAGCTGGGCAGCAGCGGACTGGAAGTCATCAAGCTGGGCAGCAGCGGACTGGAAGTCATCAAGCTGGGCAGCAGCGGACTGGAAGTCATCAAGCTGGGCAGCAGCGGACTGGAAGTCATCAAGCTGGGCAGCAGCGGACTGGAAGTCATCAAGCTGGGCAGCAGCGGACTGGAAGTCATCAAGCTGGACAGCAGCGGACTGGAAGTCATCAAGCTGGACAGCAGCGGACTGGAAGTCATCAAGCTGGGCAGCAGCGGACTGGAAGTCATCAAGCTGGGCAGCAGCGGACTGGAAGTCATCAAGCTGGGCAGCGGACTGGAAGTCATCGGACTGGCAAGCTGGCACAACAACATCAGGTTGGCAAGCTGGCACAACAACGTCAGGGTGGCAGGCTGGCACAGGAACGTCAGGGTGGCAGGCTGGCACAGGAACGTCAGGGTGGCAGGCTGGCACAGGAACGTCAGGGTGGCAGGCTGGCACAGGAACGTCAGGGTGGCAGGCTGGCACAGGAACGTCAGGGTGGCAGGCTGGCACAGGAACGTCAGGGTGGCAGGCTGGCACAGGAACGTCAGGGTGGCAGGCTGGCACAGGAACGTCAGGGTGGCAGGCTGGCACAGGAACGTCAGGGTGGCAGGCTGGCACAGGAACGTCAGGGTGGCAGGCTGGCACAGGAACGTCAGGGTGGCAGGCCGGCACAGGAACGTCAGGGTGGCAGGCCGGCACAGGAACGTCAGGGTGGCAGGCCGGCACAGGAACGTCAGGGTGGCAGGCTGGCACAGGAACGTCAGGGTGGCAGGCTGGCACCGGAGCAGGCTGGTCAGATGTCACAAGCTGGGCGGCTGGCACTGGAACTGGTAGAGCAGCTGGCACAGGGACAGATGGCACCAGGACAGGTTGAACAGAGGGCACTGGGACAGGCTGGGTAACTGGCACGATGGTATGAGTTGGGAAATACTTCCGTTTCTTTTTAGACTTAGTCACTACAGGTTTGTTAACAGAAGTGATGTATGAAGAGGATGGAGATAAGTAAGAGGAAGGATTGGAGTATGGCAGAGACAAAGGGATGGTGACTGGAGGAGGTTTTTGTGGAGTAGTTACAGGTGGATTAAAGGCAGGGTAGGTACAATTAGTAGAGACTGGGTAGTAATATTTGGTGGGATGTGGAATTAACTGGGCTATAGCTGAGGTTGTCATTGGCAATGGACGGCTAGAACCTTGGGAAGGTAAGTGGTTAATGGCAGGGCTGGAATGCAGTGGCTTGGCTGGAAGCAGAAGATCTGACCATGCCTGCAGCACAGGTTGAACAAAGGCTGGTTCACACACACCTTGTTTAATCAGAGCCTGCACAGAATCAATACACTCAGATAACTTTTGCTGGGGACAGGAGGAATAATGCTCATCAAAATAAGCCGGATCATCCTCCATCAACCATACCAGGGATTCAACTTGGTCAGGACTGAAGGGGGGAGAGAAGTCATCACCACCAGCTGGAATAACTGACAGGGCTGGTTTAACACATAACTTGATCAATGGCTGAACATCATTGTAAGACATATAACCCAGATCCACCATGGAATGGGCCGATCGGATGGCTTCCATCAGCTCATCCCTTGTCCATCCCTCCAACACCTGACGACAATACTCCTCATCCTCCTCTGCTAGCAGAGAAAAGTAAGTTATTTCATTGAAATCCATGTTTCAACAAAAACGCACTACAACAGGATGGTTCCCTATGCAGGCACGTCTGGTCAAAATGGCCCTGGTATACTGTCAGGGATTCTAGATGGACCAGGACTGTGTGCCTACACTGAGGAGACCAACACTGTATATAGTGGAAAAAGGTGTTTATTTACAAAGGTGAGAAAACAAGTGAAAACAGTGCACGAATAACACAAGGCTATATACAGGTTTAGGGGAAATGCAATAATCATAAGCCAGAGCCAAGCCGGGGTCAAATACCAGAAATCATCAAAAGAGGCTGCAGACAGGGAAGGGGCAGGAAGGAAATGTCCAGGAGAGGGATCAGGATCGGACAGATCAAGTCAGAGGTCCAGAGCAGGTTCAGGGTCCGGTTAGTAAACAGATACCAGGGCGAGTTCTGTTTGAACTCGCCGGGTATTTATAGTGGGTGTATTGATTGGGTTCAGGTCACACCTGAACGGAGCAAAGGCCAGGTGTTCCACACTGCCAGGGTCCATCCGCTGGTGGAGGTCAGTACTGCATCCCAAAGGTGATATACCAGCAGGGGGAAGTTCCCCTGACAGCTCCGAACTGCCAGGAGACCCCTGCTGGTGGGATGCAGCACTGCCAGACAGAATATCAATAGTACCAGCGGATGGACCTTTTCCTGACAGCAAGGCAGAGGGAGGGGCAGTTTCAGCAAGGCGGAGGGAGGGGGAGTTTCAGCAAGGCGGAGGGAGGGGGAGTTTTAGCAAGGCGGAGGAACAGGGAGTTTTAGCAAGGCGGAGGGAGAGCAGTTTTAGCAAGGCGGAGGGAGAGCAGTTGCAGGAAGGCGGAGTTCCAGGGAGGAAGGATGAGATTCTCTATATCAGGAGAAGAAATGGTGATATCTCACCAGAAGAGACTCCTCCACACAGTCCACAATGATGGGTCACCGACATACCTCTCCAGCAGACTTGGGACTCTCTCTGCAGCCTGGGGGAGGGGGAAAATGAGCATTAGAATCTGCTTGGTGGCAGGAGATCTCCCAGGACCGAAGTCCACTCTATTCCAGGAGATCCTATACCTGGGATAATTCTATCCAATGAAGAGCTATGCTGTCATCCGGCCACACAGTATAAAATATATTTCCCCGCCCCTCCTTTACCCATCTCCCTATCCCCTTGTGTAAGATAGCCTAGCCCCTCCTTTACCTTTCTCCCTATCACCTTCCGCACAGCTGTGTTGGCCGATCATTGCAAAGCCTTGAGAGACGCCTGTAGTTCCTTCCTCTGCCACTGGGGCATGGAGGCGCTGTCCACACTCTGCAATGTAAAGGAACAATGACACGGTTATGGCGGCTTTGTTGGATCTTCCAGTGATAGATTGTCCCCCTCGATCAACGAGATCTCCCCACCAATGTGATATTCCTTATTATTTTGGTGTCCATCATTTTTATCTCCTCAGTACCCCCTTCTATTTCGTCTGTAGGTCATGTGACCACATTTCTCACCCCCACCCGTTTTCTAATGCGCCCCCCGGTGTGAATCGTGACACCCCCTGAACTTCACTCACATCCTTCACAAGTCCAACCTCCTTGGACAACCTCTGAGCGTTGTTCAGGGAAGGGGTTATCATCTTCATCCGCTCAACGATGGAATCCACTTCCCTGCGGAGAACCTGACCCGTCTCCCGTGCCTGGAGAGAAGATCAGAGGATGAAGGTGACCCTGGGAGGTCTTATATTTTATTGTACAGGATCAAAATGACAGTAAATTTCACTGATCATTAATTCCTAATCATCATCAATAATAAAAAGAATTATAATTAAATTGTATCATGCAGAGGATTGGATGGATGTGTGCTGGGCGTGGCCTCAGATATCTGACCTCTCTGGCTTCTTCTCCGGTAACGGCGATAAGGCAGACAATCCCTCTCAGCAGAGGTTTCTCAGAGATGATCACCAAATCCTCAATGGCTCCCGTCTTCTGAAGGTGTCTGCATATAAACAGAAAATTTCAGGAGGAATCAGGGGGATCCAGAAGAATCTCATTATGAATTGAGAGGTGGGGGGTCCAAGACATTTTTTAGAGGAATCGGGAGGTTTATGTGTCTCAGAAGGAATCGGGGGATCCAGAAGACTCTCAGTATAAATTGAGAGGTGGGGGGGTCCAAGAACTTTTTAGAGGAATCTGGAGGTTTGGGTGTCTCAGAAGGAATTGGGGGATCCAGAAGAATCTCAGTATCAATTGAGAGGTGGGGGGTCCAAGACATTTTTTAGAGGAATCGGGAGGTTTATGTGTCTCAGAAGGAATCGGGGGATCCAGAAGACTCTCAGTATAAATTGAGAGGTGGGGGGGTCCAAGAACTTTTTAGAGGAATCTGGAGGTTTGGGTGTCTCAGAAGGAATTGGGGGATCCAGAAGAATCTCAGTATGAATTGAGAGGTGGGGGGTCCAATAACTTTTTAGAGGAATCGGGAGGTTTATGTGTCTCAGAAGGAATCGGAGGATCCAGAAGACTCTCAGTATGAATTGAGAGGTGGGGGGTCCAAGACATTTTTTAGAGGAATCGGGAGGTTTATGTGTCTCAGGAGGAAATTTTATGAGGAGTTGTGGAGTAGTTAATGAGAACTGGAGGAATCAGAGGAATTGGGGGGGTTGGAGGTGGCTGTAGGGTAGGGGATCCAGGAGAATCTCAGGGGGAATCAGGAGGGGGGCCAGGAAACCTGAGAGGAAATCTGTCTGGCGGGAAATACCATAGAACAGCACTCAAATTTTCCACTAGCCTATTTTGCGAGTTAAAAATGAGGACTGGTGAGGAGCTGGGCTGTCTGGGAGAGGGGGGGGGGGCGATCACTGTCGGCGGTTGGGGTTGATCGGGAGACATTTTCCCAGCGCAATGTGAAAGAGAAGTTGCTAGCTGCAGCGTTCGGAGAGCTCTCTCTTATACAGCGTGTGGTCACAGTTCCCCCCTCCCACCCCCCTTCTCTCTGCACAGGACAGGAGACCAGTGAGAGAGCTGCTCAGTTTCTCTTCCTGTGTTGTGAACTTGTGACCTCAGTGCACATGGATGATGGAGCCGTCAGATCGTGGCTTCAGCAGCAGACCCAGCTACTGTGTACAATCTGTACTCTTCCCCCTCCAGCCAGGTCAGATATAAATACCGATCCTCACTGTGTACATTCTGTACTCTTCCCCCTCCAGCCAGGTCAGATATAAATACCGATCCTCACTGTGTACATTCTGTACTCTTCCCCCTCCAGCCAGGTCAGATATAAATACCGATCCTCACTGTGTACATTCTGTACTCTTCCCCCTCCAGCCAGGTCAGATATAAATACCGATCCTCACTGTGTACATTCTGTACTCTTCCCCCTCCAGCCAGGTCAGATATAAATACCGATCCTCACTGTGTACATTCTGTACTCTTCCCCCTCCAGCCAGGTCAGATATAAATACCGATCCTCACTGTGTACATTCTGTACTCTTCCCCCTCCAGCCAGGTCAGATATAAATACCGATCCTCACTGTGTACATTCTGTACTCTTCCCCCTCCAGCCAGGTCAGATATAAATACCAATCCTCACTGTGTACATTCTGTACTCTTCCCCCTCCAGCCAGGTCAGATATAAATACCAATCCTCACTGTGTCTCCTTGCAAACCTCATGCCATGGCTTATCTGTGCTCCAGCTTTCCCACTTTGTTTCTCCTATCCTATCTCTCTGTTATCTGAAATAAAGACTCTTTAGTAAATTAACCCTCTGTGTCCTTGCTAGGAGAGAACTTTGCTTTTCTTCTCTGCTTCACACCACTGCATTTAGAGACGTCACATGCGATTTGCACGCGCACCTGTGGTGCCGATCGCATTAGATGTCTGAGTCGCAAGTTCAGCCATACAGTTGTAGTTGGATTGGTACAGAAAAAAAATAAAAATAAAAATCGCAGGGACTTGTTTTTCCCGCACTAGAATCAGATCACAGGAGTGTTCTCACCTATGCAATGCGATTCCTGTGCGAGTTACCAGTTCACACTGCGATCTGTGAACTAAACTGGGGGGGTCGTTAACAATGTATTGACACTCGCAGCGGTTCGCAGAGGGCGGTGTGAACTGTCCACAGAAGAGATACGATGCAGCAAGCGGCGCTGGAATCGCACTGCTTCCTGCATCGCACTGTGTGAACCCGGGCTTAACCACTTCAGATCCGCCCCACGTCCAAAGACATCATTTTTTTGAAGATGGATATCTCGGTAACGGCAGCAGCTGCTGCCACAACCAAGATATCCATCTGTTCGTGGGGCGGACCTGTTAACGATAACGGCGGTCATCGTGGCGGATTCGCAGTGAGATCGCCGTTATCGGTGGCAGGAGAGGGTACCCCACCCCTCCCGCCGCTCTCCCGCGCCCTCCCCTGCTTACCGTAGCCGTCGGTAGCGGCGGAGGCGATCGGGTCCTCTTGCTGGCTGCCTGGGGATGCGACTGAGGGAAAAAATGTCCCTCAGCCGTCCCCATACCTCTGCTGGGCGGAAGTGACATCAAAACGTCATTTCGGCCCAGCGTCTTAAAGAGACATTTAATTTGTTTACATTTTGACTTTTTTTTTTTTGCATTTAAGCCTAAATATGAGATGTGACGTCTTTTGGACCCCCAGATCTCATATATAAGAGGACCTGTCATGCTTTTTTCTATTACAAGGGATGTTTACATTCCTTGTAATAGGAATAAAAGTGATAATTTTTTTTTTTTTTCAGTTCTAAAAATTATAAAATAAATAAAAATAAAAACGAAAACCCCAAAAAATTTTTTTAAAGTGCCCCGTCCCGAGGAGCTCGCGCGCAGAAGCAAACGCATACGCGAGTAGTGCCCGCATATGAAAACGGTGTTCAAACCACACAAGTGAGGTATCGCCGCGATCGTTAGAGCGAGAGCAATAATTCTAGCCCTAGACCTCCTCTGTATCTCAAAAAATGCAACCTGTAGAATTTTTTAAACGCCGCCTATCGAGATTTTTAAGGGTAAAAGTTTGACACCATGCCACGAGCGGGCGCAATTTTTAAGCGTGACAGGTTGGGTATCATTTTACTCGGCGTAACATTATCTTTTACAATATATAAAAAAAATGGGCCAAATTTATTGTTGTCTTATTTTTTAATTCAAGAAAGTGAATTTTTTCCAAAAAAAGTGCGCTTGTAAGACCGCTGCGCAAATACGGTGTGAGAAAAAGTATTGCAATGACTGCCATTTTATTTTCTAGGGTGTTCGAAAAAAAAAAAATATATATATATATATATATATATAGAGTTTTAGTCTCGTAAGCACCGAAGGCTTGGGGCTGAAGTGGTTAACTAACACATGTACACTGCTGCTTACCTAAATAGTTAAAGCTGCGCTCACACCTGAGCGCATTTTTTTTTCAGACAGAACGTCACGTGTTTTTACCACAATTTTTGCTGTGTTTTTTGCCCCGATTTTGTACAGGTCAAAAGGTCAACAATGTAAAAAGCAGAAACACGCCTGTAATCTGCCTAGAAAGAAGTTCATGTACTTTTTTGAGCTTGGGCTCTGTTCACACCCGGGGCCTTTTTGGACATTTTTCTGCTCTCAGCCACAGATCTAAAAAAAATCCCATTCATTTCAAAGGCCCCTGATCACATCTGAGCGTTCTGTCACCTAAAGCAAAATGCCTGCTGCTCAATAAAGTACAGGAGCTTCTTGTTTGGCAGATTACAGGCGTTTCTTATTCTTGTGCATTGGTGACCTTTTGACCTGTACAAAATCGTGTAAAAAAAATAGCGTGACTTTCTGCCTAAAAACGATACGCTCCGGTGTGAGTGCCGCCTCAGGCGCTTTACTACAGGCGACAAAACGCTCAGATGTGACCACGGACATTTAAGTGTCATTTAATGATTTAATTTATGAGGGCGTGATTAGAGGCGGTGGCAGGGTAGGGCAACTGGTGGCGAGTAACCCTTGAGGCCTGGCTAGTAGCTCAGGACTTGAAATTTTGAGCCCTGTAAATGTATATATATATATATATAGAGAATACACAAATCCAGACTGCTTCCAATATTTTTGGGCTGCTCCATGCAGCATATAAGAGGAAGGAGAATGTTCCCCTGTAATGCCGCGTACACACGGTCGTTTTTTGCGATGAAAAAAAAACAACGTTTTTTAAAACGTCATTTAAATTGATGGTGTGTGGGCAAAACGTCGTTTTTTGTCTTAAAAAAAACGACCAAAAAAAAATTCCAACATGAATTTTTTGTGTCGTTTTTCAAAACGTCGTTTTTTGTTTCACAAAAAGTCACCGTGTGTAGCAGAAACGTCTTTTAAAACGACGTTTTTCAACCCGCGCATGCCCAGAAGCTAGTTATGAAGCGAGCTTCAATGGAAAAGTGTGGTGAACGTAACCTCGCTTTTTGTGAAAAAACGATGGTGTGTATGCAAAATTGTCTTTGAAAAGTGACGTTTCAAAAACGTTGTTTTTTACTTCACAGAAAACGTCGTTTTTTTTCATCGCAAAAAACGACCGTGTGTACGCGGCATAAGAGATGCTCCCTAAATGAGAGCTGCTGCCATAATGAAGGCACCCAGCTCCTACAGACAGACTTCCAGGGTGCACCAAGATGGCCGCCGACGGCATCGAGACATTTACCATGCATGCGCTGAAGACGTCATGCCCCCGTGTCTCAGCCCTGCCCCGGAGGGGATAAGCCAATCCGAGGAAGCCGCACGCGAAGCGCCGCAGACACCAGTCAGCATTGGAAGACATACACCTACTCAGTGGGACCAACCTCATCCCCGTGGGTGAGGACGGCTCCCTATGTGTGTCATGGAAAATAGCTCCCTCGCTAATGGGGAGTGGAGCTTGGAGAAAAGCAAAGAGGGGATAGTGAGCCCCTTCACCATGTCTTTTTGGTATACATAATTCAACCCATACCTGCGGTGTTCCTCCATTGACAGATAATAAGTCGGCAAAATAACACAGCCTAGCATTAACCTCCCTGGCGGTATTCCTGAGTCTGACTCGGGGTTAAATTTTCATGCTACGATCGGCAGGGCTTTTTTTCAGGGGGAACTTGGGGGAACTCAGTTCCACCACCTTTGGCTCAGACCCTTTGATGCCCGCTCACCACATTCACTTGTAAACATAGAAGTCTGGTTTCTGTGTTTACAAGTGACAGCTCTGCCCTCTGTGTGTAACCCCCTCAACCCTGCACACTGTATGTAATGCAATCCTGGTATTTAATGCACTTTTAACACCCTTCTACTGTTTGTGAAATCTGAAAGGGGTCGTGGTTGAGTTCCTGCACCTATTTTCTGAGAAAAAAAGCTCTGACGATCGGTAACCCCGAGTCAGACTCAGACTCGCCTCGCAGAGTGCACAAACAGGGTTTACTTACCTTGTTCCTGTATCCAGCGATGCATCCGCGCTGTGTGAGCGAGCAGGTCCTCGCTTGATTCACACAGTGTCCCCGTGTGCCGCCGAGCTCTGTTCCCTGGGACGTTACGACGCACGCCATATTCAAAAATGTAAACAAACACATTACATACAGTACACTGTAATCTTATAAATTATAGTACTGTATGTAAAAAATACACCCCCCCTTGTCCCTAGTGGTCTGCCCTGTGCCCTACATGTCCTTTTATATAATAAAAAATGTTCTTTCTCCCTGCAAACTGTAGATTGCCCATAGCAACCAAAAGTGTCCCTTTATGTCAAAAATTGTTTTAGAGCAGCTAAAAATTTAGCGATAATAAATCAGAATCACTTGCAGAATTTAGCGATAGCGATTTGTGGGCAAATTCATCATAAAAAAAAATAATAATGACAGCGAAAATTCTGCAACTGAGCAAATTTCAGTGATTATTATATTATAATTTTTAATTTTTATTTATTTTTTAAATCATACCCGGGATGCCGATTAGACTCGTGTTTGGATAGATTTAAGTGAGTTATTCCTAAGAATTACAAGCCTACAGTATTAAACGCCAAATTCCCTTGCAAATAATGGTACCGCTTTCAGCACCTAAAATCTGAAAGAATCGCACCGCCAGGGAGGTTAATTAATTAATTAGCATCAGCAGCTTGTAAACTCCCAGGTTGAATATGGCCGTGGGAGGCAGTCTTTTACCTCGGAGCAGCCTTCTCAGTCAAAAAGGATAGAGGAAACACCTGAACTCCAGACCCAAAAAAGATCCACAGAAAAAGATATACAGGAGAGCATGAACCTGCAATGGTTGGGCCAACATAGTGGCCTGGTAAGGGCTGATCCAGGTGATCCACGATCCTGCAGGTTTGAGGACAGAAGAAAGAATGGTGTGTGGGGAGAGGCTGAAACTCTTTTAAAGAGTTATAATTGGTCCTGTGGGTTGGTTGAAGGTGGGGTTACCATATGTATGCTGAAATGGAAGACACCAGGAAAGTTCTTTGACTTTCCATGTTGAAATTGTCCACTCATTTTTCCATATTCATGGACACCATCTAGTGGTGACAAACTGTATTACAACAAACACATCTTTACTTAAAGCGGAGTTCCACTCAAAAATGGAACTTCCACTTAACCCACTCCTCATCCCCTTACATGCCACATTTGGCATGTGTTTTTTTTGGGGGGGGGGAGTGGGGGCTTCAGGAGGAGTGGGACTTCCTGTCACACTTCCTCTTTCCGCCCAGGGGCTGGTTAGGAGATTGGCTCCATCGCCTATTTTTAGCCCATCCCTGTAGGCGATCGCCTGGGAAACATCACAGGTCCCAGGCGATCGCCTGTCCAATCGGACAGCACAGCGCAGGGCCGGGCCGAGCGCATGTGCAGTGCCGCATGCACAGTGGGTGCATGGCAGTGAAGCCGAAGGCTGTCACGGCCGGGTGCCCACAGTTAGAATGAAGACGCCGGCCAGGGAGGGGGGGGGGAGGAGCGGAGCCCTGGCTGGCACATCGCTGGAACGCTGGAGCAGGTAAGTGTATGTTTATTAAAAGCCAGCAGCTACACTGTACTTAAAGGACTCACCTGTAGGTACGAGTCGCAGCGGCGCATTGCGAGGGGAATATTTCCTAAACCGTACAGGTTTAGGAGATATTCTCCTTACCTACAGGTAAGCCGCCTTATAGGCTTACCTGTAGGTAAAAGTGGTAGTACAGGGGGCGTGGTCTGGACATGGCCGTGTAAGGACGTGTACCTGTGGAGCTCCCGGTCCGTCCCGGCCTAACTAGCCCTATCTTCAGCCATCACGAGCTAAAAAACACGGCATGTACTCGGCAGGGAAGCGGAGAGGCACGCAGAAGAAATCCCAGACCCCTGGAGCCCGGATCAGCGGCGAAATACACCGTTACTTTCACGGCATCCAGGCAGCTTCTCCTATCCCCAAGATGGCGGGCGCCGCGAGGCAAAGTACACACGTGAGTTCCCCTCCACACACCTCACAATCAACACCCATGGCCTCCTACATGGCAGAGGGAGACCCCGGAACACCGGTGGCGTTCCTACCGGACCCATTGGATCCGGCGCAACCGCTTCTCCAGCCGCTGACGCTACGAGCGGACGCGGAATTGAGGGCCCTGCTGCAGGCCCTGCCTACGAGAGCCGACTTTGAGCTGATGGTTAGCAGGCTGGAGGCGGCCCACCACACGGACATCACGGAGGTTCGTGGGGAGATCACATCGCTGACGGAGAGGGTGGAAACGGGGGAGACCGCGGTGTCAGCTCTGGAGGTGAGGCTGCGACGGGTGGAAGAAGTGCAGGTGACACAGGCAGCCACCATTCTGTCCCAGCAGCTGCGCCTGGAAGAGGCCGAGGACCGCAGCAGGAGGAACAATTTGAGGGTGAGGGGTCTGCCTGAAGCCACAGGGTCAGAGGATCTAGGGGCAACGGTCATGGACATATTCAGGAATGTGGTGGGGGACACTCTCCCTCCGAGTGTGACTTTTGATCGGATCCACAGGGCCCTGGGGCCTAAACCCACAGACCCGGCTCGGCCTAGGGATGTGATCTGCAAAGTCCATCACTATGCACACAAGGAACTTATCCTACGGAAGGCATGGGAAATGAGAGACACTGACTTTGATGGGGCTGTTATTCAAATCCTGCCGGATTTATCCCGGGCCACCTTACAGAGGAGAGCCATGCTGAAGCCTGTGCTGGAAATTGCCCGGCACTCTGGCATCACCTACCGGTGGAGTTTTCCTATTGCAGTGACTTTCAAGAAGCAGATGCAGTCCTTCACCCTGCGTGCTCCCTCGGAGCTGGCCGCGTTGTTCGCCTTCATGGATGCGGATCCTATTGATGTCCCGGATTGGCTGCAGACTCTCCCAAGCTTCCCCTTCAGACCAGGCGGTCCAAGCCAGAGGAGGTCCCGATCCCCACGGCCGCAGAGAAGTAGACAGAGACCGCGTGTCGCACCCCCGGAGGACTCCAGGGAAACCTAGTGACGAAGACAGCTATGGTGAGACCACACATGCACACTCACTACCCTTAGAGCCATCTACCGAGTAATTTCTGCCTATGATCTTGCTCTCATTGTTTTTGGATCAGCGTGAGATTGTCCCCCACATGGAATTGACTTACACCCGGTCCCCCCCCCCCCCCCCCACCCGGTGATCACGAATGAGGCTGTTGGGTTTCCTGACTATTCTGGGACATCCGGGACTGAGCACGCGGGAGGGCCTGTTTGTTGGGGTGGAGGGTGGGCACCTGGCTCTTACTTTGACCCGCGGATATACCCCCCCCCCCTGCGCCCTGATGAGGGGCTAGTCCACTAGCTACTCCCACCCGAGACTCACACGAAACTCATGCCTGTACCCCCCTGCCCCTTTGCATATCCCACATAGCCTACACTGAGACCTCCTGGCATGAGCCAGATCTAAGAAACACTGGGTTGCACACCTGCATACTTGGAACCCCGCAGGACCGACCCCTGGAATAATGGAGACAGTGGAAAACCTGTTTGCTGAGAAAGGTTACTCCTCATGAACTGCTGTACTGAGGGCAATACGTTTTGAGACAGGGGATCCTGTCTGGCAGTAGGGGAACCTAAATAGGCCGTTGGCTAGTATGCTGGGACACAGGGGGAAGGGTTACACTATAGGGGAGATCTTGCAGGTGACCCGGGGACGGGGGGAGCCGGCTTGGGGGGTCATGGCAAAGAGGGCTGGGGCCTGTGTATAATGTCGTGGGAGATGGAGCCCACAGTTCTGAGGGCCTTGTTGCTGGGAGCTAGAGGACATTGGCTGCAAAGGGGGGGTGTGCAGGTTTCTCACTAGAAATGTGAATGTTCTGTTGTTTGCCACTGAAATTGTTTTGTATTATGTTTCATGTCTATGCCTTACTGCTTGTACAATTTTACATTGATGCCTGAGTACATGCACAATTATATCTTAGGGCTGGAGGGGGTCGGGCGGAGACGGGGGCTCTACCCCGGTCGTAGTCTAACCTCCTCCCCACTAGTTAGAGGCACCATACCCGGGACTACCCGGAAGGTGCTTATGTGCAACGTTTTGCACTACAGTTGATTGAGTTTTAACAATCAATTGTGAATAGGATCACGGTGATCACTCTTTAGTCACCGTACTCTTTTCTGAGCTAATCTTGCTCTCGCACCTCTCAACTCTCCATCCTCTCTCAACTCCTTTCTCTCCCCCCCCCCCTCTCCCTCTCCCCCCCAACCCGGCGCGGTAGTGATGGATCACATCACCTTCTTTTCCCTGAATGCCAAAGGGCTGAACATCCCTGAGAAACGCCGTATGCTCTTGAACGACCTTAAAAGGACTAGAGCAGATATAGCGTTCATTCATGAGACCCATTTTAAGACAGGCTCCCCACCCTGCTTAAAAAATCGACACTTCCCCATAACCTACCATGCGACGAACCCCTTACACAAATCTAAAGGGGTATCTATACTTCTTGCAGGCAGGGTGCCATGGTCCTACCGTGACTCTAAGATTGACCCAGAGGGCCGATACGTATTCCTCAAGGGGCTGATAGGGGAGGTGTTGGTGACGTTAGCCACGGTCTACGCACCAAATGATGGACAAGATGTGTTTGTGCGCAACACACTGTCCAAACTGCTGGAGTTTACGGAAGGCCAGTTGATTCTGGGAGGGGACTTCAACGTTCCGTTGGTTCCACCAGTGGACACGTCGTCCGGCACCTCCTCTGTGAGACCCAGGATACAGAGGAACATTGCTAAAGACCTACACAAGGCACAGCTGATAGACATATGGAGACTCCTCCACTCGGGGGAGAGAGACTATACATTCTTTTCACCCCCACACAAAACATACTCGCGGATCGACTATTTCCTGATACCACACCGCAACCTAGAGGCGGCACATGATCCCGTGATAGGTAATATCACTTGGTCGGACCACGCGCCCATAACTCTGCGTTACTCCCTTTCGCAAGCCACATCGCCCCGCACACGTTTCTGGAGATTAAACGAAAGCCTGCTTCAGGACGCTACCGTGTTGACTGAGGTGACGACCGAACTGACCCATTATTTTAGTACTAACGATGTTGAGAACTGCGACCCGGGCATACTGTGGGAGGCGCACAAATCGGTTATAAGGGGAGTCTTAATTAAACATGGTGCACGCATCAAGAGGGAACGAGAAAAACAACTCCTGAGACTGCTGGACAAGATCCGTGACCTAGAGGCAAAGCACAAACACAACCCGACCCCCCTTATAGAAACAGAACTCCTGACTGTTAGACGACAAACTGTAGACATACTGAGATATAAAGCCAAAGCAGCTCTCCAAATTTGTAGGAAGTTATCCTATGAGTCGGGGAACAAATGCGGAAAGCTACTGGCAAATGCGGTCAAGCAGCAGAGGCGCCAGGCATATATACCCCATATTGTTTCCTCGTCGGGGGAAAAACAGGCCATGCCCACCCGTATCGCAGGGGAATTTCATAGCTTTTACTCCTCCCTGTACAACCTCCCGAAACAACATACCAGGGCCACAGATGTCAGAGACTACTTGATTAAATCGGACATCCCGAAGCTACCCGAGGAGGTGGGGGCGGCCTTGGATGAGCCCATCACGTTGGCAGAACTACAGTGTGCCATTAAGGGTATGAAACCGGGCAAAGCACCGGGCCCGGACGGCTTCACACTACAATATTATCAAACTCTTCTGCCGGTGTTGGGCCCATGCATGGTCAGACTGTTCAACAAACTGGCAGATGGAGGCCACTTTCAGAGGGATACCCTGAGGGCCCACATCTCCCTCATTCCTAAAGAAGGAAAAGATCCTGCCGCCTGCGGCAGTTACAGGCCTATATCTCTCCTGAATGTAGACCTTAAATGTTTCACTAAAGTTTTAGCGAACAGGCTGTCCCAACACATGACTGAGATCATACATTTAGACCAGGTGGGTTTTGACCCGTCCAGGGAGGCCAGGGACAACACCACCAAAGTACTAAACCTAATTCACAGGGCCACGCAGCTCAAGATTCCCTGCGTTTTCCTCAGCACTGATGCTGAGAAAGCCTTTGATAGGGTGAGCTGGGACTTTATGTTTTCCGTCCTCAGGCATATTGGATTGGGCAGCAAGATGCTGCACTGGATCTCTGCGATATATTCTGAACCAACAGCCCAGGTCAAGGCGAATGGTGTCCTCTCAGAACCCTTGACTATTTCCAACGGCACTAGGCAGGGATGCCCGCTGTCCCCCCTCCTCTTTGCTCTGGCGTTGGAACCATTCCTTGGCACGATTCGGCAGAACCCAGACATAGCGGGTGTTAAGATAGGACAGGGCCATCACAAGATCTCGGCATATGCGGACGACCTCTTGTTTTCCCTCTCCAACCCTGTGGTGTCACTGCCGAACCTGGTCAGGGAATTTAAACAATATGGGGTGATGTCCAATCTAAAAATTAACTTTGACAAATCAACAGCCATGGGAGTGAACCTGACCCCTAAGGCCCTGGCTTCTTTGATGTCTCAGTTTAAGTTCAAGTGGTCGGATAGCCATCTCAATTACCTGGGGACATGTATCCCAAGCAACTTGTCACGCACATTTGAACTTAACTTCCCTCCGATGCTAACTAAAGCCAGAAAACTGCTCGAGGAGTGGAACAAAGGACTCCACTCCTGGTTTGGGAGATGCAATCTCCTCAAGATGTGCATCCTCTCGAAATTTCTATTCCTGTTTCAGGCCCTACCGATAGGGCTACCGGCCTCGTACTTTAAACAAGTACAGTCCCTTTTCACCAAATTTGTGTGGGCTCACAGGAAACCGCGGTTACGCATGCGGTACCTGACCCTCCCAAAACAATGTGGAGGCCTGGCCCTACCAGACGTCCAACATTATTATCAAGCAGTGCATCTAGGGAGGATCATTGACTGGAACAGGCACGGTCACCTCAAACTTTGGACACAGATAGAACAAAACCAGGCCCGAGTCCCATTGGGGAGGGCAGTGTGGTGTCACAGCCAACTCCCGTTAGATATGAAAAAACATCCCACCATAGGCGCAACGCTGCGAGTAGGCTCGGTGGTAGCGGATGCGGCCATTCTGACGTCTAAAACGTCCCCACTCTTCCCTATTCTCGGCAACCCGGCGTTTCCACCGGGACTGCGCCCATCAGACTACAGCGAACTGGCAGTGATGGGTAAAGATTGTGCCCTACACTTTGTGATCGGGGGCCGATGGGCTTCAATCGACAGCTTAACGAGTGCTACGGGAGGCTTCCAACTACCGTTCTGGAAGGCAATTAGGCTGCACCACTTTATACACTCACTACCAGACCCCAGACAATTCACCCGGGACCTGACGACGTATGAAGACTACTGTAGGGAAGACGGGGTGCTTACTCAGGTGTTATCAAAGACATACTCCCTGCTGAACACCCCGCCGACACAACCAGACCTGGGGTTCTTGGACGCATGGGGACAGGACTTGGGACAGACTTTTACAGCCACCCAGACGAAGAACATTCTTCAATTTTCCCTAAAGTCGTCCATCTGCACAAGAATCCAAGAAACTAACTACAAGATTCTAACCAGGTGGTACTATACACCCCAACTCCTACATAAAATTTTCCCTACCACCCTTGACACATGTTGGCGCTGCCTGAAAGATGAGGGAACTTTACTCCATGTCTTTTGGTCGTGCCCGCTGCTGCTCCCCTTCTGGACGGCAGTGGAGGTGACCATACAAAAATTCACAGAACACGCAATCCCTAAAGACCCAGCTTTCTTCCTGCTTCACGCTTCCACGGTTCCGGTACGATCTTACAAAACATCCATTGTGAGGCATTTGTTGAATGCTGCCAAATCCTGCATACCGACTACCTGGAAACAAACCACGCCTCCATCTGTTGGGCTGTGGCTGCGTAAAGTAGAGGAAATTAAGAACCTGGTAGATCTTGTGCTTACGGCCCAGAATATGCGGGAAAAACACTCTAATGCATGGATGCTGTGGAACTTATACATATTCTCAGATGAGGGACAATCCCTGTTGAACTCTTAGATCCATCGCCCCCGTGCCGAATATACTCCCCCCCCTCTCCCCCCCACTTCCCTTTCTTCCCCCCTCCCCATGTCTTTACCCTCTCAATTAATCTAATCTAATCTTTTCATTTTCTTATCTTACTAGACCTACTTGGTTTGGTTCCAGTCTCTACTTTGCTCCTCCCCATACATACTCCTGGTTCCTTCTTTCTCTTAATACTTCCTTTACTCCGTTTTATATTTATCTGTGACTCCCTCGATTATGATCTTGTTTTCTTTCTCCTTGTCTCTCTTCTCTCTTCTGTCTTTCTTGCTTCATTAAGGGCGTAGAGCCCGAACGGGCATTAGAGATACAACCATTCGGTCACGAAATTACCTCACCTAGTCCAGAGAGGGTTTCCACCAACTGATATAGCAGGGGCTGGGTTGTTGGAGCGGAATTATCCAGGGTTGACCTGTGAGCGGTGCCCAGGCACAACACAGGTATAGGGCGTCAGTCTACCTGCTGCTCCAGATAGTAGGAATGTGAAACTCTATGCAAAACATACGTGTATATGACGGGGGCTGGTGAGGACACGGTTGTGATGTCATGTTGTTATGTTACTTTCTGTATTTCTTTGTTGAAAAACACAAATAAAATGGATATTTGAAAAAAAAAAAAAGTGGTAGTACAGAGTATACAACCCCTTTAAGTACATTAAGGCCGCGTACACACGATCAGACCGGTCCGATGAGAATGGTCTGACGGACCGTTTAAATCGGGTCACCGCTGAAGTGGCCCGATGGTCTGATGTGCCCACACACCATCGGTTCAACATCTGATCGTGTTAGAACGCGGTGACGTAAAACACAACGACAAGCTGAAAAAACAAAGTTCAATGCTTCCAAGCATGCGTCAACTTGATTCTGAGCATGCGCGGGTTTTTGAACTGATGCTTTTGTGTACTAACCATCGGTGAGGCGTTCATCAGTCTGATTTTAAAGCAAGTTTGGTCCAAGGACGACGGACCGATGGGCAGTACACAAGATGGGTTTGGACCAATGAAACTGCACTTCAGTCTGTTTTCATTGGTTTGGACCGATCGTGTGTACGCAGCCTGAGTCTTACCTGTAGATACTTGCAATATCTCCTTAACCCCTTCCATACCGGGGAGTACTGACCCCCCCTCCTGCCCAGGCCAATTTTAAGCTCTCAGCGCGGTCGCATTTTGAATGACATCTGCGCGGTTGTGCGACTCTGTACCCAAACATATTTGTTATCATTTTGTTCCCACAAATAGAGATTTCTTTTGGGGGTATTTCATCACCTCTGCGATTTTTTTTTTTGCGCAACAAAAAAAACACCAACATATTTTAAAATTTATTTTTTTTGTAAATGTGGCGCTTCCCCCACAGGAGCCGCTGGTTAGATTTGGGATCTACTCTCACTTATTTAGTCACCCCTTTAAGTGTCTGGAACCCTCCCTTGGCACAGCAGACACATGTGGTAGTATTGTGTCCCTACTTGGCTAGGGCCACAATAACACGTAATAAATATGCAGTGACAATATAAGAATGTTGTTCCCTTCTTCAGCTTGCGGCTCCCAATGAGTAAACACCTCACACAATATATATATAGAGATAAAACCAGAGGGGTGACTTTACTTGGCATTTGGTACAAAGGGTAAAATGAGGTTAAACAGGTTAGGCATTCACCAATAGATCTATAGGAATGACTCTGCAAGGGCCCTCTGCAAGAGTCAGCAAATAAAGAAAGAAACTTGACGGGTAATATTGCTGACCATGAGAGTTGCTATAGGCAGTCTAGGCTCGGGAGCTCCCCCTAGTGGACAGTTCTGTAAAACACAAGTGCAGAAGATCCTGGCCAGGCCCGGCTCATACAGCCTCAGGATGTTCCTACAGGATGAAGACTACGGGCCGGATTCACAAATCACCTTACACCGACGTAGTGCAAATGTGCGCAGGCGTATCTGTGCACCGTATTCACAAACCAACATACGTCCAAAAACTGGCCACCCTACCCCAACGTAGCTTACACTTTCCGTCTGGACGCATGTTGCTGCTCCCATTGATTAGCCATTCAAATATGCAAATGAGGGAAATACGGCGATTCACAAACGTACGTGCGCCCCACGCATGCTGCGCGAGGTGCGCGTAAATTGTTCATCAGGCGTAAAGTTATTCCCCATAGATGAGGCGCAACCCGGCAACACACATGCAAAGGTCTGCCCCAGAGAACACAGGTCAGCGTATTGGGCGTACGTTACGTTCACGGCGTACGTGGTGATCCGGCATATTGGGCGTACGTTACATTCACGGCGTACGTGGTGATCCGGCGTATTGGGCATACGTTACGCTCACGCCGTACGTGGTGATCCGGCGTGTTGGGCGTACGTTACGTTCACAGTGTACGTGGTCATCCGACGTATTGGGCGTACGTTACGCTCACGGCGTACGTGGTGATCCAGCGTATTGAGCGTACGTTACGTTCACGGCATACGTGGTGATCCGGCATATTGGGCGTACGTTACGTTCATGGCGTACGTGGTGATCCGGCGTATTGGGCGTACGTTACGTTCATGGCGTACGTGGTCATCCGACGTATTGGGCATACGTTATGCTCACGGCGTACGTGGTATTCCAGCGTATTGAGCGTACGTTACATTCACGGCATACGTGGTGATCCGGCGTATTGGGCATATGTTACGTTCATGGCGTACGTGGTGATCCGGCGTATTGGGCGTACGTTACGTTCATGGCGTACGTGGTGATCCGGCGTATTGGGCGTACGTTATGTTCACGGCGATAGGGAGAAACGTAAAGGAGGGGTGGGGCTATCTTACACATGGGGATAGGGAGATGGGTAAAGGAGGGGCGGGGAAATATATTTTATACTGTGTGGCCGGGTGACAGCACAGCTCTTCATTGGTTAGAATCATCCCAGGTATAGGATCTCCTGGAATAGAGTGGACTTCAGTCCTGGGAAATCTCCTGCCACCAATCAGATTCTAATGCTCCTTTTTCCCCTCCTCCAGGCTGCAGAGACAGTCCCGAGTCTGCTGGAGAGGCACGGTCAGCGTCCCGTCATCGTGGACCATTTGGAGGAGGAGTCTCTTCTGGTGAGATATCACCATTTCTTGTCCTGATATAGAGAATCTCATACTTCCTCCCTGGAACTCTGCCTTCCTGGAACACCCCCTCCCTCCGCCTTCCTGGAACACCGCCTTCCTGAAACTCCCCCTCCCTGAAAATTCCTCTGCCTCCCTGGAACCCCTCCTCCCTCTGCCTTCCTGGAACTCCTCCTTCCTTGACCTCCCCCTCCCTCTGCCTTCCTGGAACTCCCCCTCCCACTGCCTTCCTGGAACTCTGCCTCCCTGGAACTTCCCCCTCCCTCTTCCTCCCTGAAACCCCTCCTCCCTCTGCCTTCCAGGAACTCCTCCTTCCTTGACCTCCCCCTCCCTCCACCTTCCTAGAACTCCCCCTCACTGGAACTCCCTCTCCCTCTGCCTCCCTGGAACTACTCCTCTGTGCTCTTCAGGCACGTCCTCTATCAGTAGGCTGATTGTTGCTCCCATCCAGTCTCGGGAGTAAGGATGAGCTCTGGTGTGTTTGCATGGTACACGTAACCATTTCTCGATCTCTGCAGCCGAGCATCGGGACAATGTCTCCCTGGCTGTGATTAGCGCAGCGCCATGCACACTTCTTGGCGGGCTCTGCATGTGTACCATGCAAACACACCAGAGCTCATCCTTACTCAGGAGAGCCGCCTGATGATAGACAGCGAGATGGAAGGACAATAGAGTGTCAGTGAAAGGTGTGGGAGTGAAGTCATCAGAGGTTGGAGAACCTCCCCGTATTGTCTTCTCCCATTAGTAATGGTGGTGTGTGGTGCCCCCTGCAGGTGCTGATGAAGACGGTCTTCCTGCTGTGTGAGCGGTGCCCGGGCTCGGCAGTGATGCTGTTCAGCAGGCAGAACTCCGGGAAGGTGCTGTGTGCATGTCAGGTGCCCAAGGTAAGGGGGGTGGGGGGCTTTTATTTCATGTCCAATCCATGTTTATTTAGGAATTCCGCTCATGTGATTTCTTCTCTCCTCCCCCTCAGGGCCCCTCCCCTGTTCTGTCTGCCCTGGATTGGGCAGTGTCAGGCTGCTCGGTGATGGGTGGTAAGGCTGGCGGTTCGGAGGGTTCCGCCAATGGAAATGGAAGCTGTGAGAACCTGGACGGCATTCTGGAGGCGGCACTGAAATTTGCACAGGCAAAACTCGGCGACTATCGACATGACACACGGTGGGCGGGAGAGAACTAACCCCCCTGGTGTCCAATTGGTGGAACTACATGGAATGAGAGAGGTTGATGGGGGCATAGAGGTCATGTGACAGATGTGGACATCACACAGGAGAACATACGTGTATTTCGGGATGCTGCAGATGGGGTTATAGGGAGGAGTCATGTCCCTGAACATGTCAGCTTGGTGTGGTGCTGCCATATTGGGGGCCCAATTCATATCCAGCCAATCGGAACACAAGGAGCCTCACATGGTGTTATTACATCTCACGGTGATTTGTGGATGGACAAAGATAGAGGTTGGCCTTCCACCCTGGGGCCTCCAATGGGATCTGACTATAAATTTACATTACTGCTGCTGGGTGTGACTTTCACATTATTAATGTGCTTTGCTGTTCCATATTTCCATGGCTGTATTTCCTATGCAGATACATATTTTCTTTATGTATAACAAGGACAGCCAGTGGCATTGTTGAGGAATAGTGAAGATAAGAGGACCTGTCCATGGATGGAGTGCAAGAAGAGGGCCTGGATCTGCGCTGGGGCCCCTCTCCTTTCTAACAATGACTAGATCCCAGTGATCTGATAGGAACCCATCTGGGTAATATTGATCCAGCTGACACTATAGATGCCCCTTTGAGACAGGTCCTCTATCAGTGTCCCATTAGCAGCAGGTGGAATCATTGGCTCCAGATGGGCCCCTGGCTGGTGTAGTTTTCCAGGGGGGGCATCTGTTCTGATGGAAAACAAAATCTGTATTTATGTCTTCTTCTTTGAGGGGCCCAGGAATTCAGAAACTGTCGGGTTATACTGCCACCTACAGGAAGAAAGGGACACTGGCAAACAAACTGTGGGCCCAGTATAGCCCCTCCTACTCCCAGTATGCCTTAGTTATGTGGGAGTGTCGAGAGGGTTGCCTTTTCTCTGTCTATTTTCATAATAATAAAAGATGAATTTTGGGATAAAGTTTGGCCGTGTTCTGACATTGTGTACAGGTGGAAATCTCAGGAGGAACGTCATGGGGGAACAGAAAAGGGTCTTCATCAACCACAAGATTGGAGGCGCACAACTGTCTACAATGTCTTTGTATGATGGAGGATTAGCACTTGGAACACCTGAGCTCATTTGGGGGGCAGCACATACTTCACCTGAGGAGACCCCAACCAAACACCATCCCCTCCACCAGAGGAGGCCCCACCTCACCCGATACCATCCTCCCTGCACAAGGAGACCCCACCTCACCTGTTACCGTCCTCGCCCGATACCGCCCCCCACCCAAGAAGACCCCCACCTCACTCAATACCATCCTCCCTGCACAAGCAGACCGCACCTCAGCCATTACAGTCCTCCCTGCCCGAGGAGACCTCTCCTTGCCTAATACTGTCCCCTCCACCTGAGAAGACCCCACCTCACCCAATATCATCCCCTTCACCCGAGGAGACCCCACCTCATCATTTACAATCCCCCTAGGCCGAGGAGACCTCTCCTTGCCTGATACTGTCCCCTTCACCTGAGGAGACCTCATCTCACCCAATACCGTCCTCACTGCACAAGACCACCCCACCTCACCCATTACTGTCCTCGCCCAAGACCTCTCCTTGACTGATGTAGTGTAAAGTGTGGATGCGCTAGTGTTAACTTACAAGTGTAAACATACAAAATTATAAATTAATAAAAAATTGAAATTGACAAATGATCAGGGAGAGACAATCTCCATGTGCTAAGAGTCAATGGTAAAAACATACATCATAGTGATAAGTCCAAACCAAGTGCACAATATAAAAGTTCCAGACAGGAAAAATCATACAAAGCCTTCCTCCACTAGGAATGCGAGTCCCAACACTCCAAAGCTGCAATCCGTTGAGAAAGCACTCACAGGTAAGTGTTGTATGAAAGAAAAAGGAAAAAGAACCTCATTGCACAGACATCAAGCAAAACGGTCATACGATCCTAATGTAACAGCAAATACACTCACGAATCCCCGCTTAATGCAAGCATTGAACGCCGCTCAGTGTGCAGTCCTCCTCAATCCGATCCGATGGACTCGAATCCGATCGTAGGCTCGTCCCTACGCGTTACGTCACGGTCACGCGACTTATTCATGGGATACTGCGTGCTAGAGGATGGCTTATGCTTAAATAGCCTCCTCGTTGTTAGCGTGAGCAACAGGGATAAGAACATCATAGAGGCAACAAAACTTGCACACATAGTAAGATTCTAGGTGAGCGCAGATGCAGACACATGAACATACATAGTTTTAATATATACACTTATTCATGAACCATAAAAAAGTTTTAAAACAACTAATCCTTTTTTTAAAACTGGATACACCCTCTGGTGGCTAGTTGGTGAACTGAACGTATCTAGTGATACCATATGCCATACTATGGGCCAGATTCAGGTAGATGGGAGTATCTTTCCTCTGGAGTAACGCTTCTCATTTACGTTACTCTGAAGACCCTTTTAGCGCAAGTACTGTTATTCACATAGCAGTTGCGCGTAAACTTGCGCCAGAGTAACGATAATGCGCTGGCGTAACCCGACGCAAGTGGAAGTGGGTGTGATCATATGTAAATGATGGGCGGAGCCCAGCGCAGAGGCTTACATTCAGCGCATCATCCACGGAGCATGCGCAGTGGGTGCGGCTCCACTCGCCCCCTTTGTGCGCATGCTCACAACTTCCGTCGGCACCACTTCACGGGAAACGTCGGCGCAATGCGTTCTGCTGGGCGCTTAAAAGCGCAGGCGGAAACGCCATTCCGGCGCAAAAGTATATCCGTTTCTCCCCACCCCAGGGAAGATACTTTTGCTCTGTAATGGCTGCTCCCGCTACCCCCAGAGAGAGGAGGAACCTTAATTTTAATTCCCAGGAGGTCTCGGTTATCATCTCAGCGATGGAGTCTGTGAATGATTTGCTTCATGGGAAAAAAAGCCACAAGACCAGCCGGGAGAGGAAGCAGGGCATCCTGGAGTCCATTGCTGCCAGGGTGAATGTCTTGGGGTACTCCACCCGGACTGCTGGGGACATTCAGAAAAAGATCAACGACTTGCGGCGCAAGGTCAGGGGCAAGGTGGCCACCATCATGAGGCATGAGAGGGGCACAGGTGGTTGTCCCCCATGTCCTGTCACCCTGACCGCGGAGGAGGAGGTGGTCGCACGCTGCCTGGAGAGGGAGCAGTTGGAGGGGGTCCCAGGCTATGACTCCATGGAGGAAGGCTCCAGGACAGGTAAGTGTTTTTTATCCCCTATTTCATTTGTTGCATTTGGGGGGGGAGGGTACAGGTGCCAAGTGTGTGGGACCACCAACATGTGTCTTCTTTGTGTCATCCACAGATGACGGAGCTGGGCCATCATCGGTCAGCGTCCATTCCACCCCATCCCCCCAACGCCATCGTGTGCCCGAGCCCCTGGGTGGTGAAGAGGTGGAGGAGGAGAGTGCCCATACCACACCTGCCGAGGTGGTTGTGGAAGATCCTGCTGTGGCAGAGCAGGACTTTACTTTAGTTTTGGAGGTCTCCTCCCCTTCTCCTGGGCCATCTGTTATCCCCTCCCCCATCCTTGGAAGCCCCTCAAGGGCGACTCCTTCCCCCCGGGGACAACCATCTTCTGGCCCCAGGAAGGCGACCCAGAAGACCAGGGGGGTGTCTGATGTTGTCCAGGACCAGTTGGCGAGGGATCACGCCAGACAGACTGAACAAATGGGGGCCATAGTTGGGCATTTGGAGAAAGTGTCTGACAGCCTGGGCTCCGTTGCCCAGATAAGCAACGCAGTCCAGGATGTCAGCTGTAACTGCGCTGCAGTGGTCACCAGTTTGGGGGAGGTGCATGGTGATATTACGCAACTCACTGCAGCCGTCCAGGCCAACACTGCTGCCATCCAGGGTAACAGTGCTGCCATCCGGGACCAGGGGAGGCTGAGTCGGCGGGCCCAGCATTACCAGGTCACCCGTCAGCTCCGGATGCAGGCCCAGACAAACTCATACCTCGGCCAGATAGCCATGGCCTTGGAGGGCATGCAGGCCACACCTGCCAGGAGTGGCCCACCTGGGGATCAGCCACCTCCAGATGCCCCCCCACCCCCACCCACTCCATCCAGGCAGCTGGGGAGGCAGAGAGGGCCCCCCAGAAGAAGCCCCCGGCATCCCCGATGAGGCTTTTTTTTTGTTTTGGTTTCTATGATTTTTTTTAAATACTCAGGTTATGAGTTTTTGTTTATTTTGTATTATTTATTTTATACTCAGGTTATGAGTTTTTGTTTATTTATTTTCTCAGGTTATGAGATTTTGTATTTCTTTTTTTACTGCACACGGTCAGGAGTGCAGGGAACAGTGTAAATGGTGTGTGAATGTGAGGGGGTGGCACTCCTGCCAGTAAGGGGTGTCACCCTCGGCCGTGGTGGTGAAGTGAACCCCACGGCTGTATGAATGACGTGTGAAAGGTGTATGAATGGACAGTGACATCATTGGGGCCTTGACGCTGGCGTTGCTGCTCCCAAGTCCTACATGCTGGACTTGGGCTAATCCAATGCGATGTGCATGTGGTGTGTGTGATCTAGGGACATCAGTGGTGTGCATGCATGCATTGTCTGTGTGATTAATGTTTTGGTTTAGTGTCCAAAGATGCCTACGGCGAGGACCCTCCTGACTGCTCTTCCATCAGCAGACTGGGTGTCCTCTGCCAGGTGGGGACTGTGTGGGTCGGGGGTCAGGTCATCACGTATGTCAATCTGCAGGCCTTTTCTCATAGCAAAGTTGTGCAGAATGCAACATGCACCGATGATCTGTCACACGAAGGTAGGGGAATACAATAGGGTCCCCCCAGACTTATCCAGGCATCGGAAACGGGACTTCAGGAGCCCAAATGTTTGCTCCACCACTGCACGGGTTTTGATGTGTGCTTCATTGTATTTTCTCTCTCCTCTGGTTTGGGGGTTCCGGAAAGGAGTCATTAGATGGGGTCCCAATGCATATGCAGAGTCACCTGGAAGGTAAAAGACAGGAGGATGTTAGTCATGCATGTGCGACTTCTGTTGTGCATCACGGGAGGGGATAGTCATGCCTGACTCCCTTGTCACTCACCAATCAGCCAGCTGTCCCCATACATGTTCTGCTCGAATTCTGCTGGAATGGGGCTCTGATTGTATATGAAACTGTCATGGCTGGACCCGGGGTGTTTGGCACGGACGTGCCATATGAGGCGTTGGGCATCGGCTATCACCTGTACGTTGATGGAGTGCCAATGCTTCCGATTGCGGTATATGTGCTCTGTGGCACTGGGGGGCTGTAGGGCCACATGTGTGCAATCAATGGCCCCCACAGTGCGTGGGAATCTGGCAATGTTGTAGAAATCTGTCATTGCCTTCATCCGCAGCTCCTCAGTGGTTGGTCTGATGAACTGGTTGGACATGCGTCTGAGGATTGCAGGGACAACCTGGTGCACACATCTGCTCATGGAGGACTGTGACATCCCAGCCACCACTCCACTTGTACGCTGGAATGATCCACTTGCAAGGAAATGAAGTGTTGCCAGGACCTTCACCAGTGGCTGCACTGCTTGTGAGCGGTGTGTCTTGCTGGTGATGTCATCCTGCAGGGTTGTGGTTAGTTCAAGTATTGCATCTGGGCTGAATCTGAAGAGGCGATACACCTCCTCATCCCCCATGCCAAAGAGGCTCATACGAGTGCGGTATATCCTCTCATGTGCCCGCCTCCTTCGTTCCGGGGGACCCATCAGTAGTTCGAGGACCACAATTGCTCCTGGCATGTTGGCACACAGAGGTGTTGTCCTGCAAGTGGGGGTGCTCAGCTAGCTCTTATCGTCGGTAACGCTGCTGTAGCTGCTCTCCTGCTGACCTGTGACCGTCTGGAGTAAAGATAAAGCAGCCTTTTGTAGAAATAACTTTGCGCCGGATGGACGAGATACGCGCGGCGCATGTAGCCAGCGTATGGTGCTAATCCGTTCGAGAATCGGGAAATCTCCCTCATTTGCATATTTGCAGGGGAAATCAATAGGCGCGACTGATGCGCCCAGCGAAATTAAGCGCTGACGATACTCTGGCGTCGGAACGTTCCGCCGGTCGGAAATGGCGCGTCTTCGGGCGCATCTAGTTTGGTGGGTACGGCCACATAGAAACGACGGCGCATCTTCACAGTTACGCGGCGCATATCGAAATACTCCAGCGCAACTCTACCTCAATCTGGCCCATAGAATGCATCTCCCATCACTTACTTACATGTATAAATATTTTTCTCATTTCTTTTATCACATTCTTTTTATTGGGATGTGGGTCTGATTTCTGTGCCTTCGATCTTCTAATATGTAAATTCAGCCCTGGGGAAAACTCTTTAAATGAGACTGCAATGATAAAACAGGAAACAATACAGGAGGTGTGTGACAGGAAGTGAGCAGTGGGAACCAGAGGGGTGAACTTTCACCTCTCACTTCCTGTTCCTGGTAAGGCCTTGTCTGAAAAGGAAAGCATGGCAGCATGGTGGAGAAGTTCTCTGTATTCCCCTGGATGTATTCTCCTGGATGAAAGGTGAGCCTTCTATGTAATAATATTAGAATTGTGAAAGTTTGGTGTATGAGTTAAGTTGTATTTGTCTATTTCCTGCTGAATAGTTCTCATTCTGTGTACATTCACCTTTCCAGTTACCATACAGCATGTGCACAGTAATGTAATATTATAGAGCTCCTCTGTCACAGCATGTCACCCTGCTGCATATAATATGTATGTCTTCCATGTTATATCCAGTAACTGTGTAACATACTGTCAGTGCACATTGCTGCATATAATATTATATGACTTACGTTCTATATCCACTCGCCATGCAGCATAGGAGTTGATTTACTAAAGGAAAATCCATTTTGCACTACAAGTGCACTTGGACATGCAGTCGCTGTAGATCTGAGGGGTAGATCTGAAATGAGGGGAAGCTCTGCTGATTTTATCATCCAATCATGTACAGGAAAAATGTTTTTTTTTGTCCCCTTCAGATTTATAGTAACTGCACTTCCAAATGCGCTTGTAGTGCAAAGCGGATTTGCCTTTAGTAAATATACCCCATAATGTCAGGGCACAGTGCTACCAATGTTTATGTCTCCCTCCCCTTTTGCATATTATTATCTGCCCTGCTACTAGGTGCCATTAGATATGGATTTTTCCATACAGATACCAATTATGGGCCACCTTTCAGCCCGATAACAATATGAGGTAATGATATTCTGTTTACATCCAGCTGCCCCAGAAGTAGCCTGATATCGGTTGACACCTAGGCCTTTTTTTTTTTTTTGTATTCTAACAGCCACTGGCCACTGTCAGAATGCAGGAAAAAAGAGCAGATAGCAGGGAAATGAATAGCCAGGTTGCTATTGACTATTTTAAATTGCAGTAGCTAATAGCTAGTGGGCTATTGCACCCGCCCACTGCCTGTTGTCAATCAGCAAAGGAGAGGATTTGAAGGAGAACATTCTTCTTCAGATCTTCCTCTGCTGATTGACAGCAGGGAGTGGGAAGGGGGCGCAATAGTCAGCCTAATTTTAAAATTTGAAACAGCCAATGGCAGTCTGGCTATGGTTCCCCCACTCCCTGCTGTTTACATTCAGCTGCCATCAAATACATTGTGCAGAAGGAGGTTAGCGGTGTCTGGGGTGTGTGTGTGTGTGTGTTGTGTGGAGATGGAAAGCTATTTTTTTTTTTTGGCTGATTCTGACAGATGGGTCGCCAGCCGCTGTCAAAGCACCTGACCAAGACTGACAACTGGTGAATATAAAACCGGAATAAGCACTTGGAAGAAGAAAACCAACAACTGAGACAACTTGCCTTTGGTAAGCGGACAACTTAATTACGGTGGTGGGCACCTTCCCTTTTTTTTATATCACTGCATTCAACGGGCACTATATCTGATCATCATATTGCATCATCCTTCATTATTCATTCGGTCATCAGTGTTAGAGTTTTGTGGTGATATCATTAAGAACTTTTTTGAGGTTTGGTTTGCCAATTGTGTGCTGTTGGCATACAATTTTGGGATCACCGATTTGGCGTATTAACCTCTCATTGTTTATACATATAATTGGACATTCATTTTGTGAATTTATATACAAATTTTTCTGTGCACTCTGATTTTTTGTTTTGGTTAATTATTGTGCACCGTTTTTGGCATATCAGCCCCTGGATGCCAATCTTTCAATGTGAATTGGTATTGGTGACATTTTTCAATTTTAATTGTCATTGACTTTTTTATATTGGCACAGTCTTTTCATTTTTCATCTATTTATTGTGTGTTATTCCACCAGTACTGCTGCCTTTGTTATTTATTTATTTTTATCTTTATTTTCTGTTTGACCAATCATTTGCCCTTTCATTCTACAGTGTTTTAAGGCCGAGGTAGGCAACCTTAGAGAGTTGGAGATCTACCTGAACAACATGGGAGAAGTCAAAGATCACAGGGCACAGTCTCCTCCAATGTTGCCTCCTCACACCTGACTAAAACCTATAATTGCCGTACTACCGCGCTGCAATTGTGTGCCTTTCACTGCAATTTTTGGTGTAAACATTTTGCCTCCTCACCACCTTGCAGAATTTCTCAGAGGCGCATTGGAGCATTGCATACCGCACTTGTGAATGAGCCCTAAGTTGCATTTGGCAATAGCACTTTTAAGGCTCATTCACATGTGAATTTGGGGGTGGTAAAACCCTGCCCCCAATCCCTACCCCCTTTAGCTGCTAAGTGGGAGGGGGTCAGGGTGCCATGGGAGGTGGATGCTTGAGAGTTACAATTAGATCTCAAGCAACCAGAAATAACAGTACCAATGGGGATCGTTGAGTAACTGGAAGTTTACTGTATTACATTCATTATAGTATCAGTGAGTGCACTGAGGTAACTACATACTATATGCACAAGTAGGATTTTTGTTTTGTGGAACATCCTTACTTTTACCTTGGGAGAAACCCTCTTGGGGGGGTCAGCAGCAGACTGGAGGAAACCCTCTAATCATTTAAGTACATTTTTCCACAAGTCATCAATTTCTAACAAATGAAATGAATGGATATAGTGAGAAAATAGGCCATTATGTTACTTAAAAAGTTGTTATGCTTTTCCATAGAGTTGCCTGGTGTAATAGATCTTTTGAAAACAACAAGAGCGCAGCTAATAGCACTGAAGAATGATGGTGGAAGTTCATCCTGTGTGGGTGTATCGTGTGCATCACCTTTTGTCCCATCTGAAGACTTGAGCTCATCTCCTTGTCAAGTGTCGTACTCAAGGCCTAAACAGGTAGGTTTTCTTTTGGTATCGAAACATTAAATGGTTGTCTTTTTTTTTAAATATCAAACATATCCTACTCCTATTTACCTGCTCTGTGTAAGGGTTTTTGTACAGAGCAGCTCAGATCCTTCTCTTCTCAGGTCCCATGCCGGTGCTCCTGAACCAGAGCTCTGTGTGTCCAATCACACACTGAGCCTTGCCTTGACCCCATCTCCTAATTAGCTCACTGGCTGTGATTGACAGCACCGTGAGCCAATAGCTCCCACCGCTACAGAAAGCCAATCAGCAGTGCAAGTCCCTGGAGAGACAAGGCTCTCGTGGACATCACTGGATTGAGAGAGGGCTCATGTAAGTATAGGGGGGCTGCACACAGAAGTTTTTTTTACCTTCATGCATTGAATACATGAAGGTAAAAACCCTTGTACCTTTACAACCACTTCAATAAAAAGTAACCTTTAAGGAGGTGCCTCCAAGCGGCTGACAGATGGAGAGAAGCAAGTACAGTTAGACCCTAGAAAACATCAGCTTTGACATGTAGACTGTAAGCCAATTTGACTGTTGTGTCAAAATAAGATATCTTGCTCAGTCTGGTAGTAGTCTGAACTAAAAAGGCAAGTTGTAGGCAAGATGTTGATTTTTATACAGATTTTTTAAAAGTCTACAATATTTTTTTTTTACATGCTTAATTTTGTTCGTTTTATTTACTCAGCTGCATCTATTAGACCCCTTTCACACTGAGCCAGTATTCAGGTGTTTTAGCACTAGAAATAGCCTCTAAAAAGCTCATGAAACTGCATCCCTTTCAGTGCAATGAGTACTTTCACACTGGGGCGATGCGCTTGCGGAACATTAGAAAGAGTCCTGCAAGCAGCATCTGGGACGGGTTGGGAGCGCTATAAATAGCGCTCCTAAAACACACCTGCCTATTGAAATTAATGGGCAGCACTTCCAAAGCACTTTAAAAGCGCATTAAAAACTGTACTTTTTCCCTTTAAAAAAAAAAAAAAACGCCTAAAAAAAGTGTTGCAAAAACCGCCGGAGCTTTAGCAGCGCTACAGTGTGAAAAGGGTCTTATATGGCTTTTGATTCACAGGGAAAATCTAATAAGTCTAATATTTTCCATTTACTTTTTAAAGCTGCCACTTTGGTAAAGTTTCCTGGGACTTCAAACGGTGTGATCAGTGACGCTCTTACGAGAACAATTGCGGTGTTGAAATATCACCTGAAGGGAAACATCGGGAACCATCAGAATACCACAAATAAACTTGTATGTCATTTACCACAGTTAACACCACTTTCTATTCTCTGTGTTGTAGTGTTTGTATATTTACATGCTAATAAAGTTTTGTGTATTGTACTGTGTTATCGTTTTTATTTCCAAATATTTGCTGGTTTTATAGGCCTACAATATATAAAATACAATATATAAATGCACAGCATTTCAAAATGTAATAGGAATGTATTTTTTTTTTTTTTACATTCAGTACATTTATATTTAAAATATATTTTAAAAAACATTCTTAATATATTTTTTCCCAAATATATTGCCATATATTTGAAATGCTACAATTTTGGCCAGATTCAATATATTTCAAAAATATATTTCAATATATTTGTGAATATATTGGGTAATGCATTGTGAAATATGTTGCAAATATATTCATAAATATATGTTAAATGCATTTAGCAATATATTTATGCAGCCATAAATATATTGCAAAGTGCATTTTGGAATGCATTGTGAATGTATTCTGAAATATATGTTAAATGTACTTCTGAATGCATTTAGCAATATATGTCTGAATATATTCACAATGCATTCCAAAATGCATGTTGCAATATATTTATGGCTGCATAAATATATTGCTAAATGCATTCAGAAGTACATTTAACATATATTTATGAGTATATTTGCAACATATTTCACAATGCATTTCCCAATATATTCAATAATATATTCACAAATATATTGAAATATATTTTTGAAATATATTGAATCTGGCCAAAATTGTAGCATTTCAAATATATTGCAATATATTTGGGAAAAATATATTTAGAATGTTTTTTTTAAATATATTTAAAATATATTTTTCTTCCACGTGGGGTAGCAGTATTTTCGCTATAGCGCAAGTGGTTAATGCCCTGCTGTGGAAAGGCAAAAAACCCAGATGTGCACATTCTAACCTTGTTAAAAATAAATTGGCAGGAGGTGTTGGTTCTATTGAATTTGGTGACTATTACCTAGCTTCCATTCTCGCCCAGATGGCGGATTGGTTTCGTACCCACCCTGAGACCCTTTGGGCACAAATAGAACTCTCCTTCCTTTACCACAAGAACTTACAAGCTTGGGTGTTTAGTATCCCATTAAACACGAAGATCCCCTCCTCCCTTCCCCCAACCATGAAAGCGACAGCACTAGCCTGGAGCAAATTTACCGCCCGTACAGTGGGGGACTCCTCCTCCTCTAACCCCCCAAATACCCTTAGAATCCCTTCATTTTATATCTCCTGACTTATCCATCTCCAGGTGGACATCTAGAGGGATTTCCTCTTTGCAGAACATCCTTCAGGGAGAGAACCTCAAATCTTTTCCACAACTCCAGATAGTAATCTCCCATTACCTGAAGACAATCCCTCTCCCTCTGTATGTAGTCCCGACTCAAACGTTAGAGTTCCTGTCAGCTGAGAAACCCAAATTCAAAGGAATATCACATTTCTATAATGCCTTCCAAAACAAACTACGCTTCACCAAATTGCCTGCCCACACCCGCTGGGAATCCAAACTTTCTCGTTCTTTCTCCGAGGACCAATGGGCCTCCGCCCTAAGTGCCTCATATAAATTCACTAAATGCTCCACCCTGTGGGAATCACGCTTAGTTGGTACATGACTCCAGCCAGAATTGCCACCTTTGACCCCAAAACCTCCAATCTCTGCTGGCGTTGCACTTCCGCCACAGGTGACCTTCCCCATATTTTATGGTCCTGCCAAAAGATCCAATCGTTTTGGATGGATGTGTTTCGCCTCCTATCCTCTACTATTGGAACAGTACTTGCTCTTACTCCTGAGTTGGCTCTACTAAGTTTAATGATAGACAACATACCGCCACCTTTCAGATGTGTTACTTCCCATATCTTATTAGCATCCAGACTATGTATTACCCAGAGATGGAGATCGGAGGAGACCCCAGTGGTGGCCCAGGTAGTAGACCTAGTTAACCTCCACTTCTGGCACGAGTACATTATGGCTACTACTACAGGCCAGACTACCAAAGTTAGGAAGGCTTGGCTTCCTTGGTCGTCCAGTCCTAAAGCTGTCCCCTTACTGTGAATCATCTTATTCTCTGTTTTTCATATGTTATTTTCAGATGTGTACTTGATATTGTGCCTATTTCGTAGCTGACTTACTGTCTACTTTGTGGTACTTGGGCACTAAGTGCTTTCTCCGGGTGGGCCACAAAAGTGTTCCCAATAGGGGTGGCCTACCGGAAAGAAGCACGCTGACGGTTTGAGTTACTGTATACACCCAGTACTCCGAGAATTACTCGCCATTGGGTTCATCTATGTCTTTTTTTTTTCTCTCCTTTTGTTGTTTTTCTTTTTTTATTTCTCTTTTTTATTGGACTTTACCAACTGTATTACACACTGTTACACTAGTGTCATGTTTGATTGGTATATACTCTAAACGGTGCTTACTCCTTGTATGATATTGAAACCTGTGTGCTTTTGTAAAACTCAATAAAAATAATTAAAGTAAAAAGATAAGAGGGACCTGTCCATGTATGGAGTGCAAAATGAGGGCCTGGATCTGCACTAGGGGCCCCTCTCCTGTCTCAGGATGACACTGGATGCAAAGCGCCTTCAGGCGATTTAGATTGCATTTGTAGCTCTATACAAGTTACTCACTCACTAACCAATGACTAGATCCCAGTGATCTGATAGGAACCCATCTGGGTAATATTGATCCAGCTGACACCATAGATGCCCCTTTGTGACAGGTCCTCTATCAGTGTCCGATTAGCAGCAGGTTGAATCGTTGGCTCTAGATGGGCTCCGGGCTGCTGTGCTGTATCTCTCCAGGGGGCCCCAGCTGTTGGTGACCCTGTATTTATTTCTTCTTCTTCTTCTTTGAGGGGCCCAGGAATTCAGAGACTTTTGGGTTATACTGCCGCCTACAAGAAAAATGGGACACTGGCAAACAAAAACTGTGGGCCCAGTATAGCCCCTTCTACTCCCAGTATGCCTTAGTTTTGTGGGAGTGTCCAGGAGAAGGGTTGCCCTTTCTTTGTATTTTTATAATAATACAAAATGAATTTTGGAATAAAGTTTGGCCGTGTTCTGACATTGTGTACAGGTGGAAATCTCAGGAGGACACCATGGGGGAATTAAAAACGGTCTTCACCAACCACAAGATTGGAGGCGCACAACTGTCTGCAATGTCTTTGTATGATGGAGGATTAGCACTTGGAACACTTGGGGGTAGCACATATTTTGCCTCCATCTGTGAAGACCCCACCTCACCCCACCCAATACCCTCCCCTCCATCTGTGAAGACCCCACCTCATCCAATATTGTTCCCTCAACCTGAGGAGACCGAAACCTCATCTAAAGCCATTCCCACAACCTAAGTAGACACCCACCTCATCTAATGCTATCCCCTTCTGCCTGAGACCCCCCACCTCATCTGCTACTAACCGAGGAGACCCCACATCACCCATTACCATCGTCCTCGCCTGATACTGTCCTCTCCACTTGAGAAGATCCCACCTCACTGAATACCATCCCCTCCACCTGAGAAGACCCACCTCACCCAATACCATCCTCCCTGCATGAGGAGACCCCACCTCACCCAACACCATTACCTCCACCCGAAGAGACCCCAGCTCACCCAACACCATCCCCTCCACCTGAGGAAACCCCACCTCACCCAACACCATCCCCTTCACTTTGTGTATGATATTTAGCAGTCTCTTATTCACACTGTCCATAGCACAGACATCTCTTCCATATTTCCTACCTATAGAACTGGATGCAGCTCTGACAGACTCATATTTCCATAGAAGGGAAATGCGATTCACCAGAGATGTCAGGAGATTCCTGCTTCTCCTGCCTGCACCTACCTTCTTACTACTCATAGCAAGGTGTGTTTGAACTGGGCTGTAATTTCTTTACCCACCACTAGGTTTCCTCAATGGTCCTCCTGCATTCTGTGCATCTAACTTGGGGCTAATATATAGGAAACATGCATGTATTTTATAGTACAAATTGTATGTTGTATATACAGTATCTGTTAAAAGTGATTAAATCTGTCACATTGTTGTAAATATTTTATTCTATCTTTTCATATGATAACACTGAAGAAATGACACTTTGCTACAATGTTGTGTAGTGAGTGTACAGCTTGTATAACAATAACTTTGCTGTCCCCTCAAAATAACTCAACACACAGCCATTAATGTCTAAACTGCTGGCAACAAAAAGTCAGTACACCGCTAAGTGAAAATGTCCAAACTGGTTGTTGACCTTGTTTTAATGGTTACTTGTCTTTCTTTTTCCTATACCATGATGTTTTTGTACTGTCTGATAATCATTTGACACTTTATATTGTCCCTTTATACAAAATTTGGTATGAATATTCCCCATTTGGATTATATCACCTCTGTTGACTCTTTTAGGTGAAAATGTATGCTGTTCCTTCCTTTGGAAATATTCAATAAATAAAAAAATTAAAAAAATTAAAAAATGTCAATTTTCCCTCCCCGGTGTCATGTGACTCGTTCGTGTTATAAGGTCTCAGGTGTGAATGGGGAGCAGGTGTGTTAAATTTGGTGTTATCACTCTCACTCTCTCATACTGGTCACTGGAAGGACAACATGGCACCTCATGGCAAAGAACTCTCTGAGGATTTGAAAAAAAAGAATTGTTGCTCTACATAAAGATGGCCTAGGCTATAAGAAGATTGCAAGACACTGAAACTGACCTGCAGCATGGTGGCCAAGACCATACAGTGGTATAACAGGACAGTTTCCACTCAGAACAAGCCTCACCATGGTCCACAAAAGAAGTTGAGTGCACATCCTCAGCATCATATCCAGAGGTTGTCTTTGGGAAATAGATGTATAAGTGCTGCCAGCATTGCTGCAGAGGTTAAAGGGGTGTGGGAGGGGTCAGCCTGTCAGTGCTCAGACCATACACCACACACTGCATCAAATTGGATGGCTGTCATTCCAGAAGGAAGCCTCTTATAAAGATTATGCACAAGAAAGCCTGCAAACAGTTTGCTGAAGACTAAGGACATGGATTACTGGAACTATGTCCTGTGGTCTGATGAGACCAAAATAAAATTATTTGGTGTCAGATGGTGTCAAGCGTGTGTGGTGGCAACCAGGTGAGGAGTACAAAGACAAGTGTGTCTTGTCTACAGTCAAGCATGGTGGTGGGAGTGTCATGGTCTGGGGCTGCATGAGTGCGGCCAGCACTGGGGAGCTACAGTTCATTGAGGGAACTAAGAAGGCCAACATGTACTGTGACATACTGAAGCAAAGCATGATCCCCTCCCTTCAGAGACTGGGCCGCAGGGTAGTATTTCAACATGATAATGACCCCAAACACATCTCCAAGATGACCACTGCCTTGCTAAAGAAGCTGAGAGTCAAGGTGATGGACTGGCCAAGCATGTCTCCAGACCTAAACCCTATTGATCATCTGTGGGGCATCCTCAAAACGGAAGGTGGAGGAGCGCAAGGTCTCTAACATCCACCAGCACCGTGATGTCATCATGGAGGAGTGGAAGAGGACTCCAGTGGCAAGCTGTGAAGCTCTGGTGAACTTCATGCCCAAGAGGGTTGAGGCAGTGCTGGAAAATAATGGTGGCCACACAAAATATTGACACTTTGGTACAGATTTGGACATTTTCACTAAAGGGTGTACTCACTTTTGTCAGATACTGTATATAAATTATATGGTAAAGGAGCCAGCTTCGACAAAAGCTCATGAGGTTGCTGTCGTCCCTTAGAAATATGGAAAAAGAAAAACCTCTGGGTTTGGGACTATATGGACAACAAATGATTGAATTCAAAAAATATATTTAATAAGTAGAAAAATACACAAAAAATTATTACATTAAATACAAAATATTATAGAAAAAATACATGATTCAGACATATAACTCACACATCAACATTGTGTTGTATTCAAACAGAAATTTCCTCAAAGGAGTAAGACTGTAGTCAAATAATTAATCCAATAATTGATCCGACGCGTTTCCAATCAAGGTTTTAGATCTTCATCAGGGATAAAGTATTATTGAATATTCTACAATGTCGCAAAAATGTATGTCTCCACTCAACACCTGATGTATGGCTCCCATGCAATGCAAAAATCCCAAGCTGATCTGTTGTCCAAAACCGTGTCCAAGACACCTGTCCAAGATTTCATCGGAGGTTGGGAACAAAAATGGTCAAAATACTGCGTTTTAAACAAAGGGGATAAATGTGATGTATACAACTCATGTAGTTAAATGTTTTGTTTTGTTGCTTTGAATTCAAACTCTCAGTGAGAGCGAGGAGCACCTGAATAATCTAACTCCTGGCACTTCCCAACAGAGCCAGCCTCTGCAAAGGATTTTAGTGCTGGAAGGTGTCCTCTCATCTTTTTATAGTTCATCTCCGGTGATTCTGGAGGTGCTATTTTTTGCTTTGAATTCAAAGCAGCAAAAGAAAACATTCAACTACATGAGTTGTATACATCAAATTTATCCCCTTTGTTTAAAACGCTGTTTTTTGACCATTTTTGATCCCAACCTCCGATGAAATCTTGTACAGGTGTCTTGGACACGGTTTTGGACAACAGATCAGCTTGGGATTTTTGCATTGCATGGGGACCATACATCAGGTGTTTAGTGAAGACATACATTTTTGCGACATTGTAGAATATTCAATAATACTTTATCCCTGATGAAGATCAAAAACCTTGACATTGTAGAATATTCAATAATACTTTATCCCTGATGAAGATCAAAAACCTTGATTGGAAACGCGTCGGATCAATTATTGGATTAATTATTTGACTACAGTCTTACTCCTTTGAGGAAATTTCTGAATACAACACAATGTCGATGTGTGATTTATATGTCTGAATCATGTATTTTTTCTATAATATTTTGTATTTAATGTAATATTTTTTTGTGTATTTTTCTACTTATTAAATATATTTTTATATATTTTTGAATTCAATCATTTGTTGCCCATATAGTCCCAAACCCAGAGGTTTTTCTTTTTCCATATAAATTATATGGTAGGATCATATTATGTGGTAAATATAGAGAGAGGACAGAGAGAGTACAAGCAAAGTAACAAATGCAGAGAGAGGAGTAAGGAAGGGGTGAGAGAGGGGAAGGAAGTAGTGAGAGAGGGGGAAGGGAGAGGAGAGAGGGGGAAGGGAGAGGAGAGAGGGGGAAGGGAGAGGTGAGAGGGGGAAGGGAGAGGTGAGAGGGGGAAGGGAGAGGTGTGAGAGTGGGAAGGGAGAGGTGAGAGGGTGAAGAGGGTGGTGAGAGAGTATCAGCTGTGGAGAACAAGCTGAGAAGTTGGTAATAATCACAGAATAAGGTTCATAAAATATGCAAAACTTTATTGATGAGTAAAAACCCTCAATGAGGTAAATCTTTAGAGAATAACAGATTACAATAACTAGGTAATAATATTGGTAGCCCAATAATCAATCAGGATAATCAAGTCCCTTTGGGTAATGATCCATGACATGAAATTCATTTATCCATGGGTTGTGCTGATTACATTTCAATGATATAATAAATCATGTTAATAAAAATTGCAGTGAAAGGCAAATCGGCTGAACTAACTCGGGACAATAAAATATTAGTAGCCGTGTTGGCAGAGAGTCAGGCAGAGCAGAGATGGGGAGTTAGCAGAAGTAAAGATGAACTTCTATAAATGGGATCACTTGGCTAAGCTTGTCATTCAGGGGGATAAAGTTTTGGTTGTGGAACAAAAACTCTCATATAAGGCAGCAGAGATCCGGCTATGAGATGTCAGTCTCTCCTTGGGATTGCTGATGGATCGGGTTCTGTTCTTATACAAGATAATGTCAGCAACATGGAGAAAGAAATTGCAAAAAGATGGAGCAAGCAGAGAGAGACACTGGGAGCCTGTAATTTTGTATTTGTTAGATAGAGCCACCTCATTGTATTATATCCAATGAGATGAGAGAGTGCAGGGAGAGGTGAGAGAGGAGTATGGGGGATGGAGAGTAGTATAAAGGATGGAAAGGAGTATGGAGAGGAGTGTGGAGGATGGAGAGTAGTATGGAGGATGGTGAGGAGTGTGGAGGATGGAGAATAGTATGGAAAGGAGTATGGAGAATGGAAAGTAGTGTGGAGGATGGAGAGGAGTATGGAGAATGGAGAGTAGTGTGGAGGATGGAGAGGAGTGTGGAGGATGGAGAGGAGTGTGGAGGATGGAGAGGAGTATGGAGGATGGAGAGGAGTATGGAAAGGAGTATGGAGAATGGAAAGTAGTGTGGAGGATGGAGAGGAGTATGGAGGATGGAGAGTAGTATAGAGGATGGAGAGTAGTATAGAGGATGGAGAGTAGTATAGAGGATGGAAAGTAGTAGGACAGCTCTTAGAGGAAGATGCGGTCTCTGTGGCGGTATTAGTGATTGTTCATCAGCTTTTATTGATGAGAAATTTTAGAAAATGTATTTTCCCACCATGAATGAGTCCTAATGAGTCAGATCATCATCATCATCATCATCATAGTAAGTATTGATAATATTGGAAAGTGCGGAATGCTACAGAGGGGAGGAGAGGGAATTCACAATGGTAGGCAATCATTATATCCATGAAGAGTAGAAGACTTTCCTTTAGAGGATTGCAGAGAAATCCGAGGTGTCGGTGAGTACATCCTCTATACATGGAAGAGGTCCAGCAGACCCAACACCGGGACACAATCATCAGAAAAATATCTGGCAGTCTACAAGAGATAATTGTACAATTACACAGAGATATTACATTGTATACATTTCATGAAATGTTTCATCTATACATATATATGTAATTGTGATGCGTATTTGCCAAGTTGTCTCCAGTGGTAATGAGGATGGAGAAGTTTCTGGTGATGATGAAGTCACTGATGTGTCTTGGGTGCCAGATAGAGCAGAGGAGGAAAGTGAAGGTGAGGTATAACCAAAATGAGGCAGCCATCATGGAAGAGTGGAGAGCAACCATCCTATTCCATCACATTGTGGAGTTGTCATCTGTTGGCCCACTTCCCACAGCTCAGCTGTCTGGGATCATTTTTAGTATATGTGCAGCCAATCGCAATGTTTCAATTTGAAACTTTGTCTCAGGCACATCAAGCATGCCAAAAACACCAACCATTTGGGTACCACATGCTTGACAAGGCATTTAACCTCCTACCACTCAGCCCCTTGGCAAGAACACCTAAAGTCACACAAAAGGGGCACAAAGCTGTCCCTCCTCCTCCTTACTCACCTCAGTCTGCCCCTGCTATACCTCATGACATCTCAGCAGCCTCCACCGACAGGGATGATTTGATAGTGCAGGGTGTCCCAGGTGCTTGTAGCACATCTACCAGTAGCACACCACCAGCTGCAGAGTAGTAAGACTTGCTCAAAGTGGTGCAAACAATTGTTATTTCCATCCAAAGTCTGCCAAAGAGACACCAGAATGTATCCCAAAATCTCTTGTTCTCAGTGCACTACATTGTGACCTCATCGAACAGACTGGCCCCCAAGCCGTTATTTATAAAGATACAAATTTACATTTAAAACGTTTTTCCTGCCAACTTTCTATTATAAATGTCAGTTTTGCTTTAGCAGGTTCTATACAGGGTGCACATGTGCCACATTACAGGCAGACTAAGGAGACCTCCCCGGCACTATATTTTAACCACATGCCGATCACCGCACATTTACGTCTGCAGAATGGCGCGGACAGAAAAAGGGATGTAACCATACATCCCTTTTGAATTTGGCACTTAGCAAGCACATGCCCACCTTGGGAGTGTGTCTGTGGGTCCCGCAAACTCGATATTCACCGGCAGGCCCACGATTGCAATGAGGAGAGGCAGAACGGGGAGATGAACACAGCATTTCACTGTTCTGCCTAGAAATATGACAGGGATATACTGTTTCCTGTCATTGGGAGCAGTGATCGCTGTCATCTTGTTGTGGGCCCATCCCCCTACAGTTAGAACACATCCAGGGAACACACTTAACCCCTTAACCACCCCTAGTGTTTTACCCCTTCCCTGCCAGTGACATTTATACAGTAATCAGTGGCCATTTGTAGCTCTGCTAAAATGTCAATGGTACAAAATAATGTCAAAAGTGTCTGATGTGTCCGCCAAAATATCGCAGTCCCAATAAAAATGGCAGATTGCTGCCATTACTAGAAAACAAAATAAAAATGCCATAAAACTATCCCCTATTTTGTAGACGCTATAACTTTTACGCAAACCAATCAATATACGCTTATTGCGTTTTGTTTTACCAAAAATATGTAGAAGAATACACATTGGCCTAAACTGAGGAAAAAATATTGTTTTTTTATAATATTGCTTTTTTTCTAAATGGTCGCACTTTTTTTGTTAATAGTGAAAAAAATAAAAACCGCTGAAGTGATCAAATACCACTAAAAGAAATCTCTATTTGTGGGAAGAAAAGGGCGTCAATTTTGTTTGGGTACAACGTCGCACGACCGCACAATAGTCAGTTAAAATAAAGCAGTGCCGAACTGCAAAAAATGCTCTGGTCAGGAAGGGGGTAAATCCTTCCAGGGCTGAAGTGGTTAACTGAATTTTTATTTTTATTGATTCACTTTAGGCATCATTAAAATCACTGCTCCTTTAAAAAAAAGATTATTTAAAAAAAATGTAATTGATGTCCCCCAGGGCAGCACCCGGGCACCCATACCATTTTTATGGCCATTTACTTGCATATAAGCCTTCAAAATGGAGACCATTCTGCAGTGGGATGGGTGACATGTAATGCTCTGCAGTGGGATGGGTGACAAGTAATGCTCTGCAGTGGGATGGGTGACAAGTAATGCTCTGCAGTGGGATGGGTGACAAGTAATGCTCTGCAGTGGGATGGGTGACATGTAATGCTCTGCAGTGGGATGGGTAACACCTAATGCTCTGCAGTGGGATGGATGACACCTAATGCTCTGCCGTGGGATTGGTGACACCTAATGTTCTGCAGTGGGATGGGTGAAACCTAATGTTCTGCAGTGGGGTGGGTGACACCTATTGCTCTGCAGTGGGGTGGGTGAAACCTATTGTTCTGCAGTGGGGTGTTAGACACCTATTGCTCTGCAGTGGGGTGGGTGACACCTATTGCTCTGCAGTGGGGTGGGTGAAACCTATTGTTCTGCAGTGGGGTGTTAGACACCTATTGCTCTGCAGTGGGGTGGGTGACACCTATTGCTCTGCAGTGGGGTGGGTGAAAACTAATGTTCTGCAGTGGGATGGGTGACACCTATTGCTCTGCAGTGGGATGGGTGAAACCTAAGGTTTTGCAGTGGGGTGGGTGACACCTAATGCTCTGCAGTGGGATAGGTGACACCTAATGCTCTGCAGTGGGATAGGTGACACATAATGCTCTGCAGTGAGATGGGTGACACATAATAATCTGCAGTGGGTTGGGTGACACGTAATGCTCTGCAGTGGATTGGGTGATACCTAATGCTCTGCAGTGGGATAGGTGACACATAATGCTCTGCAGTGAGATGGGTGACACATAATAATCTGCAGTGGGTTGGGTGACACGTAATGCTCTGCAGTGAGATGGGTGACACATAATAATCTGCAGTGGGTTGGGTGACATGTTGGGTGACTGCTCTGCAGTGGATTGGGTGATACCTAATGCTCTGCAGTGGGATAGGTGACACCTAATGCTCTGCAGTGGGATAGGTGACACATAATGCTCTGCAGTGAGATGGGTGACACATAATAATCTGCAGTGGATAGGTGACACATAATGCTCTGCAGTGAGATGGGTGACACATAATAATCTGCAGTGGGTTGGGTGACATGTTAATGCTCTGCAGTGGATTGGGTGATACCTAATGCTCTGCAGTGGGATAGGTGACACCTAATGCTCTGCAGTGGGATAGGTGACACATAATGCTCTGCAGTGAGATGGGTGACACATAATAATCTGCAGTGGGTTGGGTGACACGTAATGCTCTGCAGTAAGATGGGTGATATGTCATGCTCTACAGTGGGATAGGTGACATTTAATGCTCTGCAGTGGGATGGGTGACACACAATGAACTTGGAGGGGGTGACTAACAATGCCCTGGGGTGTGACACAGTATCTGCCCCCGGGAGGGTGACACACAATCTAACTGGGGGGGACACACAATCTGCCTGGGGGGTGACACAGAATATGCCCCCGTGGGGTGACACAGAATCTGCCTGGGGGTGACACCAAATCTGCCGGGGGGTGAGACAGAATCTGCCTGGGGGGTGACACAGAATCTGCCTGGGGGTGACACAGAATCTGCCTGGGGGTGACACAGAATCTGCCAGGGGGTGACACAGAATCTGCCTGGGGGGTGACACAGAATCTGCCTGGGGGATGACACAGAATCTGCTTGGGGGGTGACACAGAATCTGCCTGGGGGGTGACACAGAATCTGCCTGGGGTAGTAATGCTCTATATTGGGTTGGGTGACACCTAATGCTCTGCAGTGGGTTGGGTGACATGTTCTTCAGTTGGGTGGGTAGCATGTAAAGTTCTGCAGTGGGATGGGTGACACGTAATACTCTGCAGTGGGATGGGTGACACATAATGCTCTGCAGTGGGATAGGTGACACATAATGCTCTGCAGTGGGTTGGGTGACAAATAATAATCTGCAGTAGGATGGGCGAAATGTAATACTCTGCAGTGGGTTGGGTGAAATGTAATGCTCTGCAGTAAGATGGATAATATGTAATGCTCTGCAGTGGGATAGGTGACATTTAATGCTCTGCAGTGGAATGGGACTAACAATGCCCTGGGGTGTGACACAGAATCTGTCCCCCGGGTGGGTGACACACAATCTGCCTGGGGGGGTGACCCACAATCTGCCCCCGTGGGTTGACATAGAATCTGCCCCCGCAGGGTGACACCAAATCTCCCTGGGGGGGTGACACAGAATCTGCCTGGGGGGGTGTAACGGAATGCACCGTGACAGACTGAGATATTCCTATGTCTAGGGTCACCTTATATCCACTAGGGCCATAGGGTGACAAAGAATCATAATTCATATGTTACAGAAGACATTAATAAGGGACATTAATAATAATTCATGTTTGCAGGATGTCTTCAAATACCAAAAGCTGTTAGCTATTCAATCTGGGCACACATGCTATTGAAAGGTGTTAATTCAGGTCTACAAGACCAGAGTGAGTCATACCTTTGTATAATATGCTATTGAAATATCTTAAGGTGTTGGCTATTCATGTGAAAGACATTCCCTTGAAGGTGTTGATTGCACCCACTCTCACAAGACTCTGCCATTGTGTGATAAAGCTGCCTAGATAAACTTATTCAACTAGATGTCTGTGTTATTATTAAAGGTTAATTGAACACTATTGAAGATACGGTGCCGACCGGTCTACATGGTTAGCTTACCTGAATGCCTTTTAGAGTGTGATTGAAGCCCCCCATGGTGTGAAGGGGGGTGGAGATTGCATTGTCCTGTGATTAACTGTATTATGCTGTACTGGATATAAGAAGCTGAGAAAATACTAATAAATTGTCATATCTTTGGAAGCAAGAACGGAGATCTGTCTCGTCTTATTCTGGGAAAGGATATGGATCGGGTATGCAATATTGTCGTAGTGTGTCAGATAAGCTTGTCGTGGTTGGATGGAAAGTCGTAAGCGGTGGTGACCGTTACAGGGGGTGACACAGAACCTGTCTGGGGGGTGACACAGAACCTGTCTGGGGGGTGACACAGAACCTGTCTGGGGGGGTGACACAAAACCTGTCTGGGGGGGTGACACAAAACCTGTCTGGGGGGGTGACACAAAACCTGTCTGGGGGGGTGACACAAAACCTGTCTGGGGGGGGTGACACAAAACCTGTCTGGGGGGGTGACACAAAACCTGTCTGGGGGGGTGACACAAAACCTGTCTGGGGGGGTGACACAAAACCTGTCTGGGGGGGTGACACAGAACCTGTCTGGGGGGGTGACACAGAACCTGTCTGGGGGGGTGACACAGAACCTGTCTGGGGGGGTGACACAGATAACAACAAGAACCTGGGGAATGCCCAGGGAATAACCAAGCCTACTTACCGACCAGCTAGCAGAACAACCAATTAACCTGTCTAACAATGTGCGTTAAAAACAGGGGTTTTGTCCGCACGCATTTGCAAACGCATGCGTGAGCCACAGAGCCGCGCCAAGGCACCCCATAATTCTGTGGTCCTAACACTAACAGTGAGTGTCCTCACAATGGAGGCACATGCATTTTAATGGATAGATAGGGGCAGGTGGACTGAAGGGGAGCCACCCCTCCTTAAAGGTACAGAAGCACACCAAGCACCCAGCATATAGCACAATGGCTGCAAAGGTGTTGGTGCACTGCTGGACCAAAATAAACACCACAGGTGAAACAAAACGTATCCACCGCCCCCATCTATGGCTGGCAATCACAGTAAGTAGCAATGGAAGGCTAAAGCAGATAACAACAAGAACCTGGGGAATGCCCAGAGTGACACAGAACCTGTCTAAGGGGGTGACACAGAACCTGTCTGAGGGGGTTGACACAGAACCTGTCTGGGGGTGTCACAGAATCTGCCTGGGGGTGACACAGAACCTGTCTGGGGGGTGACACAGAACCTGTCTGGGGGGTGACACAGAACCTGTCTGGGGGTGTCACAGAATCTGCCTGGGGGTGACACAGAATCTGCCTGGGGGTGACACAGAACCTGTCTGGGGGGTGACACAGAACCTGTCTGGGGGCGTGTCATAGAATCTGCCCCTGGGGGGGGACAGAATTCTGGGTTGTGATGGTTAAAATAAAACATTTTTTCCAATGAAAATTGAGTCAGTAAAATGTATTGTCAGTAAACTTTGACACAACAGGACGGTGTCTTGTATGAATAAAGTTTGTTGTAATGTTTGGTCCTTGTGCCGCTGTCACAGAACATCATCCAGGAGCCAATCCACATGCAGCTCTGAAAGTGCGGGAGCCGCTGTCAGTCATAGAGAGGAGGCGGGGAAGAGGCGGGGCTGGAGCTCAGAGCAGATTTCCAATCAGATGACAATGGAGGCGGAGCTGTAGCGGTGATCTGATGTCTGGGCCCCTGTACATGCGGTGCAGCCAGTGTGTACAATAGATGGGAGCGAGCATGCGCGGGTGTCCCTATCAGATCAGCGCTGTGAAGGGGGCACTGGTCACACAACAACACAGGAAGTGGACAATACTGAGCAGAAATGACGTCATTTAGAAGAGGAAAAGAACACAAAGATTATAATTACTGGAACTCTATATTTAAGGATCAGAAAGAGAAAATAAAATGTGAGAGTTCATATCACTTTACTCCGATATCATTCCATTCTGTACATCCTCTTCATATCAGGATCTGTGTATTACCTGAGAGGGGGAGGAGCCGTGTATTACCTGAGAGGGGGAGGAGCCATGTATTACCTGAGAGGGGGAGGGGCCATGTATTACCTGAGAGGGGAGGAGCTGTGCATTACCTGAGAGGGGGAGGAGCTCCCACACACCATCTTATTTTCTTCTTCTGTTTATATATACCATCCAGTCTCCTTCTCCAAACCTTCATAGAAGAATAAAATGAGAGTGTTAGAGGAGGAAATGTTGCTGTGATGATGGAAAAGGGGGAGGGGCTCATACTGTGCTCTGTAAGAAATGATGGAAAAGTGAGGGGCCCTCACCATGGCAGGGGCCACACACTCACGGCCATCCAACCATTGGGATAGCAGACTGTATGCCGGTAGTGCTGGGCTGTCATGTGTACAGGATGAGAGCTCACATCTGATTGGCTCAGTTATACTGACACATTGGATAGACAGTGGGGGATGGGGGGTAAAACCTTGTGGAAGATTGTAGGACCTGACTAAGATTATTATTGGTGGATCTGATTTCCCCATCCCCCATCTGTAATGATAAAACTTGGGATGAGGAATAAATTCTCCATCATCTGGGAAATCTCAATCATCTCTCTCATTATCTGTATAACTACAGAGACCTCCAATGGGTTCTACAGAAATTGTCACCCCGTCCTTCCATTTTCATTCCAGTGCAGCCCGGGTGTCAGAAGACCCCCCAACAACGTCCCCCTTCCATCATCTCATCACCACCCAATCTTCTCTACATTTCACTATTCACATTCTAATGCCGCGTACACACCATCACTTTATGTGATGAAAAAAAATGAAGTTTTTAAAAACGTCAATTTAAATGACCGTGTGTGGGGGAAAACTTCGTTTTATGTCTTGTAAAAAACGACAAAAAAAAATTGAAGCATGCTTCAATTTTTTGTGTCGTTTTTCCAAACGTCGTTTTTTGTTTCACAAAAAGTCACCGTGTGTAGCAAAAAACGTAGTTTAAAACGACGTTTTTCAACCCGCGCATGCCCAGAAGCTCGTTATGAAGCGAGCTTCAATGGAAAAGTGTGGTGAACATAACCTCGCTTTTTGTGAAAAAACTATGGTGTGTATGCAAAATCGTCTTTGAAAAGTGAAGTTTCAAAAACTTAGTTTTTTACTTCACAGGAAACGTCGTTTTTTTTCATCACATAAAGTGATCGTGTGTATGGGGCATAAGACTAATGCTGCGTACACACGATCATTTTTTGCGATGAAAAAACACAAAGTTTTCAATCATGAAAAAAACCCACGTTTTTCAAACTTCATTTTCCAAAACGACGTTACGTACACACCATCGTTGTTCTACAAAGCTCTAGCAAAGCGCGGTGACGTACAACACGTATGACGGCACTCTGTTCCATTGAAGCTCCATCTCATAACTTGATTCTGAGCATGCGCGGGTTTAAAAATGTTGTTTTCAACATCGTTTTGCCCACACACCATCACTTTTTATGACACAAAAAACGACGTTTTGAAAAACGACACAAAAAATTCAAGCATGTTGGAATTTTTTTTTTGGTCGTTTTTTGGAAGACAAGAAATGACGTTTTGCCCACACACCATCAATTTAAATGACGTTTTAAAAAATGACGTTTTTTTTCATCGCAAAAAACGACCGTGTGTACGCGGCATTAGTCTGTGTGTTTCCTCCAATAGAACAGATCTTACCGTCCATCCACAGAGAAGCCGACATTCCGGAGGACCTCACAACAACGTCCCACTTCTGACTCCGACATCTTCTCATCATCCAATCTTATCAACAGAGAGGTCAGAGTTTGGTTTGTGGAGATAACGGAGGAAAGATCATCACAGCACCGCAATGTCCCTTCACAGACGACAATACTGGAGGGAGAAGCAGGAAAAAGGTGAAATGTTCTTCCAGGGAGGGGCAGAAGTAAACACATCCAATGAATAATTGGTGGGCGGAGTCTTAGGAAATGAATTGTTCTTCAAGGGAGAGGTAGAAGTAGACACATCCAATGAATAATCAGTGGGCGGAGTCTTAGAGAATGAAATGTTGGGACATTTGGAGGGATGATGTCATGGAATATTGGTGGGACCTCCCCTGTGAAATGGAGGTAAGTTGTCACCTACCTGAGTGTCTTAGTGTGGAGTTACACTGTTGCGGGTACATTGCGGGGTATGTGGTGACGCACACATTGGAGGGGTGAATGGCTCCATATAGATTCCCTTTCACACTAAACTGCGGCACATCGATGGGAACCGCCCACATAGGAAATAATGGGATTTCTACTTCACATGCGTCTCCATGCAGCAAAATCCATGAGGATCGCTAAACACACCGACAAGCAATGATAATATGTCAGCAGATCAACCAATCATTGGACAGACGACCCTTGGGCGGAGCCGGTGATGTCATTTCCTGCCTGGAACTGAAGCAGGAAGTGATGCTGGTGAGTGATATTATTTACTGCCCAATTGGTTGCTGGATATGCTGACATATTATTGGTTGTCAGTGCATTTATTGTAAATAAAGAGACAATTGTTTTGATCCACAGATGTGCAGGAGAGAGGTAGGCCATCCGACGCTGGCAGTGGCCGCCGCAGATCATCCCCTGAGCATCCTGTTCCTCTGGATGACCCCCCTGGAAGCCCAGAGGCCTTGGTGGAGGGAAGTGAACATTCCTCAGCGCAGGAGGTGGTTGAGGAGGAGGAGGTCCATACGGACCAGGAGGTCGTTCTTTATTTAGGTGACTCCCATATCTTGGCAGGACCCTCCCAAACAACATCCCCCATCTTCTCCAGCCCCTCAGGATCCACCCCCAACCTCTCCAGTCCCTCCTGTTCCATCCCCCTCATCTCCAGCCCCTCCAGATTCTCCCCCTATTCAAGGGCCCCAGCCACTCCTGTCCCCAGAAAGGCGACACGAAAAACCAGGGGTGCGCCCAATTTCCTGAAAGAAAACCTGGCCAGACAGCAGGACCAACAAAGCCGGCATATGGACGAAGTCGTGGGGGAGTTGAGGCGCCTAGCTGACAGCCTGGCCTCCTCGGGTCCATTACCGGATGCGCTGCAGGATGTGGCTGGAAACAGTGCAGCAACAGTCACCAGCCTCGGGGAGCTGCAGGCAACAACGGCTGAACTTGTTGGGGAGGTTAAGGGCCTAAGAAATGATCTACAGGCCCAGACAGCTTCCCTGGAGGCCCACACAGCTTCCCTGGAGGCTGTGCTAACGCGCATAGCGGTGGCATTGGAGGGCCGACAGGCAGCCAGGGAGGGACCTGGGGATGCTCCCCAACCAGATGCCCCACCCCCCCAACTGAGGCTCCCCCCAGGCAACTAAGGGCCATGAGCTTGGGGACCAGGCATAGCCCACGCCGGGGCAAGTGATCTTTTTTTGGATTTTTGGTCTTGCTCTGGTTAAGAGCCTCTTTGATTTTGACATTTTGCTCTGGTTAAGAGCCTCTTTGATTTTGATATGCACACGGTCATTAGTGCTGACTACAGTGTGAATGGTGTGTGAATGTGGGGGGGTGGCACTCCTGCCAGTAAGGGGTGTCACCCTCGGTTGTTGGGGATAAGTTCTCCCCACGACTGTGTGAATGTAGTATGAATGGACAGCAACATCATTGGGGCCTTGACGCGGCGTTGCTGCTCACAAGTCCTACATGTTGGGCTGGTGCTAATCCAATGTCATGTGGATGCGGTGTGTGTTATCTAGGGACCACAGTGGTGTGCATGCATGCATTGTCCGTGTGCCATGAATAATGTGTGTGTTTAACGTTCAAAGATTCGTTCCACGAGGCACCTCCTGACTGCTGTACCATCAGCAGACGAGGTAGCCTCAGGCAGGGGGGTACTGTCTGGTTGGGGGGTCAGGTCATCACCTATGTCAATCTCCAGGCCCTTTTTCACGGCGTAGTTGTGCAGCACGCAACACGCACCGATGATCTGACACACAAAGTTAGGGGAATACAACAGGGCCCCCCGGACTTATCCAGGCATCTGAAACGGGACTTCAGGAGGCCAAATGTGCGCTCCACCACTGCACGGGTACGTATGTGTGCCGCATTTTATTTTCTCTCTCCTCTGGTTTGGGGATTCCAGATAGGAGTCATGAGATGGGGCCCAATTGCATATGCCGCGTCACCTGGAAGGGAAAAGACAGGAGGATGTTAGTCATGCATGTGCCCCTCGTGATGTTTGCATCATGGGGGGGGCAGTCATGCCTGCCACCCATGTCACTCACCAACCAGCCAGCTGTCACCATACACGCTCTGTTCAAATTCTGCTGGGATGGGGCTTTGACGGTATATATAGCTGTCGTGGCTGGACCCAGGGTGTTTGGCACGGACGTGCCATATGAGGTATTTGGCATCGACTACCACCTGTATGTTGATGGAATGCCAATGCTTGCGATTGCGGTAAATGTGCTCTGTGGCACTGGGGGGGCTGTTGTGCCACATGTGTACAATCAATGGCCCCGATGGTGCGTGGGAATCCATCAATTAGGCAGAAATCACGCATTGCCTTCTGCCGCAGATGCTCATGGGTGGGTCTGATGATTTGGTTGGCCATGCATGTGAGGATTGCGGGGACAACCTGGTGCACACATCTGCTCATGGTGAATTGTGACATCCCAGCCACCACTCCACTTGTACGCTGAAAAGATCCACTGGCAAGGAAATGGAGTGTTGCCAGGACCTTCACCAGTGGCTGCAATGCATGTGAGCGGTGTGTCTTGCTGGTGATGTCCTCCTGCAGGGTTGTGGTTATTTCCAGGATGGCAGCAGGGCTGAATCTGAGGCGATACACCTCCAAATCCCCCATGCCAAAGAGGCTAATGCGCGTTCGGTATATCCTCTGCCGTGCCCTCTCACGTGCCCTCCTCCTCCTTCTACGCGCCTCTTCCTCTGCACACACTAGTAGTGCTAAGACCAGGCCTGCCCCTGGCATGTGGGCATACGAATGTGTTGTCCTAAGTGTGATTGCTCAGCTCGTCAGGAATGGTGCTGCTGTAGTTGCTCTCCAGCTGACTTGCACACGTCTGGAGCAAAGCTACCCCTGCTTTATGAGGGGTAACTTTAGGCAAGCCATTCGTCTTACGCGCACCGCGCGGAGCCTTCGTCGATCGCGCATAGTTTCGGGAATCAGCGCATCTCCCTCATTTGCATATTTGAATACAAAATCAATGGGAGCGCACGATGTTGCCCACGTAAATATGCGTTTGCGCTGCGTAAACGCAGAATAGCTAGTACAGGCAGGAAAAGCCTTTTTTTCTGGCGTATTTGGTTCTGTGGCTGCGGCGCATAGATACAGAGGCGCATATTTGCATTTACGCCGCGCATCTCCATATACGCCAGCGTAACTTCTTTGAGAATCTGGCCCTCTCTCTCTGTCTCTCTCTGTAAACCACGCAGCACAGATTACAGAGAGAAAAAAGCAGACTGATTGATGATTAGCCCTAACAAGGGCTGTTTGGGGTGCTGTCAGGACGCTGTTCTAATAGCAGAGATCAGATGAATCTTTCAGGACTGGAGTGGACACTGAATACACTGGCCTAGCTAACGCTTTCCCTATAAAATCAGCAGCAGCAACACTGTCCCTCCTCTCACTAAGAATGCAGCTTCAGAATAAATCTAAAATGGATGCTGTCCTAGAGTTGGGAGGGTCAGTGAGGGAGGGTGTGCTGCTGATTGGCTGGAATGTGTCTGCTGACTGTGAGGTAGAGGGTCAAAGTTTGCTCAATGTTAATTAATAGGGGGCGGGTCGAACATCGCATATGTTCGCCGGCAGCGGCGAACGTGAACAAGCGATGTTCGCCAGGAACTGTTCTGTACATCTCTATTGGCTAAGTTTTATCTTTTCTCATTTTTTATTAAAACAAAATTACGCTATGGATATTTCCATTGTTATTTCATATCCAGCCGAGACCTTTAACCACTTAAGACCCGGGCCTTTACGCAGCTAAAGGACCAGCAGTGTTTTTACAATTTGGCACTGCGCTGCTTTAACTGGTAATTGCGCGGTCATGCAATGTTGTACCGAAACAAAATTTGCTTCCTTATCTTCCCACAAATAGAGCTTTCTTTTGATGGTATTTGATTGCCTCTGCGATTTTTATTTTTTGCGATATAAACGGAAAAAGACCGAAAATTTGGTTATAAGAAAAATTGAATAAACTAAATTTTAGTCAAACATTTAGGCCTATCTCATTTCTTGAGGTGCTAAAATGGCAGGGCAGTACAAACCCCCCCCAAAATGACCCCATTTTGGAAAGAAGACACCCCAAGGAAACTGCTGAGAGGCATGTTGAGTCCATTGAATATTTTCTTTTTGTCCCAAATGATTGAATAATGACAAAAAAAAAGTTGTCACTAAATGATATATTGCTTACACATGCCATGGTAATATGTGGAATTGCACCCCAAAATACATTCTTCTGCTTCTCCTAAATAAGGGGATACCACATGTGTGGGACTTTTTGAGAGCCTAGCCGCATACGGGGCCCCGAAATCCAAACACTGCCTTCAAGATTTCTAAGGGTGTAAATTTTTGATTTCACTCCTCACTACTAGAGTTGAGTGGACACCTGGAAGTTTGGGTTCGGGACCCGAACTTGATCCTAAACCCGAACCCCATTGAACTCAACGGGGACCTGGACTTTTGACTACTAAAATGTCTCTAAAAAAACTAAGGGAAAGGGCTGGAGGGCTGCAAATGGCAGCAACATGTCGGGAAGAGCATGGCAAGTACTCTGAAAATAAATGTGGATAGGGAAATAACTTAAATTACCATAAAAAAATATATAAATAAAAAATAAAATCATTTTGAGCTAGGAGGATGAGGTCCATATGTAGTAGGAGGTTGAGGTGGATGTGGCGGTGTAGGTGGAAGCGGCGGTGGAGGAGGATGAGGTAGCCAACACAGCAGGTTTTGGTTTTTAATGATTTATTTTTTAAATTAGGGTACACCCCAAAAGAGTGAGAAAGATCTAGGGTTGCTACCTCATCCCTTTAAACCTGAACACAGAGTAATGACACAGGTTCTGGGGCTAATTTACTGTCTATAAGGCACCAAGTGAGTTTAATTAGCAGCACCTTAATCAGCCAGAGAACCTGTGTAATTAATATGTTTTGCTTTTTAAAGGGATGAGGTGGCAACCCTAGAAAGATCAGAAAAAAAACAATGGCTGGGTAGGTCCGGCCCAGTGTCTATTCTGCACAGGGTACGGACAAGTCCTCTGGGATCCATGCCTGGTTCATTTTAATGAACGTGAGCTTGTCCACATCGGCTCTGGACAGGCGGCTGCGCTTGTCTGTGATAACGCCCCCTGCCATGCTAAATACACATTCAGACAATACACTGGCCGCAGGGCAGGCCAGCACCTCCAAGGCGTAAAGGCCATGTGGCCAATTTGGAGACCCAGAAGTTTAAGGGGGCATAGCCATCATTCAGTACCTGTAGGCGTGTGCACACATACTGCTCCACCATGTTGCTGAAATGCTGCCTCCTGCTAAAACGTTCCATATCAGCTGGTGGTGCTGTTTAACCCTCTGTACATAACACACTCCTGAGCCATGCACTCTGTACATAACATACTCCTGAGCCCTGCACTCTGTACATAACACACTCCTGAGCCCTGCACTCTGTACATAACACACTCCTGAGCCCTGCACTCTGTACATAACACACCCCTGAATCCTTCCACACTGTGTAAAGCACAGGTCCATAGTTTATGCCAAATCAGTTGTAATGGAAGCTTTGTATTCTTATTTTTTTAAATGACTGTGCTGGAGTGTTTATATGGACCAGTGATACTCTCATTGTGCCACAGTGCACGTAGCGCACCATCGGTCGATTCCTGCCATAAGTGTCCCTCATTCTGAAGTTCAAAAGTTGGGAGGTATGCTGCGGCCTGCATTCCGTAGCAGCCATCTTGCTTCATCCGGCAGAGGCCTTGGTGTGTTCCTCAGGCCTCCCTGTGTGCTCTGCGTTGAGACCCCCTGGAACAGCCCCCATACTGCTTAAGACAGCTACCGCAACACACCCCACACCATTCCTGGAGTGGTAGCCAGCCAGCTGTACACTACATGCCCTGAGGCAGGGAGAGATCATGTCTCCGCCAAAATGGTCATCCGAGGCGATCGACAAGCTGGCAAAGTTCTGCCACCAAGAACAAGACCCGCAGGCCAGGGATGATGACAGTACATGCTCCGCGTTGGCTCATCAGGTTCCTGGATGCCATTGCAATGCTGCAGGGAATCCTTACCGCCAAAATAGACAAGGTCAAGATTGATATCTCTCTCTTGCGCCAGGACCTGTCCAAGGTAAGAGCCAGGGTCACCGAAGCCGAGACTCGAATCAGAACAGCAGAGGACATCCTGCATCCCCTGAGCTACGCCACGGAAGACCTGCAACGCCAGATTCCTCAGCTACACGACCATCAAGATGATATGGAAAATCGCTTGGGACGCTGTAACCTCCGGTTCATAGATGTACCTGAAAAGGCCGAAGGCACCAACCCTGCTGAATACCTGGAATCACTCCTGATCCAACACTTTGGGAGAGAGACCTTTTCTGTCATGTTTGCGGTGGAACATGTACACCGCATCCCAGCTAAACCTCCACCTGCGGAAGCCCCCCAGGACCTTTATCGCCAAGTTCCTCAACTTCAGAGACAGGGATACTATCCTTCGGCTGACCAGAGAGAGAAGAAACATCACCCTGGGCGACGGCCATCTTGTGGTGTTCCCTGACTTCTCTAGTGAGGTTCAAAGAAAGCGTGCGCAATTTCAGGATGCTAAACGGTGGCTCAGGGTAGTGCACCTTAAACATGCCATGTTGTTACCGGCGAGATTGAGAGTGGAGAAGAACGATAGAGCCCTTTTTTCGAGGACCCGAAGGTGGCTGCGCATGAGCCCACCACTAAGGACAGTAAGCCAAAGACTTCACCCCAGAAACTACGGAGACCTTTACAGTCCCACAGTATGTGGAATATGTTTCCTCTAGCTCCACATTGCCTCCAACAATGGTTGGAGTCCAAGTGGAAAATCAGAGCAATCCTCACCGGAGTGAGGTAGGACCTGTGGAGGATCTTTAACATAAGATCCCAATGGTTAGTGCAGCGTGAGTGTCTATAGCATGATCGTATTGCAGTTTTCCAGTCCAGTCTAAAGGGTAGGAAGTTCCAAAGTCCTTCTCCCAGTTCACCATGCTAGACGTTTTGGTAAATGCATTGGGGTTTAGAAAAAGGGCATAGAACCATGACAAACCTTTAGGTTTATGGTAATTGGATTGAAGGTAGCTCCATACTCCACTATGTAAACTATAGGAACAATCGGTATGATTGGAGCGGAAATGTAACAATTGGGATTTAGCGTACATGTTAGGCCGCGTACACACGATCGGACATATCCGATGAAAGCGGTCCGCGGACCATTTCCATCGGATATGTCCGATCGGGAGTTTGATCCGATGGCGTGTACACACCATCGGATCAAATTCCCCGCCGCCGGACGGTGCAGTGACGTGGCGGTGACGTGGCGGTGACGTTGACGCCGCCGCGTCACCGCCACATCACCGCACCAGGAAGTAAAACACTTCCGCGCATGCGCCGAATCCATTCGGCAGCGGCGCGGCGGCGGTGGGGGACGACATGTCTGCTGGTAAGTGTACTAACCAGCAGACATGTCGGGCGGACAGATTCCCACCGGATAGATTTCAAAGCTTGCTTTGAAATCTGTCGGGTGGAGAAATCTGTCCGCTAGCCCATACACACGAGCGGAGATGTCTGCTGAAACGGTCCATCGGACCGTTTTCAGCGGACATATCCCCTCGTGTGTACGCGGCCTTAGAGGAGGGGCTTTTAAGGATTAGATCTCCCCAGGAGTGAATGCCGTCTTTTAACCATATCTGAACATTAAGGTTGGGGATTAAGTGTTCGTAAATTCTTAGATTTTTTAGACTCAGAGCTAGTTACCTTGTGAAGTTCTTCCAAGGCCGAGAGAGTTGCTACAATGGAAGGTAGCGAGGGAGAAATGAAGGGAACTCGTGTTAATTTAGCTAACAACAATGAGGGAAGGTCCCTATTTTGTAGAACGGATTTCTCTATCTGTACCCAGAGTTTAGTAGAGTCTGGTTCAAACCAGGCCTTAAGTTGGTCTAAAATAGCAGCCCTGTAATAAAGGCGTATATTGGGGAATCCCATCCCGCCATTAAATCTATGTTTTTGAAGATATGAGTAGGTGAGTCTGGGCATTTTACCTTTCCAAACAAATTGCCGAAACAGTTTATCCACTAATTTAAAAAAGGTCTCCGGTAAGCACAAGGGAATTGTCCTAAAGTAGTAAATTAATTTAGGTAGGAGGATCATTTTTAGAGCTGCAATTCTACCCAGCCAGGAAAGTTCAAAGGATGCGATATGTTGCAAATCAGCCTTAACAGTGTCAATCAAAGCCAGAAAATTAATAGCGTACATAGATGTTATCGGAAATGTCAAGTTGATGCCTAGATATGGGATAGATTTGGTCATCCACTGGAATGGATATTTATCCCTGAGAATTGAAACCAGACACTTATTAAGATTTACAGGCAGCAAACATGATTTTGTAACATTCAGTTTGTAATAAGATATTTCACTATAGGTTTGCAGAACTGTGCTAAGTTTAGCCAGGGAAGAAGTCGGATTGGAGAGAATCAACACCACGTCATCTGTGAAAAGACCAATCTTATGGTCTCAATTTGCAATTTTGATTCCCGAAATACTATCATCTGCTCTAATAGCCTCTGCTAGGGGTTCCATCATCAGAGTGAATATTATGGGCGACAGCGGGCACCCCTAGCGAGTGCCATTAGAAATACTGAAGCTATCAGAGAAAGCGTTGTTCGTAAACACTCTAGCTGAAGGCGACGAGTATAATGCTAAGACTGCAGAGAGGATCATCCCCTGAAGGCCAAACTTTTTTAAGGTCGCTTTGAGGTATCCCCAATGGACCCTATCAAAAGTCTTCTCTGCGTCTAAGGCTAATATCACCGCGGGAGATCTTCTAGTTTCCATTACATGGGGAAGGTTAAGCAGCCGTCGCGTACCATCGGGGGCCTGTCTACCCTGAACAAAGCCAACTTGGTCGGCTTTTACTGAAGAAGGGGTTATTTTTGCAAGTCGGTTCGCTAAAATTTTGGCATAGATTTTTACGTCTGTATTTAACAGAGATATAGGCCTGAAATTCTGTGGTGAATCCGGCTTCTTGCCTGCCTTTGGTAAAGTAACAATTGTAGCCTGTAACATTTCCTCAGGGAATGAGGCTGAGGAGGCAGCGCTGTTGAACAATACACCCAAGTAAGGGACCAGTGTCTGTGAAAAAGTCTTGTAGTACTCAGATGAAAAGCCATCTGATCCGGGGGATTTATTTGTTGGCAGGGCTTGGATAGTGTCCGAAATTTCTTTGGCTAGGATTGGTGCATTCAGGGAATTCAGGTCTTTCCCCAAAAGAGACGGGAGGGACACCGAGTCCAGGAAGGCAGATATAGATTGGGCCGTGGGTTGATGCGTAGTATTATCTGTATTAAGGTTTTAAATATCTCTGTAGTACCTCAAAAAGGCATTCACTATCTTGACTAAGTGGTGTTCTACAACTCCTGTGTGTGGGTCCTTGATTGCTGAGAGGTTAGATTTACGTTGCCTCTTGGAAAGATAATTGGCCAACAATTTTCCTGCTTTATTGTAGCTTTCGTGCGTCGTAATAAATTTTGGTGATTGGATAGGAGCAACAGACGCACTTTGTCCCTACAACCCAATAGTTCAACTTCTATTTTATGAGAGGGCGTTTGTTTATGCAAACTTTCCAATTTCTTAAGGTCACCGAGTAAAGTGTTCAACAGCTCCCCTCTGCGCCGTTTATTTCGGGCAGCAGCTTGAATAAGCAACCCTCTACTGAACGCCTTGTGGGCGCACCATAATGTGGCTATACTAGTGTCACCCGTGTCATTCAATTAAAAAAATTCAAGAATTTGCTTATCGATAGTTGATGAAGATATAGGATCGGCCAAAACCCCAGTATTATTCCTCCATAGGTACGTCGGGGAAACAGAGTCCTGTCCCTTCAATTCTATGGAAATCGGGGCATGGTCCGACCATGTAATGGAATGAATAGAGGTTGATACCATCCTTTGAAGTAAATTAAAGTCAGAAACAAAAAAATCAATCCTCGAATATGTCCGGTGGGGGAAAGAAAAATGAGTAAAGTCTTTTTCGGAAGAGTGAATGCATCTCCAGGGATCAAACAGGTATTTTTCAGAAAAGAGAGACTGAAGCTCTTGTCTATTGGGAGAGTTCTTTCCCGAACAGTCCATATGCTTATTAACAACACAATTGAAATCTCCGCAGAGGAGAAGAGACCCCCCTCTTTACTTTGTCCACCTTTTAAAGCAAAGACCTGAGGAAGGCATGTGTTGCCTCTTGTTAGGGGCGTAAAGGTTCACTAAGGTGTATGTAGACCCATTCATATCACAGACCAAGGTGACATATCGTCCATTGGGGTCACAGATTGCCTCATGTAGACTAAAGGCCACTTAATGTTTAACAGCAATCAACACTCCCCTTTTTTTAACTGGAGCCGGAGCATTAAAGATGTGGGGACACGCTTTGTGGGAGCATTTGGGTTGTTTAGTAGCCATGAAGTGGATTTCCTGGACACATAACACCTCCCCTTTAAGTTTGTCAATTTCTTTCCACATCATGGCCCTGTTATATGGGCTGTTCAGTCCATGAACATTCATTGACACAATAGACAAAGACATTATCCTGGAGAAAGGTGGAATGCCATTAACATGAATGCTTGTGTGAAATTCAAATGAATTTCCATCATGGTACCTTTAGGTGGCAGTAGTAGAGCAGTTGTATACTTCCAGTACGACATCTTGTTGAAAAAAGTGCTTAATGAAAACCATCTATTTGTAGGCATAGACGAATCTTCTGTTCGATCTTTAGGTACGGCGGTGCCAGCCAAAAAAAAAAAACAGAAAACGAAAAACAGAGGACAAAAAAAAGAAAAACACAAAGCAAAAATGCAAAAGTGAAAAATTGAAAGCAGTCATAAGTTGCGAGTAAATCTCGCATCACTACACTAAGGGGGTAACGAGTTCCAAGAGAACCAACTCTAGCATAATCATTTTTGTATGTCGTTAGTTTTGGTTGTTTTTCAGCTGTTTCACAGCCTGGAAATCCAGGGTCAACAAGAAGAAAAGGTAAAGGATAACTGAGTAAAGGTGACTGTGTATGCCCAGTAGTTCCTTTCAGGTTGTGCACCATTCAGGGGACATCCTAGTAGGAGCTTGTTTAGGTGATGAGCTGGGTGCATCCCCTGTCAACAGGCCCCACTTTTTGGCTAAAGCAAGGCTGTCTTCTATGTCTTTAATCACATCGGTACGGTTATCCTTTACAATTAGAAGTTTGGTGGGGAAACCCCAGGAGTAAGGGATCTTGTGATTTTGCAGCATCTTGGTAATAGTAGATAGCTTCTTGCGGGCATAGTATAGTATGCTGCGATAGATCCGCGTACACAGAGATATCTGAGTATGGAGCGGGTAAAGGATGATTTTTTCTGGAGAAACGCATGAGGTCATCTTTAATGTGAAATAAGTGAATACGTGCGATCACATCTCCCTGGACTTTTTCAGGTAGTAATTTGAGTTTGGGAAGGCGATGGGCCCTGTCCACAATAACGTCCCCAGCCGGGGCCCCTGGCAACATGGCAGAGATGAAGCTTTGTACATATTGCCTCAGATCTGCTGGAGTCACTGATTCTTCCACCCCCTGCAACTTAACGTTGTTCCTTCGAGATCTGTCCTCTAAATCTGTGATCTTCTCCCTCATAGCCTGAATTTCCTCTTGTGCATCATTGTAGGCATCCACCAATTCATTGTGTGCACCTGAAAAGTCACCCATTTTGTCCTCCACATGGCTGACTCTATCTCCTATGGAAGTGACATCAGATCTAATTTGCAAGATGCAAAGCATCATGTCCCTGTGTAGGGCTCCTCTTAATGGTACTAACATGTCCTTCATGACTGTGTCGCTTAATGGCTGTCCCGAGGTAGGGAACTCATTAATCTGTTCAATGAAGACTCTCGTGTTGTCCTGAGAGTCACAGTTATCATCTCGCTCACCTGCGTATCTGTGGCTGGTAGAGCGTTTCTGCGTGGCTTTCAGCGGGCTGGAGACAGGAGACGTTCCCTGCGAGGAGCCTCCGCTGCTGGTCCGGGACCTCACTGCCTCTCCTTTAGGAACCGGACTGCGATGCTCCCCTCCCCTCACGCAAGTCCAATGCTCCGTCGCCATCTTGCGGCCTAGGCGTGCTTGTCGGCGGAAAGAAGTCGGTGAGTTTCCGCGGGTTACGATCATTCTTTTTCCCCATCGCCATCGGGATGTCTCAGGGATTCGCAGGTATCTGCTGTAAAACTGCCGTGTCGGTAAAGTTGCTAAATATAGCAAATTTGTAGATTCTCGGTTTGTAGCTCTCCCTTCACACGACCATCCGCCTCGGCTGCCGGCCACGCCCCTCGTCTTCCTTTCTTTCTATCTATCTATCTATCTTCCTTCCTTCCTTCCCTTCTTTCTTTCTTTCTTTCTATCTTTATCTATCTTTCTTTATCTATCTTCCTTCCCTTCTTTCTATCTTTATCTATCTTTTTTATTTATCTATCTTTATCTGTCTTTCTTTATCTTCCTTCCCTTTCTTTCTTTCTTTCTTTCTTTGTCTTCCTATCTATCTATCTATCTATCTATCTATCTATCTATCTATATTTGTATCTATCTTTTTTTTCTTTCTTTCTTTCTCTCTCCCTCTCCCCCCATTTATCTATCTATCTTTCTCCCCCTGTTATTTATCTATCTACTATCTTTATGTCTTCCTTTTATCTATTCGTCTATCTATATTTCTTTATCTCACCCCACATCCCATCATTAACCCCCTGCCGCGCGCCACCGAAACTGGGCCCCCCCCCCCCGGGCTGCTCAGTCTTAAATGCCCGGGCCTATTTTTTGTCCCAGTCCAGGCCTGGCTGTAAGTAATGATGCCATAGACAGAAGCTTTTTTCTAAGTAGCCCATTCGCTGTGGGGGGTAGTTACATCCCATCACTTGGGGTTTCCCCCCCTTTTTTGTGTTTTTTAATTTATTTTTTATTTCCTTGCACAGAGGCTCCCCCTTATTCTTTTCAACCCCCTCTTTATAACCCGTGCAGTATGTAAACTTTGTTATCAAATTGTATTTAATTTTTTTAGGGGGTCCTGTGCTCCTATTTTTTGGGGGGGGACTTTGTTTGGTGAGAATCCCTGGACACTCGGCCCCTAGCCTGGAGCTACTTGGACCATTGAGGCTTTTATTTGGTACTTCTTGCTGCTTTCGCGGCAGTTTCATGAAGATGTTATGGGGCGGAGGCTCCCAGAAGAAACGCTGGTACACCAGGATGACTGTATAGTCTTTTAGCGAGAGTTTCACTCAGAGGCGAAGACACATAGAACACTGCTATGCAGTGAATAATCGCCCCCACTATGTTTGCAACCCCTTCTTTTCCCTCTTTATTCTGTACTTTCTAGTTCACCATAGTCTAAGTACTGTACCTCCAGCCAGCGTTGATGGCTGGAAGCTGATTTGTATGAAGGTTGCAAGGGAATGTTGCTTCCACCAGGTTGGGGAGGTGAGAAGCCAGAAGGGAAGAAAAATGTCGGATCCCTTGATCAGAGCATTGGGAATGTTAGCACCGTTGTGCATTTGTTATTTACTTGGAATGTTTTTAAGCAAGCACGTACAGTGCCTTGCGAAAGTATTCAGCCCCCTTGAACTTTGCGACCTTCTGCCACATTTTAGGCTTCAAACATAAAGATATAAAACTGTAATTTTTGTGAAGAATCAACAACAAGTGGGACACAATCATGAAGTGGAACAAAATTTATTGGATATTTCAAACTTTTTTAACAAATAAAAAACTGAAAAATTGGGCGTGCAAACTGATTCAGCCCCCTTAAGTTAATACTTTGTAGCGCCCCCTTTTGCTGTGCTTACAGCTGTAAGTCGCTTGGGGTGTCTCCGTTTCGAGAGACTGACATTTTTGCCAATTCCTCCTTGCAAATCAGCTGGAGCTCAGTAAGGTTGGATGGAGAGCGTTTGTAAACAGCAGTTTTCAGTTCTTTCCTCAGATTCTCGATTGGATTCAGGTCTGGACTTTGACTTGGCCATTCTAACACCTGGATATGTTAATTTGTGAACCATTCCATTGTAGATTTTGCTTTATGTTGTGGATCATTGTCTTGTTGGAAGAATATCTCCATCCCAGTCTCAGGTCTTTTGCAGACTCCATCAGGTTTTCTTCCAGAATGGTCCTGTATTTGGCTCCATCCATCTTCCTTTCAATTTTAACCATCTTCCCTGTCCCTGCTGAAGAAAAGCAGGCCCAAACCATGATGCTGCCACCACCATGTTTCACAGTGGGGATCAGGGTGTGTTCAGGGTGATGAGCTGTGTTGCTTTTACGCCAAACATAACATTTTGCATTGTTGCCAAAAAGTTTGATTTTGGTTTCATCTGACCAGAGCACCTTCTTCCACATGTTTGGTGTCTCCCAGGTGGCAGCAGAGCACCTTCTTCCACATGTTTGGTGTGTCTCCCAGGTGGCAGCAGAGCACCTTCTTCCACATGTTTGGTGTGTCTCCCAGGTGGCTTGTGGCAAACTTTAAACAACACTTGTTATGGATATCTTTAAGAAATCTTTCTTCTTGCCACTCTTCCATAAAGGGCAGATTTGTGCAGTATACAGGGACTGATTGTTGTCCTATGGACAGAGTCTCCCACCTCAGCTGTAGATCTCTGCAGTTCATCCAGAGTGATCATGGGCCTCTTGGCTGCATCTCTGATCAGTCTTCTCCTTGTATGAGCTGAAAGTTTAGCGGGACAGCCAGGTCTTTGTAGATTTGCAGTGCTCTGATACTCCTTCCATTTCAATATTATCGCTTGCACAGTGCTCCTTGGGATGTTCAAAGCTTGGGAAATCTTTTTGTATCCAAATCCGGCTTTAAACTTCTTCACAACTGTATCTCGGACCTGCCTGGTGTGTTACTTGTTCTTCATGATGCTCTCTGCGCTTTAAACGGACTATCACAGTGCAGGTGCATTTATACGGAGACTTGATTACACACAGGTGGATTCTATTTATCATCATTAGTCATTTAGGTCAACATTGGATCCTTCAGAGATCCTCACTGAACTTCTGGAGAGAGTTTGCTGCACTGAAAGTAAAGGAGCTGAATAATTTTGCACGTCCAATTTTACAGTTTTTTATTTGTTAAAAAAGTTTGAAATATCCAATTAATTTTCGTTCCACTTCATGATTGTGTCCCACTTGTTGTTGATTCTTCACAAAAAAATTACAGTTTTATTTCTTTTTGTTTGAAGCCTGAAATGTGGCAAAAGTTCGCAAAGTTCAAGGGGGCCGAATACTTTTGCAAGGCACTGTATCACGCTCACGACAGGTATGTTTGGTTATGCCATAGATGTGTTATTTCAGCCGGGGGAGGGTGCTGCCCTGCTGATCCATATGCAATCTCAGTGCCAATAAACACCACAGTGGACATTACATATATGGTATGGAATGTGTGGGGTATGAGGGATAAGATTAAGCGGACAGCCGTGTTACAGTATTTGAAAGGTCAGAGGGTAGATATTGTCGCATTGGTAGAAACCCATGTCACGGGCCACTTACAGGCGGCCCTAAAGTGCCCTTGGGTGGGGTGGGCCTATCACAGTACCTACACTAATATGTCCAGAGGGGTTACGGTGCTCATAGCAAAATCTACACCCTTGGAGTTGATCCCCGTGGTGTCGAATCGGCAGGGTAGATACCTCTTCCTAGATGCAATAGTGGGGGGTGCCTCCCTGTAGATATTGGCTAGTTATATCCCTCCTTCATTCAGGTCGGACATGGTTACAGAAGGCTTTGCATTCACTGCACAATACCCGTCCGTACCTGTAGTGTGGATGGGGGATTTTAACAACACGATGACTCCATCCCTGGATCGCCAAGCGCAGGCTGAACCCAGACCTGGTGAACCACTGCACACTAGGTTGTACCGCACGCTGACTGAATTTTTCCTTATTGACGTCTGGAGACATGCTAACCCCACGACTAGAGCATACACTTGCCACCAAGGGCAGACTGACAACTCATGGGGCCCCTGGCAATAGATTATGGGGCCACACAGTATACACACACACACACTTAGAAGGTACTGGATAGGAAGGGCAGCTATAATCTTGGGATCTTTAGACAGGTATCTGCACCTCCCTCCCCCTGAAAGGTGTCAAATGTGACACCAGAGGGGGGAGGGTTCCGATCAGCGGAAATTCACTTTAGGGTGGAGATCCGCTTTAAGTCTGTGTCTGACAAAGTTATTTACAAATATTTCTACCTTTTACATGATTAGCACTTGTGTCCTTTTTAAATTTGATCAATAAATTGATTAGTGTAATGTTTACTATCTTTACTCACTACAAACACTCCACACAGTTACTCTGCCCACTCCATAAAGTCACTCTGCCCAGTCCAACCTTTCCACAGTTACTCCAACCACACAACAGTAACTCAAGCCACTCCACCCAGTTACTCTATGTTAGAGTTGGATGTGATCGAAGAGCCCCACAGTGAGTGGTCAAGTCCCATAGTGCTGGTCCCAAAACCTGATGGCAGTATCAGGTTTTGTAATGACTTTAGAAAACTTAACAGTGTGTCCAAGTTTGACGCCTACCCGATGCCCCGGGTCGACGAACTTGTGGACAGGTTGGGACAGGTTCGCTACATAACGACCCTGGATCTAACGAAAGGTTATTGGCAAATACCGCTTACTGAATCAGCCAAGGAGAAGACTGCCTATTCCACTCCTGAGGGCTCGTTTCAGTATAAGCGGATGCCATTTGGTTTGCACGGAGCCCCTGCATCATTCCAGCGAATGATGGACAAAACTTTGAGACCACATTGCTCGTATGCAGTGGCGTACTTGGACGATGTGGTCATCTACAGCCCAGATTGGGAATTGCACCTGCCCCGCGTACAAGCGGTGGTAGATTCCCTTAGGGAAGCATGTCTCACGGCCAATCCAAAAAAATGTGGTATAAGCCTGGAGGAGGCCAGATACCTTGGGTACATTATTGGCCGGGGAGTGGTCAAGCCGCAGACCAATAAGATTGAGGCAATTCAAAAATGGCCCCAACCAGTCAATAAAAAACAAGTGAGGGCCTTCCTGGGCATTACGGGGTATTACAGACGTTTCATACCCAATTTTGCCACCGTTGCTGCCCCCTTGACCGATTTGACAAAGGGTAGGGGGTCGGTCATGGTCAAGTGGAACCCCGAAGCCGAGGAGGCATTTCAGAAGTTGAAACAGGCTTTTTGTATGGTACCCGTACTAGTAACCCCGGACTTTAGCCAGGAGTTTGTTGTACAGATGGACGCCTCTGAGGTGGGCCTAGGGGCCGTACTGTCACAGAACAGGGATGGTGAGGAGCACCCAGTGGTATACCTGAGTCGGAAGCTGAACAAGCACGAGAAAAATTATGCCATCGTAGAAAAGGAGTGTCTCGCCATTAAATGGACTTTAGACTCCCTGAGGTATTACCTACTGGGGAGGTCATTTAAGCTGGTCACAGACCATGCTCCCCTGAAGTGGATGTGTGATAACAGGGAGAAAAATGCTTGGGTGACAAGGTGATTCCTGGCTTTACAGCCTTTTAAATTTACGGTGGAGCACAGGCCAGGAAAACTCCAAAATAATGCAGATGCTCTCTCCCGGGTGCACTGTATGGTTGGGGCAAGTGCTCAGCCGCAGGAGCTTGAGCAGAGGGGGAGGATATGTGACGGTATGCGAGGTGAGATACTTGACCATAGATATATTTCACCACGCATACGGTCTATTTTGAGAGGCTGAACCGGAATCCGGGCCGGGTTTTACGGCCTCTGGTGTTCCGGTCCGGATATTTGGGTCCACTGAAGTTCAATGTCAGGTGGACCTTAAAACAACCAGGAAGAGATGAGAAGGAAGCTCTCTGGTTATGGGACACTCAGGAGGGAACCTGAGTGTGAGGAGCTCTCTAAAGACATTGCGAGGAAAAGGTTTGCGTTGTTGTTTATTTTGTGGGTGATGGGGACCAGCCCCACACTGTATAGATAGGAGACCCTTATGTTTAGTTTAGCGCCGGACGACAAGGAGTTGATTTCACTGTTTGTTTATTTTTTCTTGCAAACCGTTTTGTAAATAAAAACCTGGCATCTGCCAGAGGAAAAAGAAGGTGCCTGCTTACGGACTGTGTTTGAGAAAAGTGCTCCCCACAAGCTAATCTCCCACAATGCGTAAAGTGTCAATCACCAGTAATCTCATTCTGTATGAAATTGTATGAATATTGGCCCGGATTCACATACATCGGCGCATATATATGCCGCCATATCGTATCTCTTTTCTGCTACGCCGACGCAATGCAGAGAGGCAAGTATGGAATTCAGAAAGCAAATGCTCCTAACGTTGTGCTGGCGTAACGTAATTTTGTCGGCGTAAGCCAGCGTAAGGGTAAGTGGGTGTGACCTTATGCAAATGATGGTCCAAGCATGGTGCAATGCTTTACGCCCAGCGTATCATGAACGGCGCATGCGCAGTGACGGGGACATATGGTCAGCACCCCTATGCGCATGCTCACAACTACGCCGGCGCACCTTTCTTAGATACGCCGGCCCACCAGCTTACGCCGAGCGCATAAATACTCCCAGCCATATGCCCGTCCGGCGCAAGAGTACATCCATTTGTTTGTTTCCCCCCTGAAGCAAAGTTATTTTGCTGAGCGATGGCAGCTGCAAATGTGGGCAAGGAGAAGAGGAAGAGAAATTTCTCTAAGGAGGAGAGGGCTATCCTGATATCGGCAATAGCCAAATATGATGTGTACCTCCATGGTGCCCACAGTGCCAGGACCAGCAGGGCATGTAAGAGGAAGATCCTGGAGCAGTTCACCCTGGATGTCAATGCCATTGGGCATGAGACCCGGACCCCTGACAATATCAGTAAGAAGATTAATAATACGAGACGTCTGGTCCGGGATAAACTGGCCCTTATGAGGAGGCACACCAGGGGCACGGGAGGAGGACCAGCCTCATCTTTGCCGTTGACCACTGAGGAGGTGGTCGTCGCCAGGTGTCTGGCACAGGAGCAGGTGGGGCATGGAGGGCTTTGACTCCGGTGAGCAGGACTTGAGGACAGGTAAGTGTGTTTTATCCTCCATTTGGTGTGTAGCATGTGAGAGGGTGGAAAGGAACATGTGACAAGTGTGTGGGTCCACCAACATGTAAATTATTTGTGTCATCCACAGATGTGCTGGAGGAAGCTGGGCCATCTGATGCTGGTGTCCAACCCATGCCATCCCTGGAACATCCTGTGCCTCATTCTGACCCCCTGGGAAGCCCAGTGGTATTGGTGGAGGGGAGTGTCCACACCTCTCCTCTAGAGATCGTTGTGGAGGAGCCAGTGGATCTCCACCAGGAGGAATGCGTCTATTATGAGGAGGCTTCCACCATCCCTGGACCCTCACACACCTCCCCGCCCATCAGGTCTACCCCCTCAAGGTCTACCCCCTCCATATGGGCACAAGCATCTCCATCCCCCAGGAAGGCTTTACGGAAGACCAGGGGTGTACCCAGAGCCCTCCAAGAAGGGCTGAAGAGGGAGCAGGCCCGGCAGACACACCATATGGGTGCTATAGCCGGTGACCTGTGCCTTGTGGCAGACAGCCTGGCCTCCTCGGCCCAGAACCAGGCTGCATGCACATTGGCTGTGCAGCAGTGCCTCACGCAGCAGGCTGAGCAGAGCAGCTCCATCTCTGACAGCCTGCAGGATGTGAGTTGGAACTGCGCTGCTATGGTGACCTGCATTGGGGAGCTGCAGGCCACAACAGCAGGCTTTATGGCAGAGGTGAAGAGCCTGGGAGTCGCTATACAGGACAACACTGCTGCCATCGAGGCAGAGGGGAGGCAGACGAGGCGCCACCAGCGGCACACCACCACCCACCAGCTGCAGATGCAGGCTCGGATCAACACCTTCCTCAACCGCATTGCCCTTGTCCTGGAGGCAGGCAGCCAGCATCTGGCAGGAGTGACAGAGGAGGAGATGATCCTCCTCCTGATGCATCACCCCCCCCCCACCCGAGGCTCCCCCAAGACAACTGAGGAGCCGGAGCCGTGGCACCATGCCTGGCCCACGACAGGGCAAATGAGTGCTATTTTTTTTTGGTGTGCTCAGATTATGAGCTATTTTTTTTTTTTGGAGAGACGTGCACAGAAGGATGTGCTGTCCTCCTATAAGGGCATGCCATGTCGGCCAATGGCATGATCCCTTTTTTTTTGTACTGACTGCACACGGTCAGTAGTGCAGGCTACAGTGTGACTGGTGTGTGAATGTGTGGGTGACATTCGTGCCAGTAAGGTGTGTCATCTTGGGTCATCGGGGAGAGGTTATCCCCACGACCGTGTGAATGTAGTATGAATGGACAGCAACATAATTGGGGCCTTGGCATGGCATTGCTGCTCCCAAGTCCTGCATGGTGGACTTGGGCTAATCCAATGTGATGTGGATGTGGTGTGTGTGAGCTAGGGACCACAGTGGTGTGCATGCGTGCATTGTCCGTGTGCCATGATGAATGTGTGTGTTTAACGTGCAAAGAAACGTTTCATGAGGCAACTCCTGACTGCTGTTCCTTCAGCAGATGGGGTTGTCTAGGTTAGGGGGGGACTGTCTGGCATGACTGTCCGACCCCATGATGCAGATATCATGAGGGGCAAATGCACGGCTAACATCCTCAGGTCATCACATATGCCAATCTCCAGGCCCTTTATTCAAACACGAAAAGTCCTTCACAATGCACCCCCCTTTTCTCCCTGCTTCAGCAACTCAGTTGGACCTTTCCTGGTCCAGTAGGGTTGACGGGTTCAGAGCTTTTAGTCCAAGGTTAACTCCATTTGGCGTGACAATCCATCGGCATTCCCGTTTTGCTTGCCTGGGCGGTAATGAATTGTAAAGTCATAGGGCTGTAAGGCCAAGCTCCAGCGTAGCAAACGGGCGTTGTCCCCGGAAACCCGGTTAAGCCACACCAAGGGGTTGTGATCGGTGATGAGAGTGAAAGCCCGGCCATAAAGGTAAGGTGTGAGCTTTTTGAGGGCCCATAATCGGACGGCAAGAGGCTCACATTCAGTCCTCTCCAAAAGCCCCTGTCCCGGCTAGGTCTGGCACACATCTCCCCTTTTGGCAGGAGACTAACACAGTAGGAGACACCAGATGGGTTGACTCTGAACTTAGTCAGTAGTTCCAGTCCTCCAATGCTGGTATCCATACTGTACCCCAAATAAATGACTCCAAACTGAGCATTACTCACCCCGCCAACCTCTGCCTCTCTCAGAGAACATGCCTACGCTGCAGAGAAGGCAGGGTGGCTGGGCTCAGTCCCTCATGCTGTTGGGGGTTTGGGCCATCTGCCCCCCTGTCCTGGGGTATACCAGTGGAGATTGCAGTCCCATCCACTACCACAGGGTCCCCCTCTTCTGTTAGTGGAGAGCAGAGGTCCAAGACCCTCTGTTCTGTTGCCAGCTCTTCCGCTAGGTTGCTGTGAGTGGAGACCACAGTCCCATCCACTACCACAGGGACCCCCTCTTCTGTTAGTGGAGAGCAGAAGTCTGCGACCCTCTGTTCTGTTGCCAGCTCTTCCGCTGGGGTGCTGTGAGTGGAGACCACAGTCCCATCCACTACCACAGGGTCCCCCTCTTCCGTTAGTGGAGAGCAGAGGTCCTTGACCCTCTGTTCTGTTGCCAGTGATTCAGCTGGGGGTAAAAGCTTTACCACCTCAGCTTGTTGCTGGAGAGAGGGGCCAACCGCCCTGGCTCCCTGGAACTCCACACCATCCGCTTCGACTTTAGGCATGGCAATCTCCATATTTTCCACTGCCGATTCATCAGCCAGGATTTCACAGTTGTCATCTGAACCTTCCTCATAGTCCCAGGCAATGGGAGCCCCACCCTGCTGCTGAGCAGAGTCTAGCAGCTGTCTGTAGGCGATCTCCAGCTCCCATTCTTGAATGGCCAGAAATTCTAAATCTTCCTGTGACCAGTGGCCTCCCGAGATATTCAATTCTTCCTCTCTGTGCTCCATTATGTCCTCCAAGCGCCATTCCTGATCGCTCCCAAAGTTGGGATCCCTGGACATCCTCCAATACAACAATCCCAGGCCATCATAGTCAAAGCCTTCCGTGGGGCTGTCATCCGCTGACCACGGGCACTCTTGGACTGCATACCACTGGAGGGCTCTGTAGCTCTCGTCCAACCACATCTCTGCCCGGTTCAGCCTGCTTAACTCAGCTGTCCACTCCAGCTTCGGTTGTTACCCCAACAATGGCATTCTTACTTCATACTGTGACCAGTACCTTACATGGATGGAGGGGAGAGCTTTTCCCTGGTGTCGCTGCTCGAGAGCTAGCGCTTCTTTCCAGAGTTCGCAGCGGATCGAATCAGACCATCCAAGCAGCACCTGCTCTGATACTGGTCCTCTGTGCTGTATCTGCTTCTCTCGCAACCTCCTTCTGAATTCCTCTTCCATGGTTACTGGTATCTGTACCTCTCCTCGTCTTTCATTTGGTGCTGCTTCTTTAGGCGTTGTCACCGATCGTCGTATTTCTGCAATTCTCAGCTCATGTTGCCGCTCTCGTTCTTTCTCATCAAAAGCTTTAAAAGCGCTAAACGGAATCTTCCTTGTGTCTGCTGTGCTGTACTCACTGTTTGGAGAATGTGCGGCTGCTTGTTGGACTGCTGCCAGTTTTAACTGTAGCTCTGCGTCTCTTATTTGTTTAGCCTCCTCCGCTAACAGGGTCATCACTTTCAGCACCACATCCGCCGTTGGGTTCGGACCGAACCATGCTAGTTTCTCTCTTATTATCTTGTTGGCTGGTGATTCCTCCTCCTGAATCACTGGTGTCTCCATCTCTTGTACTGCTGGCGTTGCTGCAACCAAGTTCTCCTGGTCTAGCTCCATTAATTCTGCTATGATGACCCGCTTGGTTCTGTTGCTAGCAATCCTTCCACGAACTTCCAGTAGTTCTTTCAGTGTATTTCTTTTAAGCCGGGTGTACCAATCTTCCATTCACTGTTTCCAGTGTCTGCTTGGAATCCTGGTGTAAAGGAAAGTAGAAGGGGAAATCCCGCTGCTGCCAACCAGATGTGACGGTAGTAGAACATATCCCCGTCATCCATTCCCTTCTTCTGGTTTAAAAGAAAATCACCCAATATTCCCCGAGTAGGAATATCCCTGGAATCGCAGAATAATCCACACATGAGCCAAAGCTTAATGCTGGAACCCGAGACTTTTTAATCACACCCTCTGTTTTTATGCAAGTCTCCCCTTAGCCTTGTTTATGAGGGGAGGGGGACAAGGAACAACCAATGGGAACAGAACATTTGGACATTGAAACAGTGTACAGATACCTAATGAGATTATGGTAAACAGGCAGCCTGGCTTCTCAATACACACCCCCTGCGGAGAGACGTCTGCAGTCCACTCTCCATTGTCTGTGTCCAGCAACAAGAGGGGGGGTGGGGGGGAAGGGCTGTAACATTATATTACATTACATTACATTAATGCCAGCTTCAGGTCTCCAGTATCTTTCCGGGCCATAGTCTGTCGGTAGGAGGCACGCACACAGTCCTTTCCAAGACATACAGTGACAGTGGGTTCTGTCACAGTCATGAAACCCTTTAGAATACAACAAGTCACCTTTTACCCATAACACACAGACATTAAAATAGCATGGAGAGAATTAAACTGGAGTATGAAGGCAATTGCATAATCACAAGGTCCAAGTGCATATGCCGAGTCACCTGGAAGGGAAAAGACAAGAGGATGTTAGCCGTACATGTGCCCCTCGTGATGTCTGCATCATGGGGTTGGACAGTCACAGGGCCGCTGTTAGAAATCATAGGGCCCCGTACAGCCTACCTTATGGGGCCCCCTTTGACCCTGCCCTTGGCCCCACCTCTGACCCTGCCTCAAAAGTTGCAGGGGGACATATGGTGCAATAAATGTGGTAATATGCTGGTTTCAGAGCTGCTCGTATTACTTCCACATGAAACCTGACAGCTGTCTTTACAGGCATACACACACTCCTGGCTGCTGTCTCTAGCCAGAAATGTGTATATGTATTAAAAAAAGGCATGCTTGCATGGCCAAATTTCCATTAAAAAATGGCATGGTTAAAGGGGAGTGGTTGAGGGGCTGTGAAAACACAGCTCAGCTGTGCATATTTACTCCCTCCCCCCCAAACACAAGTGTGCAGTAGCATCTTACAGTGCCTTATGATCTTCAGGCCTCATGCACACAGTTTTTTTTTTTTACTGATTCTAAATGCCCCTCGTGCCTAAATGCATATTAACACTAGGCGCGTAGTGCTTGAATGTTAATTAATTTCAATGGTCAGAATTGATAGGGTAAATGGAATAGGCATTTATTTAATCAAACATTTATTCACAATTGTCAAATCATGTGTTTGATTTGCTCTGTATCTATATGTATGTATATATATATATTAGATATAGTAATAATGGGCCAGATTCAGGTAGATGGGAGCATCTTTGCTCTGGAATAACGCTTCTCATTTACGTTACTCTGACGACCCTTTCAGCGCAAGTACTGTTATTCACATAGCAGTTGCGCGTAAACTTGCGCCAGAGTAACGATAATGCGCTGGCGTAACCCGACGCAAGTGGAAGTGGGTGTGATCACATGTAAATGATGGGCGGAGCCCAGCGCAGAGGCTTACGTTCAGCGCATCATCCACGGAGCATGCGCAGTGAGTGCGTCTCCACTCACCCCCTTGTGCGCATGCTCACAACTTCCGTCGGCACCACTTCACGGGAAACGTCAGCGCAATGCCTTCCGTTGGGCGCTTAAAAGCGCAGGCGGAAACGCCATTCCGGCGCAAAAGTATTTCCGTTTCCCCCCACCCCAGGGAAGATACTTTTGCTCTGTAATGGCTGCTCCCGCTACCCCCAAAGAGAGGAGGAACCTCAACTTCAATCCCCAGGAGGTCTCCATTGTGATTTCGTCTATGGACCACCATGTCCGGTCAGCCTGACCGCAGAGGAGGAGGTGGTCGCCCGCTGCCTGGAGAGGGAGCAGTTGGAGGGGGTCCCGGGATATGATTCCATGGAGGAAAGCTCCAGGACAGGTAAGTGTTTTTTATCCCCTATTTGATGTGTTGCATGTGGGGGGGGGAGGGTACATGTGCCAAGTATGTGGGACCACCAACATGTGTCTGCTTTGTGTCATCCACAGATGACGGAGCTGGGCCATCATCTGTCGGCGGCCAGTCCACCCCATCCCCCCCCACGCCATCCTGTGCACGAGCCCCTGGGTGGTGAAGAGGTGGAGGAGGAGAGTGGCCACACCACACCTGCCGAGGTGGTTAGGGAGGATCCTGCTGTGGCAGAGCAGGACTTTTCCTTATTGTTGGAGGAGTCCTCCCCTTCTCCTGGGCCGTCTGTCATCCCCTCCCCCATCCTTGGAAGCCCCTCAAGGGCGACTCCATCCCCCCGGGGACAACCATCTTCTGGCCCCAGGAAGGTGACCCAGAAGACCAGGGGGGTGTCGGATCTTGTCCAGGGCCAGTTGGCGAGGGATCACGCCAGACAGACCCAACAAATGGGGGACATAGTTGGGCACTTGGACAGAGTTGCTGACAGCCTGGGCTCCGTTGCCCAGATAAGCAACGCAGTGCAGGATGTCAGCTGCAAATGCGCTGCAGTGGTGACCAGTTTGGGGGAGGTGTAGGGGGATATTAGGCACCTCACTGCAGCCGTCCTGGCCAACACTGCTGCCATCCATGGAAACAGTGCTGCCATCCGGGACCAGGGGAGGCTGAGTCGGCGGGCCCAACACTACCAAGTGACCCGGCAGCTCAGGATGCAGGCCCAGACAAACTCATACCTCGGCCGGATAGCCATGGCCTTGGAGGGCATGCAGGCCACACCTGCCAGGAGTGGCCCACCCGGGGATCAGCCACCTCCAGATGCCCCCCCACCCCCACCCACTCCATCCAGGCAGCTGAGGAGCCAGAGAGGTTCAGCAAGAAGGAGCCCCCGGCATCCCCGATGATTTTTTATTTATTTTTTGTCTGATTTTTACTCAGGTTATGAGATTTTTATTTTATTTGGATTTTTACTCAGGTTATGAGATTTTTATTTTATTTGGATTTTTACTCAGGTTATGAGATTTTTATTTTATTTGGATTTTTACTCAGGTTATGAGATTTTTATTTTATTTGGATTTTTACTCAGGATATGAGATTTTTATTTTATTGATACTGCACACGTTGCAGTGTGAATGGTGTGTGAATGTGAGGGGGTGGCACTCCTGCCAGTAAGGGGTGTCACCCTCGGCCGTGGTGGTGAAGTTAACCCCACGGCTGTATGAATGACGTGTGAAAGGTGTATGAATGGACAGTGACATCATTGGGGCCTTGACGCTGGCGTTGCTGCTCCCAAGTCCTACATGCTGGACTTGGGCTAATCCAATGCGATGTGCATGTGGTGTGTGTGATCTAGTGACATCAGTGGTGTACACGCGTGCATTGTCTGTGTCATTAATGTTTTGGTTTAGTGTCCAAAGATGCCTACGGCGAGGACCCTCCTGACTGCTCTTCCATCAGCAGACTGGGTGTCCTCTGGCAGGTGGGGACTGTGTGGGTCGGGGGTCAGGTCATCACGTATGTCAATCTGCAGGCCTTTTCTCATAGCAAAGTTGTGCAGAATGCAACATGCAGCGATGATCTGACACACAAAGGTAGGGGAATACAATAAGGCCCCCCCAGACTTATCCAGGCAGCGGAAACGGGACTTCAGGAGCCTGAATGTTTGCTCCACCACTGCACGGGTTTTGATGTGTGCTTCATTGTATTTTCTCTCTCCTCTGGTTTGGGGGTTCCGGAAAGGAGTCATGAGATGGGGTCCCAGTGCATATGCAGAGTCACCTGTAAGGTAAAAGACAGGAGGATGTTAGTCATGCATGTGCCACTTTTGATGTGCATCACGGGAGGGGATAGTCATGCCTGACTCCCATGTCACTCACCAACCAGCCAGCTGTCCCCATACATGTTCTGTTCGAATTCTGCTGGGATGGGGCTCTGACGGTATATGAAGCTGTCATGGCTGGACCCGGGGTGTTTGGCACGGACGTGCCATATGAGGCGTTGGGCATCAGCTATCACCTGTACGTTGATGGAATGCCAATGCTTCCGATTGCGGTATATGTGCTCTGTGGCACTGGGGGGCTGTAGGGCCACATGTGTGCAATCAATGGCCCCCACAGTGCGTGGGAATCTGGCAATGTTGTAGAAATCTGTCATTGCCTTCAGCCGCAGCTACTCAGTGGTGGGTCTGATGAACTGGTTGGACATGCGTCTGAGGATTGCAGGGACAACCTGGTGCACACATCTGCTCATGGAGGATTGTGACATCCCAGCCACCACTCCACTTGTACGCTGGAATGATCCAGTTGCAAGGAAATGAAGTGTTGCCAGTACCTTCACCAGTGGCTGCACTGCTTGTGAGCGGTGTGTTGGGCTGGTGATGTCACCCTGCAGGGTTGTGGTTAGTTCTAGGATTACATCAGGGCTGAATCTGAAGAGGCGATACACCTCCTCATCACCCATGCCAAAGAGGCTCATACGAGTGCGGTATATCCTCTCACGTGCCCGCCTCCTTCGTTCCGGGGGACCCATCAGTAGTGCTAGGACCACGATTGACCCTGGCATGTTGGCACACAGAGGTGTTGTCCTTGCAAGTGTGGTTGTTCAGCTTTCTCTTATCGTCGGTAACGCTGCTGTAGCTGCTCTCCTGCTGACCTGTGACCGTCTGGAGTAAAGATAAAGCAGCTATTTGTAGAAATAACTTTGCGCCGGACGGACGAGATACGCGCGGCGCATGTAGCCAGCGTATGGTGCTAATCCGTTCGCGAATCGGGAAATCTCCCTCATTTGCATATTTGCAGGGGAAATCAATAGGCGCGACTGATGCGCCAAACGAAATTATGCGCTGACGGGACTCTGGCGCCGGAAAGTTAAGCCGATCGGAAATGGCCCATTTTCGGGCGCATCTAGTTTGGTGGGTACGGCCACATAGAAACGACGGCGCATCTTCACAGTTACGCGGCGCATATCGAATTACTCCAGCGCAAGTCTTGCTGAATCTGGCCCATTGTCTGTATCTTCTAGTTGGGATATATTATTACACAACAGATATCCTGTATTCAAATAGCCTGTGTTTTGATGTATCAAAACATAGGATATGAGCAGTGTCACATTCTGTCTTGAACAGATGTTATTCACACCTTTTGCTGGGAAAGGGGCTATCGGCCTTCGTTCCCAGAGAATTTGGGAAGTGACATGTATATGTTAAATGACCATTTGTTTCCTTTAATGAAAAGACATTCAAGGGGCCTCCCCTTTTAGAAGGTATAAAATTGTACTGAGACACAATTTGTTAGAACACAGCCTTTTTTTTTTTTTCATCAATCTTTTTTATTGAATTTAGCAAAAGCATACAAGTTGCATCAGATAACAGGAAAGAGTACTGTATATAATACATAAACGATCAACCGCGTAAGTAACATAACAATGTGCAATGTAGACGTTAACATGTAGGACCTAGTGGCGTGCAAGCCTGGGGGGTACATGGGGAGCAAATGCAATGCGCAATAAAGGTGTACTCTCTCCTGGGGGGCCACCCCTTGTTGGGAGCACTTTTGTGGCCCGGCAGGAGAGAGCACTTACCAATTATGTACCTCCAAATATGTAAGGTATCAAATTCACGCTGAAGGTTAACACAGAACAAGAAGAGCAGTAAGTAATTCACATCATAGGGACAGATCTGGGGTTGGATGCCCATGGAAGCCAGGCCTTCCTAATCTTATTAGTCTGGCCTGTATTGACCGCCATGATGTACTCATAGGAGAAGTGCAGGTTAACCAGATCTATCACTTGGGCAACTACCGGGGGCTCCTCCGAGCGCCACCTCCGAGTTATGCACAATCTGGACGCCAATAGAATATGGGATGCTACACATCTGGAAGGGGAAGGTATGTTATCTATTGTTAGACTTAACAATGCCAATTCAGGGGTAGGAGCTATCATAATACCAAGAGTAGTGGACAGGAGATGGAAAACATCGGTCCAAAATGACTGGAGCTTATGGCATGTCCAAAGAATATGAAGGAGGTCACCATTGATGGAGGTGCAACGCCAACATAGATTGGAGGTCTTGGGGTCAAAAACAGCTATTCTGGCTGGGGTCATGTACCAACGGAGTGTAATTTTTTGTGTGAGTTCCCATAGGGCGGAGCATTTAGTGAATTTATAGGAGGCATCTAGGGCGGAGGACCATTGGTCTGTGGAGAAAGAGCAAGAAAGTTCGGATTCCCAGCGAATGTGAGCAGGTAGTTTGGTGAATAGTAATTTGTGTTGGAGGGCATTATAGAAGTGGGATATGCCTTTAGTTTTAGGTTTCTCAGCTGAGAGGAATTTCCACGTCTTAGACGGAACGATATAGAGAGGGAGAGGGACTGTTTTCAGGCAGTGGGATATTCTCAGGTAAGTAAAGGATTCCGAGGGAGGGAGCTGGAACTCTAGTTGGAGCTGTGTGAAAGGTTTGAGGAGGTTACCTTGTAGGATGTCCTGCACGAGGTGTATACCTCTCGTGCGCCATCTGGAGACGGATAGGTCTGGAGATAAAAATTGAAAGGACTCTAACGGAATTTGGGATGTAGGAGAGGCGGGGTCAGTTTTAGTTCGGGCGGTAAATTTGCCCCAGGCCAACGCTGTGGCTTTCATGGTTGGTGGAAGGGATGAGGGAAAAGTTGGTCGGAGATAGGTAGGGTAGGGGAAGATTTGTGAAGCGAGTCAAGGTCCCGAATCTTGGTTGTGATGTCCTCTATGCGCTGCGTCCTCTTTTTTTTATGAACAGCGGATAGTTTCATTAAAATACCTTGCATAAATGCCTTGTGAGCTCTCCACACTACCACAGGGTCTGCCACTGAACCCATATTGAGTTCAAAAAATTCTTTGATATGGTCAGCGATAACCGAAGAGTACTCCTTGTGTTGTAGTATAAAATTATTTACTCTCCATAAGAACGAACTATGTTTTTTGCGTGTATCGCCTATGCAGATTGAGATTGGGGAGTGGTCTGACCAGGTGGCAGTGTGGATTACCGAGGCTGTCACATTTTGTAATAACCATTTGTCCACCAATATCAAATCAATGCGCGAGTAAGATTTAAAACGGGGGGAATAATAGGTGTAGTCCCTCTCTGATCCATGGTGGCACCTCCAGACATCATAGAGATCGCTCATAGCCAAGAGGTGCTGTAATGGGGACGGTCTCCGTTTGGTGGGTGAAGTGGAGTCTAGGGATATGTTCGGGGCCAGATTGAAGTCTCCGCAGATTATGAGTTGACCTCTCTTGAGAGGTTGAGCTGTTCTCAGGACTTTCCGTAGGAAACGAATTTGGTGCACATTCGGGGCATAAACATTAATCAGTGTGTAGATTTGACCATCAATTGAGCACACAAGTATTATGAAGCGACCCTTTGGGGTCAATACACAGTTCTAGTTGTTGGAAGTCCAGTGAGTCCCTGATCGCAATCATAACACCCCTGGTTTTAGAGGAGTGCGAGGCTTGGTAGATATGTGGGAAGCTGCTATGCGTGCATAGCGTCCAGTCATCCTGAAGTAGGTGGGTCTCCTGTATAAAGACCAGATCGCTCTGAAGATCTTTAACTGTCTTCCAGAGTGAGTGTCTTTTAACTGGGTGGTTCAACCCATTAACGTTCAGTGAGAGAAGCGAGAGTGGCATTGTGACGTCTGGTGTATTGATGTGCGGCAAAAACTTACAGTCAGACGTATCACACAGATATCCAGGCGCGGAGGGACAGCCTGTAGTGGTCGCTCGGAGGAGGCCTCAAGGAGACCTGCAGTATTGTCAGTGGAGCTGTGAAACAAAACAATGTGTCAGAATACTGTTAGAGTTTATGACATCTAGGGGTATGTAGTAGCCAAAGGAGCAGTAGGTAATCAAAAAATGCACACTGACAGGTGAGATCGGGTATGTAGCAAGTTGATCTATAAACCAAAAACCAGAAAAAAGGAAAAAAAAGGAGAAAACGATGTCAGAAGATGTATCGTCTTGGCGGTACACCAATACAGAGGGCGAGCAAATTGCTCAAAAATAAAACCTCTACTCGGGGTTCACGAGAGTCCAAACACGGGCGAACAGCAGCAAGAAGAACAAGAAATAACGTCCGAAAACGATCATCAAAACCGATCATCAAAACCCAGGGGAACGGGTAGGACAATGTAATAAGCCTGTAGGATAATCTATACAGCCACATTAGGACATCTCAACGGAGGGCATCTCTGGGGCATTTTGGGTCGTGGTTTTGTTGGCCCTCTGGGGAAGGGGAGCAGGTGCATCTGTAATAATGCCCCAGGCCCGGAGCAATTTGAGGCCCTTCTCTAGATCTTTGATCGTGTAGGATTTATCCTCTTTGGTGATAAGTAGTGTTGCCGGGTATCTCCACTTGTATTGTATTTTGTGGTTTAGCAGACCCTTGGTCACCGGGTTGAGTTGTCTGCGAAGTTGCAAAGTATACTTGGAGAGGTCAGGGAGAAGTGGCACGTTAGTGAAAGGAGACAGGAGGGGTTTCCTGGATTTGAGGCTCATCATCAAAGTTTCTTTAATGTGAAAGAAATGTACTCTCATCAGAATGTCTCTAGGGATTGAAGCGGCTAAGTGGGATGGTTTAGCAATTCTGTGAATTCTATCGATCAGGAGGTCTCTGGGGGAAGCCTCAGGTAGAATCAGGTGCATGAGTTCTCTCGCATATTTAGACAGATCAGCAGGCAAGATAGATTCAGGTACACCTCTTATTTTGATATTATTTCTACGAGATCTGTCCTCGAGGTCTGCTAGCTTAGAACGCATCCATGCCTGATCCTCTTTAATGTCTTCACACATATCTATGACCCCATTTACCGTGGAGGCGCAATCAGACAAATTTTCTTCTATGTGTGTCACTCTATTGTCTAGGGAGTGAATATCTGCAGTAACTCTGTGGAACATAGATGAGAGGTCAGACATCAGTGAGGTTTGTAGGGACAACAGCATGTCCTTTAAAGTGGAATCGAGTACAGGCTGACCCGAGGTAGGGAATGACGCCATAGAGGAATGCAAGGCCTGGTTCGACGTGAGGGGATTGTAAGCCGGGGCCTCGATTTCTGCGCGTGCCGCGCGACGTGATGGCGTATCCAGCCGCATTTTCGCTTTTGCCGGGCTGCTTGTGAGCGGGTCACCTCCGTAGGGGTGATCCAGTAGCTCGGGGGACACTGGAGAGGATAGTTCTGTCACAGGTAGATCTGTGTGCGAGCGCCGCAGCGCGGCATGGTCGGCGCCATCTTGGGAAGCACTAACCTTCTCTGCTGGCTTGAAGGCAAAGGCCGTGAGTTTTTGGGGTTTGTAGTCCGAAAACCTCTTCCACGATGCTACCTCCATAATCCTGGGGTTTCACTGCGATGATGTGGCCGTGTAGCAGGAGTCTAAGCAGGCTGTCGTCGTGATAGTTTTCCCCTGGGTAGACGAGCGAGGTGATCAGGCTGCTGCTTCCATCGCCGGTCGGCCACGCCCCCCCAGAACACAGCCTTTTGAATGTATGTCACTGTATGTACATATGCTGTTCTCCAAGCTTGTAGTACTATATGCTTGTTTATATATTAAATACTTCTTTTTGAAATGAATACGGATTCAGCAGTCAACTTTACTGAAAGTCCTTAAGTTTTGGACTCTCACTCCCCATCAGAATCAATTATTGTTCTGGCCAATGAAATGAATGACAAAGAGCTTAAAGCCTGTAAATGAGCCTAAACGCTCGTACAGACGTTAGACACTTTTACAAGCATCAGGCATTTTTTTCTGGCAAAAGGCTGCTGCCAAGAGAAGGATGTTTTTAAAATCTCCTGTGTCCATGAGGCCTTATAGCTAATCATTCACACAGCACACAAGGTGCTCTATGGCTTTATTACCACGTGCTGTTATGTGCTGACTTAGCTGTGGCTGTACTGTGCTATACAGTAATCTGTAACACACAGTACACCCATAAAGTAACAAAGTCAGCACACAACAGCACGTGGCACACTGTGATAGAGCCATAGAGCACCTTGCGTGCTGTGTGAATGATTATCATAAGGCGCTGTGAGGATATAGATGATTCTGCTAAGATTACAGTGATTACAACTTCACTCACTGTGTGCTGCCTGATGCATACTGCGCTACCCTCTGCCGCAAGGATTCGTTTTGCCGTTCTCTCCCTGTCAGCTCTCTCATATAAGTCCTTTACAGAGCAGACCAGGTAAATCACTGTATGGATCACTCCGCCAAGCACCAGGGAAGAGCAGCCAGATCTATAGAGCATGTGGCTGGGCGCAGGTTTTTGTACCTCTGCCCGAAAATGGAAAAATAGTCCCTCCCCAGCACTCAACTCCTGAGCCCCTCTGTTCACCCGAAGGGGCCCAGGAAAATATATTTATACACTCCCTAAGCCAGTAGGATGTCAATGTTGTTTATTCAGCCCAACTTTGTGGGTTTGAATAAAATGCACTATAAAGCTGTCTGGGTCCCCCTGATGAGCTGATAGGGCCGGGCCCGGTACAACAGGGCTGGTTGTACTGCACTATCAGCGCCCTTGGACAGTCATGCCTGACACCCATGTCACTCACCGACCAGCCAGCTGTCCCTGTACACGTTCTGTTCGAATTCTGCAGGGATGTTGCTTTGTTGGTATATGTAGCTGTTGTGGCTGGCACCTGGGTGTTCAGCATGGACGTGCCATATGAGGCATTGGTCATCAGCTATCACCTGTACTTTGATGGAATGCCACTGCTTAACATTGTGGTATATGTGCTCTGTGGCACGGGAGGGGGGGCGTAGGGCCACATGTGTGCAATCAATGGCCCCGATGGTGCGTGGGAATCTGGCAATTCTGTAGAAATCCTGCATTGCCTTCTGCCGCAGATGCTCATGGGTGGGTTTGATGATGTGGTGGGACATGCATGTGAGGATTGCAGGGACAACCTGGTGCACACATCTGCTCATGATGGATTGTGACATCCCAGCCACCACTCCACTTGTACGCTGAAACGAACCACTGGCAAGCAGTGTTGCCAGTATCTTGACCAGTGACTGCACTGCATGTGAGCGGTGTGTCTGGCTGGTGATTTCATCATGCAGGGTTGTGGTTATTTCCAGGATGGCATTAGGGCTGAATCTGAAGATGCAATACACCTCCAATTCCCCCATGCCAAAGACTTTCATGCGCTTTCGGTATATCCTCTCCTGTGCCCTTCTCCGTGCCTGTGGACACAGTAGTGCTTGGTGGCATGGTGGCATCCAGATGTGTTGTCCTGCAAGTGGGGTTTCTCAGCTCGTCCGTAACAGTGCTGCTGCAGCTGCTGTCTGGCTGACCTGTGCACATCTGTTGCTGAGTTACACCTGCTTTATGGGGAATAACTTTGCATCGGATGTACAACTTACGCGCGGTGCGCTTAGCCAGTGTCGGGCGCAAGTACGTTCGTGAATCGCTGTATCTCCCTCATTTGCATATTTGAATACAAAATCAATGGGTGCGCCAGATGCGTCCAGTGTAAATATGCGCCTACCATACGCCGGCGTAGGCAAGTTACGTCGGACAAATGAAACCTATTTTCAGGTGTATCTAGTTTTGTGGTCACGGCACACAGATACGGCGGCGCATATTTACACTTACACGGCGCATCTCGAGATACGTCGGCGTAAGTGCTTTGTGAATCCGGGCCATACTCGATAATTAATAAAGTCAAATTATTTACTTGTTAATTTGGTGGGAGATATTTTATACTTCGGTAAGAAAGCCCCATAAATTAATGAACTCAGGAAAAGACTATGGTATGCATTAAAATTCTGAACTGAGTTCATCAAATTACCATAAGGTTGTAGGCACTAATTAAAAGAGATATAGCATTAGGATCTAAATAGAGATCTTGTACCATACTCACAACACTGTGATAGGGGAGAGGAGAGCTGCGGACTGTCTGTGTATTTCCCCCGCTCACCCCCTCCCCTTTCTCCTGTCAGCCAAAGAGTGAACGGCTCTAATCGGGGTCGCCGCCCACTCAGATAAGAGCGCACGCTCTGACCTCCCTCCACGCTCTCATATGTGTGTTAGTGGAGACACCCTGACCTAGAAGAGGTGAGTGATCTGTGTTTCAAGAAAACACCCTGTGCACAGACACCCGACATCATTGTCACCCTCCTCCTCAGACTAGGGTGACCACGTGTCCCGGATTGCCCAGGACAGTCCTGCATTTTCCCCGCACAATCACCATTCTGGTTTAAGGGAAAAGCAGCATGGCGTGGAAAGGAACAGGATAGAAAAGGAGGCTGCAAATAAGGATGGAAAAAGGGGGCTTTTGATTGATTGTCAAGTCTTCTGGAAATATGGTTCCCATTCTCTGGCAATGTTGTGTGCGTCTTTTCTTATTTTGCCTTCTTTCTTGAAGGGATCCGGTCTCTTGTGGTAAGTAGTGTTGCTCACGAATATTCGCATTGCGAATATTCGGATCGAATATTGCATATTCGAGTAATCGCGCAATATCTCGAATATTGCAGTGAATATTCGCAATTCCGAATATTCGGATTTTTCTAAATTTATTTTTAAAACAGATCACATCCAAGTGATCTCCATCGACGTCTAAAAGCATTGCTGGTATGATTAGAGAGAGACCCTGGGCCGAGTAGCTGATGCGATTATTTTATGTTGCCGAAAATTCGCATTGCGAATTTTCGGCAACATAAAAGAATCGCATCAGCTACTCGGCCCTTCTTTTGCATCAGAGCCAATCAGAATAACTCGAATATTCGGCAAACGGAATATTGCGCGATTATCTTCTCCGCCCTTCTTTTGCATCAGAGCCAATCAGAATAACTCGAATATTCGGCAAAAGGAGTATTGCGCGATATTCCTTTTGCCGGATATTCGAGTATTCTGATTGGCTCTGATGCAAAAGAATGGCGGAGAAGATAATCGCGCAATAGGAATATTGCGCGATTATCTTCTCCGCCCTTCTTTTGCCCCCTTATTCTCCTTTCTTTTAAGTAGAGTTAGTGTAGAGTTAGGGCCAGATTCTCAAATATTTTCGGCGGCGTAGCGTAAGCCATTTACACTACGCCGCCGCTGCGTACTAGAGCAAGTGCTTTATTCTCTAAGCACTTGCTCCGTAGGTTTCGCCTGCGTCGCGTAAATCGCGCAGCGTAAACCCGCGCAATTCAAATGGGGCGGCTTGTATTTAAATTAAGTGCGCCCCCGCGTCGAACGAACTGCGCATGCTCCAGCTCACGTCGGAAAGCGTCGTTGAAACCGACGTCAAAACGACGTGAGCGTCATTTACGCAAGTCCCTATTCACGAACGAGTTAGTAAAACGACGTAAGCGACGGAAAAAGCCGAGGCTGACCCGACGCCATACTTAACATGGCGTCCGACGGGACACGACGGCATCCGACGGGACCTCGTAAGGTTACTCCACATAGAAGCTGGGGTAACCTTACGAGTTCGTAAACGACGTACGCGACGACGGGGCGGCGTAAAAGCGATCGAGAATCGGCGTACTACTTCATTTGCATATGCAAATGAAAAAACAACGTAAAGGCCACCTAGTGGCCGGAGTTGTCATTACATCTACGATCTGAAAGTGTAATTGTATTACACTTGTCGGATGTAGAAGCGTATCTATGCAAAAGTGATGCTCAGCATCACACGCATAAATACGAGTCAAAAAAAAAGGCGATACGACGGGGTATCTGAGATACTCCGTCGTAATGCCTCTGAGAATCTGGCCCTTAGTGTTTAGTGCATATTAGTTTAGTAATACAGGAAATGATCTCCGTTTATGAGAATTTCGCAATCATTTTCGCATTAGCAAAATTGCGCATTAGCGAAATTTCGCAATTTTTTTTTTGGATAAAATATCACGAATATTCGTTATAAGCGAATATTCGCGAATATTCTTCTAAATATTCGCGCAATATCGCAAAATCGAATATGGCGTATTCCGCTCAACTAGTGGTAAGCTTGCTTGCGCCAGTATTTTGCACCCATACATGTGAACTGATATTGTGTAATATATTGTTTATGAATTACCATGCATACTTTATCAACAAAAAATTATATTGTGCTGTCATATATGCACCTATATTTACTATTTTTTTTGTTTCCATCCTTTGTATATTTTTTGTTTCTTAAAGCGGATGGTTCACCAAAAAACAAATATTAAAAGCCAGCAGCAACAAATACTGCAGCTGCTGACTTTTAATATTAGGACACTTACCTGTCCTGGAGTCCAGCGGCGTCCGCAGCAGAGGATGAGCGATCGCTCATCACCCTGCTGCTCCCCCCTCCATCCACGGTGAGGGAACCAGGAAGTGAAGCGCTCCGGCTTCACTGCCCGGTTCCCTGCGATTGGCTCCCGCTGTGTGCTGGGAGCCGAGAGTTCCCAGCATACAACGGGAAAAGCCCGTCTTTTGCCCGAGACTGCGGGCCGGAAGTGGGTGCGGATACCTGTCTTTAGACAGGTATCTGCACCCCCTCCCCCCTGAAAGGTGTCAAATGTGACACCGGAGGGGGGGAGGGTTCCGATCAGCGGATCTTCACTTTAGGGTGGAGATCCGCTTTAATATTTTGTAGTATTGCCTGTTCAAGCTCCTGAAGAAGCTCTATTTGGAGCAAAACATGTCGAGCGAGTCAATACTACAACAGGTCTTCTCACATCTTTGAAGTTCAACAACCTCAATACTATTGGATGTTTTTTATATATTTATTGTTAACAAATAAAATTATTTTTCTGTACTACTTTTGTGTTATTACACTCTATTAAAACGGTTCAAAAGTCCCCAGGGTCTTTTGGTACCCTTTCCTCCTATCCTGTTACAAGACCAATCACTGTTTGTCTGGTGTGATTAGACCCCATAGAACCATTCTGGGGGTTTCTCCTGGATTCTATCCTCACTACACATACAATGTTATATGTACATGTACCCCAACATGTGTACAATCAGGAGGAAATATTTCCATTTCTCTGCAACTAATATTTTATTTTTTATGAGAGATAAAATAGATTCCTCTGATCTCTGACATAAATCAATGTCTGGCAGACAGTTGGGGGGTCTTCTCACTGCATCGGCCTCGTCCCCTGCTGGGCTTGTAGATGAAATGACTAGGACTTCTCTTTGAGGCTTAGTGAGGTGACAATTTTATATCTACAAGGATGGGGGGATTTTATTGTCATCTAGGGGTCACTTCTGGTCTAGAGACTCGCTCTGTCCTTCCACATTCTAATTGAGGACCATCTGTCTATGATTGGTCACTGAATGAAGAGAATACGGAGTCCTGTGTGTCTTCTGGTCCATTTCAGGTCTGAATTCAGCTTAAAATTTGGCTTAAAATCGGACCTGAAATGGTGAATAGAGACGCACCGGACCCCCTGCTGTGACCTCCAGTGTGACCCCAGCCAAAGTCTGATCTCTGATAGTCAGTGGAGGGGGAGGGGATGAAAGCCAATAACAGTGAGTGACCTGAAGGACTATGATGGGAACTCCCAGTGTAACCGGCCAATCAGAAGATTTATAGCAGAATCCTGCAGAATATTATATCATCTCGGCCTTTTGGCTAAGATCAAGTGTAGTATCTGTTCTTATCAGTTGCCAATAGGTGGTGCTAAACCGACTGTCCCCAGTACTCGGCGAGGGGGAAAGGGATGGCAGTCGGTGGACGCTAAGCCTGTTGGCGTAGAGGCGAAAGCCTTCTGATCGGGGCAGAGAGGCATGAGTTTGAAGCTGAAGGGCTGGGCCCCTAGCCTTTGGCCTGGATCCGGTGGTGTCTGCCCCAGTCAGTTGTTCGGCGAGGGAACCTTTGCTAATCCTTTCAGGGAGAGGCGGGTAGTACTTCCCGAATGTAATTAGGTGGGAGAGATGGGGGTTGTGGGTAGTAGTTGGCTGCGGCTGGCTCTCCCCAACCTCTTCTCCCACCTTCCTGGCTGGGAAGGGTGCTGCTGGTCTGGACCGGGGGTCAGGGTCCGTTGAAAAGCCTGTGGAGATAGTGCCCCTGGAGTGGCAGTCCAGGGGTGCCATACATTGCATGAGTGTTGAGGGGCACTCAACGTGTGGCACCTTAGGTCACATATCTCCACACACACCTTTTTAGCACCTGCCTCTAGGGCCGAGCCTTTTGGCTAGGACCAGAGGAATTTTTGTTCCTGGCCGGAGGGCCGGCCATTGTATTGCACAATGGCCACTTTCCACTCACCATTCCCACCTTCCTTTTCCCCCACTTTCTTTTTTATGTTACCCCCTGTTTGTCTTGTTTGTCACTTTTTTTGGTTGAGCACGTTATGTGTGGCGAGTAGGGTGCTGGTCCTCGGGCTGGCTCTGAAAGTCTTGGGAGTAGGTGGACATGGCCTTCTGGTTTAGTTCACCTGCTCTCATGGGGTCTCCCTTCGGGGGAGCCTCACCGAGGAGGGTTCTGTCTCGGCAGTCCCTCCGAGGATGTTTGGCCATGTGGCTTCGGCTGCATGGGCCATAGTGGGGTCCTAGTGGTTTCGGCTGCTAGGACTCTAATAACTCTTTTCCCTGTCTGGAGCCTAACGCCCCGGGGGATCAGAGCTGGGTCCTTTGCGGAGGACCAATTGACGATGGCACCCATCGCAGTTTTTTGTGTTTCACTCTTTATGTGTGTGCACATTTTTTCCTGCACCGGGTGAAGTTTTTGGGTTGTGTTTTGCACGCCACAGGCTTTTCAATAGAAAAAAAAATAAAAAATGAATTGGATATCACTCACCTCAGCCTCTGCAGAGTACAGCCAGGATCTCTGAGCCCCTCACATAGAAGTTTAATTCCAGAGTCTTCCAGATTGTTCCCTGATAAATCCAGTGTGGTGAGGGATCGATTATTGATAAGAATGGATCGGAGATCATCCCAGCCGGAGGAAGTCACACCACATCTATACAACCTGCAGAGACAAATCCAGACACATGATATTATATTATAAGATGAATATGAGGAATTATTCCCATTTAGTGAGAAGTAACATCACATCACTAGAGTGGAATATCAGGATATACAGAATGTTATACAGAGGAAAGATCTTCTTATTAGGGAAGATGATAAAGGTGAAGCTGTTGTAGTACTTATGTCTACACAGTATAAAGAGGGGGCGCTGTGACAGCTCAGTCACCCCCTTATGTACCCCAGTGGTGTCACTAGGGTTGGTGTCACCCGGTGAAGTAAATCATGGTGTCACCCCTCCTCCACCAAGTATTGTCCAGCCTCAGTACAGACCCCCATCTCCACTAAGAATATACCCCCTCCCTTAGTACAGCCCCTTTCTACACAAACTATAGTTACCCCTTAGTATAGGCCCCCCACTCCACTAAGTATAGACCACCCCTCCCTCAGGACAGACCCCCCTTTGCCACCAAGTATAGTCCCCCCCACTACAGACCACCCTTCCTCAGTATAGACTCCCCTCCACTGAGTACAGACCCCCTCCCTCAGTCCGGACCCCCTCCCTTAGTATACACCCACCTTTTTCCTAAGTATCGCCCACCCCCCTCCTTTAGTCTAGATCCCTGCTCCGCTAAGTACACTTACACCTAATGGAGTTCCTCCACTAAGTACCGACCCCTCTCCATTAGTACAGACCCCCTCCACTAAGTACCAACCCCCTCCCTTGGTACAGCCCCCCTTCACTAAGTACAGACCCCCTCAGTACAGACTTCCTGCACTAAGTACAGACCCCCTTCACTAAGCCAAGTCCCCCTCAGTCTAGACCCCAACTCTTAGTACAGATCCCTTCCCTTAGTACAGACCTCCCTCAGTCCAGACCCCCCTCCACCAAGTACAGACCCCCTCCACTAAGTAAATACCCCCTCCCTCAGTCCAGACCCACCTCCACCAGTATAAACCCCCCTCCTGGAGTCCAGACCCCCACTAAGTACACACCCTCTCCACACACCCTCTCCTCAGTACAGACACCCTCTCTCAGTATAGACCACCCTTCTCTTTCAGTATAGAGCCGCCTCCCCTAAGTATAGACCTCCCCCAGTCCAGACCCCCCTCCACTGAGTAAAGATCCCCTTCCACTAAGTACAGACCCCCTCTCTTAGTACAGAAACCCTCCACTAAGTAAAGACCCCCCTTCCTCAGTCCAGACACCACTCCACCAGTATATACTCCTCTCCCTCAGTACAGATCCCCACCACCAGTATAGACCCCACTCCACTAAGTACAGACCCCCTCCCATAGTAGACCCCTTTCCTGAGTACAGATTCCCATCTCCACTAACTATAGTCCCCCTCAGTACAGACCACACTCCCTCACTATTGACCCCCCTCCCTTTGTCTACACCCCCTTTCCACTAAGTACAGACCCCCTCCCTTAGTACAGTCACCCCCTAAGTATAGACCCCCTTTCCCTAGTCCTGACCCCCCTTATACTACAAGGCCCCCATACACTAAGTACAAGGCCCCCCTTACACTAAGTAGAGACCCCCTCCCCCAGCTCAGAACCCCTATACTAAATACAAAGCCATACCTCCTAACCGTTCCAGATTCTGCTGGAATTTCCCGCGATTTGAATGATGTCCCGCAGTCCCACAATCATAGCTAATTTCCCGCAGCCCAGTGCCAGAACAAGTGACATCTGGTCACCAGATATCCGAAGTTCTCCCGTGAGGTGCGGCAGTGTTCCGCATTTGGGCTGCGGTTCCCTGACACATACCAGTTGCAGCCACCCTAACTGATCACTGGTTGCTAGGGCCGCCCCACTTGGCGTCTAACAACCAGTGATGTCACACACTCACACACTATTCCCTTGTCTCCACTGCACGGAACGGTTCGGGTCAGTAAATTTGGACCGGTTAGGATGGGACCGGTCTATTCTCGTGAGTGGACCGTCAGGGACCATTCAGGTTTTAGAAAAAATTACGGTTTTCCTCCAATCAGTGAGATGTATTTGTAGGTCCGCCCTAATGGAACCGTTCCACTTTCTCTGGACCCACATGAGAAGCAGGACCCTTGCTGGTGCCGTATGATTCGCTTTTATGGCACGCTTTCATAATGGAAACACCCAAAATAGCGAACCGTACCGAACCGATCCGCTCAGTGGAAACGAGGCAAGAGACTCCCAGAGTGAGACTGTGTCAGTGTTACCCTGGCTCCACCCACCTTTTCCTCTTCTCCGTCTCCCGCAGTCCACCACCCAGCATGCAGATACAGACAAGGTCTCTGGCTTTGAAGAGTGAATGATCGTGGAGCGGCATCTGCACTCTGGTGACTTCTCTCCCTGGGAAGATACAGTCTCAGCGTCTGAGTCTACATTCCTGCCGTGGAGGACTGAACTTAGAGAGCTGGAGACAGAGCAGCATGGACTGGTCAGACTCAGCAGCACAGCAGCAGGTCAGTGTGTGATCGCCAGGCCAGCTGTATAGCATGTCACACTTCTTTAATGTATACAAAGCAGGCTGAGTCTTCCTTCCCAATGCCCTTCCACCAGGTGCTATTCCTACCCCATATCTAATTACCCTGATTATTTCTATATACACTGAGTGCACACTGATATCTGTATACTGAGTGTCACTTGGTGTACAGATATGACAGATATCAGTGTCAGAGGTACTAGCATTCTGTGTACAGAGATCAGTGTTATATATATTGGGAATAGCACTTAGTGACTACTATTTACTATGTATAACACTGACATCTGTACACGAAATGCCACTCCATGTACAGATGTCAGTGTTATATAAAGGGAATAGCACTCAGTGTACAGATATAAAGATACCGTTTGGGCACCTGGGCACTGCTCAAGGGTCCAGGGAACAGTGGTGGTGCATCCATATGGACGCCGCCCCCTCTCTCCAGCCACCCCCCTCTATGACCAATGGATAGATTCATGCATTGCATGAATCTATCCATGGTCCCCACTGTCACCACCCATTCAGGCACCAGGCACCCTTTTTGGGCGCCGGCACCTGAATTACAACAATGGGGTGTTTTTGAAGCACCTGATTAGAGCCACAGACTCTAATAGGCTTCAAAATAGGTGAACTGCGAGCGCCATGCTTGGTGCTCGCAGTTCACCCAGGTGTGTTAGGAAAGCAAATATTCATAACACTGAACTGCCTCTCCATCAATCAGGTGCTGGGTCTGTTATTCGTCACCTGATTGGCAGAAATGACAGGCGCTGCTATTGGATGCCTATCAGTAGAAAAGAACGAGAGATGAGGATGGGAGGAGACACATGAAGGACCCCGCTCTTCACCATCACCCACTGCCCCACCATGACGGGATAAGTGCCTGGCAGACGGCGATCAGGCGGGGGGGGTCACACTGGTGGCATTCAATGGCACAGTGGCAGCATTTGATGGGGCACAGTGGCAGCATTTGATGGGGCACAGTGGCAGCATTTGATGGGGCACAGTAGCCGCATTTGAAAGGGCACAGAGGCAGTGTTTGATTTGCACCGTGGCAGCGTTTGATGGGCACAATTGATGTTTTTTTTTTTTTCAGTTTGTGCCCCCCTAAAACTTTTGAGCACCAGCCGCCACGAGAGGCACCTGTCCCAGGCTTCACTCATCCTTGGAGGGGGCAGTCTGCACAGCTGAGGACAGTGTACATGCTTGGGGTGCACAGGTCCTTGACAGGTGAGCTTGCCCACAGTCCTATGCTGCTCTGCTCATATGCGCTCTCTCTCTCACCTCTCTCTCTCACCTCTCTCTTACCTTTGTCTCACCTCCCTCTCTCTCACCTCTCTCTCACCTCTCTCTCTCGCCTCTCTCTTACCTTTGTCTCACCTCTCACTGCTCTCTCACCTCTCTCTCACACCTCTTTCTCATCTCTCTCTCATCTCTCTTACCTTTGTCTCACCTCTCTCTCTCTCACCTCTCTCATATCTCTCATCCCTCTCTCACCTCTCTCATCCCTCTCTCATCTCTCTCATCCCTCTCTCTTAATCACCTCTCTCTCTCTTACATTTGTCTCACCTCTCTCTCATCTCTCTCTTGTCTCTCTCACACTCATTCTCTCTCACACTATCTCACACCCTCTCTCTCACACCCTTTCTCTCACACCCTCTCTCTCACACCCTCTCTCTTTCTCTCACCTCACTCTCTCTCTCTCTCACACCTCACTCTCTCACCCCACTCTCTATCTCTCTCTCTGTCTCTCTCTCACCTCTCTCTGTCTCTCTCTCTATCACTTTCCCTCTCTCTCTCTATCACCTTCCCTCTCTCTCTCACTTTCCCTCTCTCTCTCTATCACCTTCCCTCTCTCTCTCTCTATCACATGCCCTCTCTCTCTCTATCACCTTCCCTCTCTTTCTCTATCTCTCTCTATCTTACACAGCTGTCAGACAAAGTCCTGCCTCTTTAGCCAGCTCCTCTGATAGTCAGCACAGGGGTATAGGGGGTGTGGTGTTATATAGGAGTACAGGGGGTATAGGGGGTCTGGTGTTATTTACAAGTACAGGGGGGGTCTGGTGTTATCTAGAAGTACAGGGGGGTCTGGTGTTATCTAGGAGTACAGGGGGGTCTGGTGTTATCTAGGAGTACAGGGGGGTCTGGTGTTATCTAGGAGTACAGGGGGTATAGGGAGGGAGTCTGGTGTTATCTAGGAGTACAGGGGGTATAGGGAGGTCTGGTGTTATCTAGGAGTATAGAAGGTATGTGTTTGTGTGACTCCAGCTTGTGGCACAGCAATCAATGTATATTGTATAGGTACAAGGAAGTCCCAGGTTTTGTTTAACTGTGCCTCTTTTGCCCCCACCACTGTTTGGTCACACCCACTTTTTGCTGCGGTGCACACAGCCCGCTGCAGGTCACTATTTCTCTAAAATGTCCCTCATTCTCAAGTTCCAAAGTTAGGAGGTGTGACAAAGCCCCCTTACACCAAGTATAGACACCCCTCCAAGTCCCTCCTCCATCTATGAAAGTACAGTACAAACCTTAGCTCGGCATACACAGCAGTGTCCCTCCTCTGGTCTGTGTATATGTAGACAGCCAAGGAGGGGGAGGTAACCACCACCTATCACACCTCACCTCAGGCTCAGACCAGCAGTGGACATCCCATCGTAAGCTGTCACCCTTCCCTCCCTCCTACCTGTTGCAGCACTCACACCCGTGCCGGGCGGCAGCTGGAGAGGAGAAGAGGATAGCGCACAGCCGCGCCGCCTGGGTGGAGATTGTGACATCATCATGTCTGTGAGATGTCACTGGCTCAGCAGAGAAGTAGGGAGGAGGAAGAAGCACACATGCCAGGCACGGCTGCGGCGCTGGAGGTGTTATTCCAGAAGGGTCAGCGGCAAAAAAAAAAAAATGCCAGGGCTTTTTTCACCCTCAGGAGAGTCAGGATGGTGTCACCCCTCTAGCGGGTGTCAAGCGTACCGCACCCGCCTAGCAATGCCATTGATGTACCCAGTTATTAGGCAGGACCTCACACAGTGTCTCATACAGGGGCTTCTGAAATTGATAGATAAATGAAAGGATATGGGGGGGTTTATGAAATAAAACAGCAGGATTTCTGATGGTGGATACCCCAGTGACCCCCAATATTCCATCACCTTCCTAAAGTCCACAAATCAGGAGTTCCCATTGAAGATCACCGGATTGTGGTAAGAATAGGATCCTGTAACGGCTACCCATGTAGGGAGAGAGTATCAGCCGTTGGAGATGTCCTTTTCCCTGGCAAGTTGCTATGCAAGTAAGTCCAGTATAAGCTCATCCACGAGAGCCAGAGAGAGAGTCAGGTGAAGTTGTATGAAACAGAAGAAACATCCCATTGCATGCCCTCCTAAGAACGAGACGGTGCTACGTTTGAAGGGTCAAGTATCTCAGCTTTAATGGTACATTTCTTGGTTTATATCTTAGTTACAAACTGGTGAGTGCTCAAGGAACAATGAAAGTCTCCGCCCCCTCCCTCCACAGGGGGGCCCCAAGTTAGACACACTGGCACCAGGCTAAGGAAACCACCTTTCTTTCTCAATAGACTTCAATCACAGATAATCCCATCAGTAGATAAGCATTGCGGCACCGCAAAGCCTGACAAGTTCTTCTGAACACAAATGACATGCTAATTCAATACACAGACAGGAGACTATTAATTTGTAATACAATACACAAAAGAGAGAAGAGACATTTAGCATTCAGCAGTGAAAGACTCACTCTACAATTAACCTTCTAAATTCAGAACTAACAAACCCAAAACAGCCCTCCAGATATCTCAGGATATAATGTGGATAATCCATATCTCAGGTAGTCCCAGATATCATTCATCCTATTGTAACATGTCCTTTGGTTCTTTGTATGTCCCACTGCATGATTATTATAGATGTACAGGCAGAATACATAGTTCCGTTACACTGCTCCCCTTTTGTGGAACACTCCGGCAGACCCGGATTGATTCTTTTCGGGTCAACTTGGGGATGTCCGATCTGCTGTAAGGGTATAAGTTCCGTTTGCCTGGACAGTCCATCGGCATTGCCATTAAATCTGCCAGGTCGGTAGCTGATGGTGAAGGTGAATAATGGAATTCAGTTCTGGAACAGTCACTTGCTTTGCTCTCTCAATGGCTCCTAAAACCTGTTGCTGATGCTCTTGGGAGAGATAAGGCACCACCTGAGCGCAGATCCCGTTTAACCTTTTGACAATTTCAGCATGTTTGTGCATTTCAATGTTCAAGCCATGGGACATCTCATAATACATGACGTAGTGTCGTTGCATCTCCGATTTCTCACTGGCCAACTTGTCACATTCCCATTTTAGACTGTGATATTGGGCCGGATCTACAGTACATGTCGGGGAAGATAGTCTTACCCGGGTCTCAGCAGCAAGCGAGTTGGTTCCAGCAACGCAGGTTGGGGCACAGGTAGTCACTGTGTGGGCTTCAGCGGGGCACATCGGGGCGTACGCAGAAACAAGGGGGGCCAAATCATTCCCCAGTAGGACATCTGCTGGCAAATCCTTCATCACCCCCACATTCACATGTGCCGAACCAACCCCCCAATCCAGGTGAACCCGGGCAACGGGTAGCCGGAAGACGGTTCCTCCCGCTACTCTTACGGCTACAGTGTCTCCGGTGTGCTGGCTCTCTGGGATGAGTTTCTTCTGTAGCAGTGTCATTGTGGCCCCAGTATCACGTAACCCGTTGGCTGCCTTTCCATTGACCCAGACAGTCTGCCTGTGTTGCTGCCTGTTGTCCTGGTTGGCTGCTTGTATCGGATATGCCTCATGCAGAACACCCCAATGTTCTACCTCCCCAACGCCGTGGGCCGCAGGCATGGATGTGTGGGGGTTCCCCCTTTCTGGCTGTCTCCATGACTGTGACTGCCTGGGTGGATTTAATGAACAGTCTGACTTTTTGTGCCCTGGTTGTTTTTGAATCAGAGCGATAGTAGCCTCGGTATCTCTAAGCCTTGTGCTACTTGTCCATTCACCCGTACCTCCTGACGGTGATGCTGACGGTTATCTGGAGAGGCCGTTTGTATTGGGTCTGCCTCATACAAAATTCCCAGACATTCCTCAGGGCCCACCTCAGTCTCTAGGCAGTGGGCCGCAGAGGGCCGTGATGGAGTGACCTCTGTGTTGGGTGTTGGGCGTCTCCAGTTGTTATCTGTAGCTCTCAAAGGACAAAAACGAGCAATATGTCCCGAGTTGCTGCAGTGATGGCACGTCACCCTAGACGAATCCCGGGGGTAGTTATTGGGTCCCTGAGGACGTGGTGGTCCTGGTGGGACTGGAGCCCGAAACTCTGGGCGTGGGGTGCCGGTTGGAGTACACGGTTCTACCTCATGAGCCAGCCGTGTAGTACCCTGGCTTACTTTCCTTGTTTCCGCGTACTCATCTGCTAGCCGCGCCGCCTCATTTAAGTTAGCGGGACGGCGATCTCGTACCCAGTCCTGTATGTCTGCGGCCAGGTCTTGGAAGAAATGTTCCATTAGGAATAGCTGCAATACTTTCTCCCCGGTGTTGGCCTTGCACCCTTGGACCCAATGGGATGCCACCCTTTGTAACTGGTTGGCCCATTCCATGTGGGAGTCCACAGCCTTTTTCTTGGATTCCCGGAAGCGATGGCGGTAGGTTTCTGGGGTTACGGCATATCGGGTTAACAGCGCCTTTTTCACTTGCTGATATTGTAAAATATCCTCTGGAGCAAGAGCCCGAAACGCTTCATTGGCTTTGCCCAACAATTTCCCAGACAAAATAGTGACACATTGGTCTGGTGGTACCTGGTGTAGTGAGCACTGCCTCTCAAAATCCGCCAAATATCCATCTATTTCCTCCTCACTTTCTACAAAAGCTTTAAATGCAGTGAATGGTATTTTCTTTCCTGTAGCAGCGGGTGGGGAAGTAGGAGCTGCGTGTGTAATGGGTTGTCTAGCTCTTACCAGTTCCAGTTCTTGTCCCCTCTTGGTTTGAATCTCCTCTCTTGCTTCCCGGAACAGCTGGTTTATTAGTTCCGTGGACGTTTCTGGATACAAGGATAATCTCCGCTGTACAATATCCGTAATTACATCTTCCTCGCTGACAGGTGCTAGAGGCTCCGCTCCTTCCATGGATCCATCCATTTGGTCCAGCTCCAGCAGATCCGCTATCAGCTCCCTCCGTCGTCTGTTACTGGCACTCCTACCACGACTCTCCAATAAATCTTTTAGTGTGGTTCTTTTCAGCCTGGCGTACTGGGACTCCATTCAGAACTTGCTCCTTGGATAAAAGGACCATCCCACCGCTGCCAACCAATGTAACGGCTACCCATGTAGGGAGAGGGTATCAGCAGTTGGAGACGTCCTTTTCCCTGGCAAGTTGCTATGCAAGTAAGTCCGATATAAGCTCATCCATGAGCCAAAGGGAGAGTCAGGTCCAGTTGTAAGAAACAGAAGAAATATCCCATCGCATGCCCTCCTAAGAACGAGACGGTGCTACGTTTGGAAGGGTCAAGTACATCAGCTTTAATGGTACATTTCTTGGTTTATATCTTAGTTACAAACTGGTGAGTGCTCAAGGAACAATGAAAGTCTCCGCCCCCTCTGTCCACAGGGGGGCCCCAAGTTAGACACACTGGCACCAGGCTAAAGAAACCACATTCCTTTCTCAATAGACTTCAATCACAGCTAATCCCATCAGTAGATAAGCATTTCGGCACCGCAAAGCCTGACAAGTTTTTCTGAACACAAATGACATGCTAATTCAATACACAGACAGGAGACTGGTAATTTGTAATACAATACACAAAAGAGAGAAGAGACATTTGGAATTCAGCAGTGAAAGAGTCACTCTACAATTAAACTTCTAAACTCAGAACTAACTGTTAGCATACAAGGTTTGTATTATATGAGCAACATCTACTAAATGTCATTACTGTGTGCCTATTACATTATATGATCACTAGATGGCAGTGTTACGTTTGCTAGTTCATGTTTTGTCCATGCACAAAAAGTAATAAAGTTCCTGTTCCTGCTTCCACAAGCTTCAGACTGTCTGCCTGTAATTTGTTTAGCTCCAAAAGTTTATGTCTAACAGGTTATGGGCCCAGAGCATGTTACAGAAGCCCAGGATATAATACAGATTACCCCTGGATATAGCCAGATACAGTGAGCTAGAGCAATTGAGTGCAGAAGACAGCAACAGAAAGACAAACAGCAGTAATGGCAGCTGCCATCCCCTCAGCAAAGTTCTCCATTGCAAATCTGACAAATCAGAACTACCAATCTTGGAAATTCAAGATGAAAATGCTGCTTATAAGAGAAGGTACGTGGAAATGCATAAATGAACAAAGACCTGCACAGCCCACAGAGGAGTGGTTAGACAGAGATCAGAAGGCACAAAGCACAATCTCCCTGTGCATAGATGATGATCAAATCATACATATATGTAACTGTCAAACTGCTAAAGACATGTGGGAAGAGTTACAGAAAGCACATGAAAGAGTTAATCTCAGCAATAAACTGTATTTAATCAGAAAGCTCTTTCAGACTAAGCTACAGAAAGACCAGGACATGCAGGACTATATAAGACAGACCTTAGAGATGGTGGAGAGACTGCGAGGTAATGGAGAAGAGATGAAAGATTTCCATGTTGCAGCGCTATTATTAAGTGGACTTCCTGAAAGTTATGAGACACTTGTCACAGCACTAGATGCACGTCCAGATGATGATCTGACACTGGAATATGTTAAAGACAAGCTTGTGGATGAATACAAGCACAAAACTGAAAGCATGAGTACTGTGAGTGTGTGTTCAGAGACGGCTTTAAAGACAAGATACAAAAATAAACACAGTAACGTGCAGCTAGAAAAGCGGGAATGCTTTGTGTGCAAGAAACCAGGACATCTAAAAGCAGATTGTAGAATCTGGAAAGCTAGAATGCAAAAACAAAGTGCATTCCAACAAGCTAAGAATGTCATAGAAACAAAGGAGTATGCATTTGGATCCAAAAATTGTGTCACCACTGTGCAAGCATGGTGTGTGGACTCAGGCGCTACAAGTCACATGACAAATGACCGAAGTTTCTTCGCTCAGCTTGATGAAAGCAAAACAGAAGGGATAACTACAGCTAATGGACAATTCATGAAATCAGTGGGAATAGGAGATGGCTTTCTATACTGTCCTATCTCTCCAGATATCACTAAAAAGATCCATATGAGGAATGTTCTGTATGTGCCAGATCTTGAAAGCAACCTTTTGTCAGTAAAGAAACTCACTAACCAATGCAATGTAGTCACATTTCAGGGTAACAGTTGTATCATAACAAAAGGGGATTGCTTGCTTGCAAAGGCTAAAATCATAGATGAACTATATCAGTTGAACTGCAGTGAAATGGTTAAAATAGCCAAAGAGGATAAACATTCAAACTGCATCCACACTTGGCACAGACGATTGGGGCACAGAAATTCTGATACAATAAAGAAAATAGTTGAGAATAACTATGCAAGTGGTATTAAGATTAATCCATGTGATCACACAATGATTTGTACCAGCTGTATTAAAGGAAAAATGGCAAGGACACCTTTTCCCAAGCAGACAAACAGCAAAGTTCAAAAACCTCTGGACTTAATACATTCAGATCTTTGTGGTCCAATGAAAACTATGACTCCAGGAAAGAAAAAGTACTTCCTGACCTTCATTGATGATTACTCCAGATATACCACAGTATTTCTACTTCACAATAAGGATGAAGTGCCAGAGAAATTAGAAGAATATCTCGCTCAAGTAAATAATATTTTTGGCGGAATGCCCAGAGTACTACGAACAGACAATGGCTCAGAATATACAAGTGGTAAAACACAAGCCATTCTCAGGAAGCATGGAATTGTGTTCCAGACAACAGTTCCATATAACCCAAGGCAAAATGGAGTTGCAGAGAGAATGAACCGCACACTGTGTGAAAGTGGGAGGAGCATGCTATTTGATGCTGATATGCCAACTACATTCTGGGGAGAAGCTATCACAACTGCATGTTATCTTCAAAATCGTTTGTCGGGAAAAGCAACAACAAAAACTCCATATGAACTATGGAACAAAAGGAAACCAGATTTAAGACACATCAGAATTTTTGGAAGTAAAGCCTATGTACACATTCCAAAAGAAAAACGTACAAAATGGGATGCATGTGCAAAAGAAGGTGTACTTGTGGGGTACAGTGAATCTCAAAAAGGATACAGGATTTTACATCAAGACACGAACAAGGTAACAGTCAGCAGAAGTGTGATTATTGATGAAACTTCTATGTGCTCAAAGTTTGAACAACAGACACAAACTATTCAAACTGAGAAAGAATCAACATCAGTCACTCAAGAAAATAAGGAAAGTGATACAGAAATAGAAATTACTGCAGAAGAATCAAAACCTGAATCTGAACCAGAAATACCTTCAGTCAGAAAATCAACCAGAATCAATAAAGGTGTTCCAGCTGAACGTTTATCTTACATAGCTCGCAGAGCTGTTCAAACTGAACCAGGTTCATGGAAAGAGATGCAGAAACTGCCAATGCATGAGAAACAAGTACGGAATAAAGCCGCTGATGAAGAAATGACATCACTCGAAGATCTCCAGACATGGACACTTTCAGAGCTACCTCAAGGTAAACATGCCATAGGATGTAAATGGGTTTTTAAAACCAAATGTAACTCTGAAGGGAAAGTCTGTCGGTACAAGGCAAGGCTGGTTGTTAAAGATTACTCACAGAAGTTCGGTGAGGACTATGAAGCTACTTTTGCTCCAGTTGCTAAACAAAGTACTTTCAGAACACTAATGACAGTGGCTGCCATGCGTACAATGATTGTGAAACATCACAATATTAAGACAGCTTTTCTTAATGGTGATATTGAAGAAGAAATTTACATGTCACAGCCAGAAGGATATTTGAAAAAGGGACAAGAGCATCTTGTCTGCAAGTTGAATAAATCTCTTTATGGCCTTAAACAATCAGCTCGAGCATGGAACCTGAAGATCAATCAAGTTCTACTAAATGAAGGATTTACAAGAAGCAAAGCTGATCCATGCCTATATGCTAAACAAGTAGACACTGAGTGGATGTATCTGCTAATTTATGTAGATGACCTGATCATTGCTCACAAAAATAACAATGAAATTGCAAAGTTAACAGGAGTACTCAACAAGCACTTTGAAACTAAAGACCTAGGTGAAGTGACATATTATCTTGGAATTGACATCCAGCGTGAGAAAGATGGAAGTTTCCTGTTGAATCAGAGCGCAAAAATTGAATCTATTCTTCAGCAATTCAACATGACAGAGGTGAAAGGAGAAGCACACCTATGGACACAGCCTATCCAAAGTTAGAAGGAGAAGATGATCTTCTCACATCCAATGAACAATACAGACAAGCAGTGGGGGCACTTCTCTACATTGCAACCACTACAAGTCCAGACATTGCAGCCAGCATGTCTCTTCTTTGCAGGCGAGTTGATAAACCACGTCTAAGAGATTGGAATGCGATCAAAAGAGTTATGAGATATCTGAAACAGACAAAAGACTTAAATTTGAAACTGTCAGCAAGTGGTGATTTAAACCTCATGGGATATGTGGACTCCGATTGGGCAGGTGATCACAGCACACGCAAATCCACAAGTGGTTACTTATTAAAATTGGGAGACAGTCCTATATCATGGTCCAGCAAGAAACAGATGTCAGTGGCATTGTCCTCTACAGAAGCTGAATACATATCTGCAGCTTATGCCAGTCAAGAAGTTGTGTGGTTACAACAATTACTCAAGGATCTTGGAGAAGCAACATCAGAACCTACCGTCTTATTTGAGGATAATCAGGGTTGCATTAAGCTTGCAACAAGTGAGAAGATTAATGGAAGAACCAAGCACATCGATGTCAGACATCATTACATTCATGACTTAGTTGATCAGAAAGTGATTGAACTTGTGTATTGTGAATCGGAAAAAATGATTGCTGATGTTTTGACAAAACCACTAGCTAGAAACAGATTTGTTGATCTTAGATCAGAAATGGGATTGACATAGATAGTAGTTGTTGAGTGGGGGTGTTAGCATACAAGGTTTGTATTATATGAGCAACATCTACTAAATGTCATTACTGTGTGCCTATTACATTATATGATCACTAGATGGCAGTGTTACGTTTTCTAGTTCATGTTTTGTCCATGCACAAAAAGTAATAAAGTTCCTGTTCCTGCTTCCACGAGCTTCAGACTGTCTGCCTGTAATTTGTTTAGCTCCAAAAGTTTATGTCTAACACTAACAAACCCAAAACAGCCCTCCAGATATCTCAGGATATAATGTGGATAATCCATATCTCAGGTAGTCCCAGATATCATTCATCCTATTGTAACACGTCCTTCGGGTTCTTTGTATGTCCCACTGCATGATTAATAGATGTACAGGCAGAATACATAGTTCCGTTACAGATCCCTTATAGAGAATGCAGGGGGAGGGGTGAATATACATTTACAGCCTTTAGTGCTGAGACTTCTGGGATATATTAGAGACACAAGTACTGTATTGTTGGATATTCCACATTTACAATGGGATTCTACATTTACATGGGGGACACTTCACATTAAAGCACTTTATTCTTCCATCCCTCATTCTTTAGTGTCTCCAGCAATCAGATATCATCTCCATAGATATAGATCATATACTAGGATGTTGCAGGAATTATTACAGAGGATGGAAAGGATGAACGTTTTTTACCTTAACCACTTCAGCCCCGGAAGCACATTTTACAATTTGGCACTGCGCTGCTTTAACTGGTAATTGTGCGGTCATGCAATGTTGGACCCAAATTACATTTGCGTCTTTTTTTCCCCACAAATATAACTTTCTTTTTGTGGTATTTGATCACCTCTGGGATTTCTATGTTTTGCCATATAAATAAAAAGAGACCGAAAAGTAAAAAATATATATATATATTTTCTACTCTGTTATAAAATAAATCCAACTCAATTCAAGTCATACATTTAGGCCGAAATGTATTCAGCCACATGTCTTGGGTAACAAATAAAATTCAATACGTGTACAGTGGAAGCATGGATTACGAGCATAGTGATGGGTAAAAATCCTGCGCGGAAATGGATGAAAGGGGTTGGGCCAGGGGAGAGGGACAGGGGAAAATACACTGCAGCAAACAAAAGATAGGTCTATCCAAATGGACGAGAAAAAATGTTGAGACAAGTGATATTGTTTGCGCTGTGGTGACAGTACCTAAAAGGTAATGTGCAATAGAGGGGGAAAGGGAGAGAGTGGTGTTCCCCAGGGGATGGTGAAGTGATGGAAACAGGTGGGTCTTCTAAGTTACAAAAAATGAAATGAACATATAAAAGGCAATGTGAACAGTGATGACAATGGATGTCCGTGACAATGTCAAAATAAATCAAACATGGTGATATATGATTGGCATAATAGAACACATAATAATCTCAGTCCTGTGGACAAAGCAGAAATGCAAAAGTCCAAATGCAGCATACAGCTGAGTGCCAAAGAGGAATCGAAATACAAAGTTCCAGCAGCCAGGTGGGTGAAGATGCAGTGAAGAAATCCAAACGTGCAGCCCACACCTCTAGTGGTCCTATCAGCTTACCTCTAGGCTATCACATATAGCCAAACAGAAGGGACAGCGATATCCTGGCGGATGGATGCACTCCTACAGGGTGAGGTGGTGGACCTGGTAGGTCTCGAATCCGATGGTACATGTGAGGGACAAATAAAAAACCATATAGAGTAGTCCTGTCACCACTGGGGAGCCTCTGCTTAAAATCAAAAGGTGTGCACTTACACAGAATCTAGAGAGGGGGTGCCTATCTCCACGAGCAGCGAGCTCGTCAGAAACCTGGTGCTTCTCTGGTGCCACTGCCTGTCTTAGTACTGGTCTGCCAACGACTCAGACGATGGTATTGCGGGCAGGGAAAAGAGAAGGAAGGCACATCGCATAATACAGCAAAGGATAATTTAATAAAGCATAGCATAAATAAAACTCACATGAAACAATCTGAGGCGGTCGTACATCCACGAGCAGCGGGCTCGTCTACTGTCCGTCAGGTGTTTGCAAAGGGTCCAGTGCTCCAATGCCGACGGGTATTCGTCACACCACACTCTTCATGAAGTCTTGGCTCATGCTTGGGGATGGGGAACACTCTAACCATTCGGAAGAATCATCTTGGGAGTAGTGTTGCTCACGAATATTCGCATTGCGAATATTCGTAACGAATATTGCATATACGAGTATTCGCGAATAAATCGAATATCGCGGTGAATATTCGCTATTGCGAATATTCGTATTTTTTCAAATTTATTTTTAAAACAGATCACATCCTAGTGATCTCCATCGACGTCTAAAAGCATTGCTGGTATGATTAGAGACCCTGGGCCGAGTAGCTGAGGCGATCCTTTTATGTTGCCGAATATTCGCGAATACTTTCTCTGCCCTTCTGTGTTTTGTGTATAAAAAAATAAAAAAAATTAGCTTTAGTTTAGTCATATAAGTTTGTGTAAGTAGAGTTCGTGTTTAGTGCATATTAGTTTAGTAATCCAGGAAATGATCTCCGTTTTCGCGTGTTGACGAGAATTTCGCAATCAATTTTGCATTCGCATTAGCGAAATTTCGCAACATTTTTTGCGAATATTCGATATTAACGAATATTCTTCTATATATTCGTGAAATATGTGCGCCTACCTCACCCTTTGGCATTGTGCTGTGGCTGCTTTTGCCTCATCTGACTGATGTCCCACGTCTCTTTGTCCTTGGCTCTCCTCATTCATTGGTCCCACTTCAACTCTGGGGGAGACATCTCATTCCAGGACCACCATCCCACTCCATATTTTGGAACGCAAGGGCTATTCCACTTTGGGCCCAACCTAAAGGTAATATACTATACAACCAAACTCGCTTATGCTGCTACTATGATCCAATCATGTAGATTGCATTGATTCCCCTGTGTGTTTATCCATCCCCCCCCCTTTTCTCTCTAGCTAATTGCTATTCACCCCACTCCTGGTGACTGGCTTTAAACGCCAAGAAACACGTTGAGTCCATGCTCAGGGATGCCAAGATCAAGCTTGCCCATATATGTGTTTTTTTATCATTTTGTTCATATCTACCAATTGTTTTGTATAATCCTATCTACTGTATCTATATGTCAATTTATGGTGATTGCTTTTAATGGTCATGTCCTGGATTTTGAATATTTATTATATCAATGTTATTATGACTACGTGTATTATGCCTTTGATTGCATGATCTCTGTATTATATATTATGATACAACTTACAATATTAAGTTTATATTTGACTCCTTCAATTTATTTTTTGGATTGATTACCAAGCAATTTCTTTTGACCACAGAGATCTCCCTGATGGGACTGTGATAGATTCTTTACTGTTGATATCCTCAATAACTTTACAAACCCGTCCATGCCCCATTTAAAGTCCCAATGGCCCAACTTTTTATGTTCTCTATGAACCTCCCTGGCGGTTTTCCCGTGTCTGACATGGGGTAAAAATTTGCTGCTACTATTGTTGATCCCGTGTCAGACACGGGCTCGCCTCGCAGAATCCAGAGACAGTTTACTTACCTTCTCCGTGGATCCAGCGATGCATCCCCGCTGTGTGAGCGAGCGGGTGCTCGCTCGATTCACACAGCGTCCCCGTGTGCCGCCGATCTCCGTTCCCTGCGACGTTACGACGCACGGGGACGGAGAACGGCGCCAAATTCAAAAATGTAAACAAACACTATACATACAGTACACTGTAATCTTATAGATTACAGTACTGTATGTAAAAAATACACACCCCCCATGTCCCTAGTGGTCTGCCCTGTGCCCTGCATGTCATTTTATATAATAAAAACTTTTCTTTCTCCCTGCAAACTGTAGATTGCCCATAGCAACCAAAAGTGTCCCTTTATGTAAAAAATGGTTTTAGATCAGCTAAAAAACAGCGATAATAAATTATAATCACTTACAGAATTTAGCGCTAGCGATCTGTGGGGAAATTCATCATAAAAAAAAAAATTATGACAGCAAAAATTCTGCAACTGAGCAAATTTCAGTGATTTTGATTTGATTACATTATTGAATAATTTTTACTATAATTATATTATTATTTGTTATAATTTTTTATAATTATTTATTATATTATCATTTTTAATAAAAAAAAAAATCATACCCGGGATGCCTATCAGACTCTTGTTTAGATAGATTTAAGTAAGTACTTACTAAGAATTGCAGGCCTATAATACATAACACCACATTTCCTTGCAAAACAATTGCAACGCTTTTGGTACAAAATTCCAGACAGAATCATAACGCCAGGGAGGTTAATACAGGGATGGGGGCACAGTCAAGGTGGGTTCGGTTTCCAAACAGATCGCTTTCTTTCTTTTACTAAAATTTGTGGGTTTTTTTTTTTTCATATTTTTAAACAATCAACAAATGTTTCAGCACAATTATACAAGAATATTACAATATTATAAAAAAAAAACAATATAAGTAAGATATATTCAAAGGGCCAGATTCTTAGAGGCGATACGACGGAGTATCTCAGATACCCCGTCGTATCGCCGTTTTTTTTGGCTCGTATCTATGCAAGTGATTCTTAGCATCACTTTGGCATAGATACGGCTGAAGATCCGACAAGTGTAATACCATTACACTTGTGGATCGTAGTTGTAATGACAACTCCGGCCACTAGGTGGCCTTTACGTTGTTTTCTCATTTGCCTATGCAAATGAGGCTACTATGCCGATTCCCGATCACTTTTACGCCGCCCCGTCGTCGCATACGTCGTTTTCGTTCGCGTAAGTTTACCTCTGCTTCTATGAGGGGTAACCTTACGAAGTAACGTCGGATGCCATCAGGTGCCGTCGGATGCCATGTTAAGTATGGCGTCAGGTCAGCGTCGGCTTTTTCCGTCGCTTACGTCGTTTTACTAACTCGTTCGTGAATAGGGCATTGCGTAGTGTTGATCACGTCGTTTTGACGTCGGTTACCACGACGCTTTCCGACGTGAGCTGGAGCATACGCACTGGGCTTTTTCCCTGGCCGGCGCATGCGCAGTTTGTTCGACGCGGGGGCGCACTGAATTTAAATACAAGCCGCCCCCTTTGAATTACGCGTGTTTACGCTGGGCGATTTACTCTACGCCTCCGCAAACTACGGAGCAAGTGCATGGAGAATGAATAATGGAGTAAATGGCTTATGCTACGCCGGCGAAAATGTATGAGAATCTGGCCCAAAGTGTTTAATATTGCAGCATGAGGGGGGTGTGGTCAAGATGGAGACTTGAGCGGTCGACTCAGATGGACTTTCCTTATGTTTACATCTCTATCCGAAGATGCCTTCTCGAAGCCCAGCTTTGTGGCAGATATTATGGCTGCGATTGCCACTTGCCAAGCGACGCTGACAACTAGGAATAAGCCGAACACCCCCACGTTCGGTTCGCAGCAGAAGAGACCGACCGTTCGCGCAAACATTTAGAATTTGACGTCTATGGGACTCGAGCGTTCGAATTCAAAAGTGCTCATTTTAATGCCCTATATGCAAGTTATTGTCAGAAAACATCTTTGAGAACCCAGGTCTTGCTCCAGGGAACATGTATCAATGAAAAAAAAGTTTTAAAAACGGTCGTTTTTTTTCTGGAGCAGTAATTGTAATGATGCTTAAAGTGAAAAAATAAAATAAAAAAAGTCCTTTAAATATTGTACCTGCTGGGTGTCTATAGTATGCCTGTAAAGTGGCACATGTTTAGAACTGTCCCTGCACAAAATTAGATTACTATAAGAAAAAAGTAATTTAAAACAGCTTGTGGCTTTAATGTAATGTCTGGTCCCTGCAATATGGATGAAAATCACTGATAACAATAGCATGGGTTTACCCGCCCCCCTCTCCCCAGGTCATTACAAGCCCCTTTGGCCCTATATACTTTGAACAGCAGTATACAGGTGTTGCAAACAAGACAGAGGGCCAGATTCTCAGAGACGTTACGCCTGCGTAAATGGATATGCGCGGCATAATTGTAAATGTGCGCCGTCGTATCGATGTGCCGTAAACACAGAACCACATACGCCAGTTTTAAGCTAGCGCGGTGTAGGCGCATAGTTACGCATTGCGCATCTTCAGCTCCCATTGAATTATCATGCAAAACTGCAAATGAGGGAGATGCGCAGATTCCCGAAACTACGCGCGTTCGGCGTAGGCTACACGTGTTGCGCGTAACACGAAAGCCTGGAGTAAACTTACCCCTCATAAAAGCAGGGGTAACTTTGCTCAAGACCGTGCGCAAGTCAGCTGGAGAGCAACTACAGCAGCACCATAACGGACGAGCTGAGCAATCACACTTACTGGACAACACATTCGTATGCCAACATGCCAGGGGCAGGCATGGTCTTATCACTACTAATGTATGCAGAGGAAGAGGCGCATAGAAGGAGGAGGAGGGGGCACGTGAGAGGATCTACCGAGCGCGCATGAGCCTCTTTGGCATGGGTGATGAGGAGGTGTCTCGCATCTTCAGATTCAGCCCTGCTGCCATCCTGGAAATAACCACAGCCCTGCAGGAGGACATCACCAGCCAGACATACCGCTCACATGCAGTGCAGCCACTGGTGAAGGTACTGGCAACACTTCATTTCCTTGCCAGTGGATCATTCCAGCGTACAAGTGGAGTGGTGGCTGGGATGTCACAAACCAGCATGAGCAGATGTCTGCACCAGGTTATCCCCACAATCCTCAGACGCATGTCCCACCAGTTCATCAGACCCACCACTGAGCAACTGCGGCAGAAGTCAATGACAGATTTCTACAGAATTGACGGATTCCCACGCACCATCGGGGCCATTGATTGCACGCATGTGGCACTACAGGCCCCCCCGTGCCACAGAGCACATATACCGCAATCGGAAGCATTGGCATTCCATCAACGTACAGGAGATAGCTGATGCCAAATACCTCATATGGCCCGTCCGTGCCAAAGACCCCGGGTCCAGCCATGACAGCTACATGTACAGTCAAAGCACCATCCCAGCAGATTTAGAGCAGAACATGTATGGAGACAGCTGGTTGGTTGGTGAGTGACATGGGTGGCAGGCATGACTGCCCCCCCCATTATGCACACATCACAAGGGGCACATGCACTACTAACATCCTCCTGTCTTTTCACTACCAGGTGATGCGGCATATGTACTTGGACCCCATCTCATGACTCCTTTCCGGAATCCCCAAACCAGAGGAGAGAGAAGATACAATGAAGCACACATCAAAACTCGTGCAGTGGTGAAGCGCACATTTGGCCTCCTGAAGTCCCGTTTCCGATGCCTAGATAGGTCTGGGGGTGCCCTGTTGTATTCCCCAAACTTTGTGTGTCAGATCATCAGTGCATGTTGCATTCTGCACAACTTTGCCATGAGAAAGGGCCTGCAGATTGCCCTACGTGATGACCTGACCCCCCAACCAGACAGCCCCCCTGCCAGAGGAGACCTTGTCTGCTGATGGAAGAGCAGTCAGGAGGTGCCTCGTGTTAAGAAACTTTAACCGTTAAACACATACATTCATCATGGCACACAGACAATGCCCGCATGCACACCACTGATGTCCCTAGATCACACACCCCACATCCACATCACATTGGATTAGCCCAAGTCCATCATGCAGGACTTGGGAGCAGCAACGCCGCGTCAAGGCCCCAATGGTGTCGCTGTCCATTCACACGTCATTCACACAGCCGTGGGGATAACTTCTCCCCAATGGCCGAGGGTGACACCCCTTACTGGCAGGAGTGCCACCCCCACATCCACACACCATTCACACTGCACCGTGTGCAGTATCAATAAAAAAAAGAAAAGCTCTTCACCAGAGCAAAAAATAACATAAAAGGCTCTTCACCAGAGCAAAAAATAACAATCAAAAAATTACTGGGCCTGGCGTGGGCTCCACCTGGTGCCATGGCTCCTGCCCCTCACTGGCCTGGGGGCAGCCACAGGTGGGGGGGTGGGGTATCAGGTTGAGGAGTAGCATCCCCACATCCCTCCCTGACTGCCTGCATGCCCTCCAAGGCGACCGCTATGCGGGTCTGCACAGCTGTCTGCTCCTGGACTGAAAGCCGCAGGGCTTTGACCTCCCCCACAAGGTCTGAGGTGGTGGCCTGCAGTTCCCCCAGGCTGGTGACCGTCACTGCGCTGTTGCCAGCGACATCTAGGATGGCATCCGTTAGGTGTCCCGAGGAGGCCAGGCTGTCGGCCAGGCGCCTCATCTCCCCAACAACCTCTGCAAGGTGCCGATTCTGCTGGTCCTGCTGTCTGGCCAGCTGTTCCAGCATGATCTTGGGAACACACCTCGTCTTCCTAGTCACCTTCCTGGGAGTGGCTGGGGACCTGGCATATGGGGAGGATGTTGAGGGGCCGGAGATGAGGGGGATAGAATCGGAGGGACTGGAGAGGTTGGGGGTGGACACTGATGGGCTGGAGATATATGGGGTGGTGGCTTGGGCTGGTCCGGGCAACCCATGGTCCTCCTCCAAAACCAGGTAGAGCTCCTGGTCCTGCTCGACAAGCTCCTCCTCAACCACCTCCTCCATAGAGGTGTGTCCACTTCCCTCCAACAAGTCCTCTTCCAGGGGGGCAGCCAGAGGGACTGGATGCTCGGGGGATGGATCCAGACGGGCCCTGGCAGCAACAGATGGCCCTGCTCCCTCCTGCACATCTGTGGATGACACAAAAGATGCACATGTTGGTGGACCCACACACTTGGCACATGTTCCTTTCCACCCCCACACATGCTACACAACAGATAGTATATAAAACACACTTACCTGTCCTCATGGCTGGCTCAACAGACTCCTAGCCCCCGACTCCCTCCACCTGCTCCCTCTGCAGGTAGCAGGCGACCACCTCCTCCTCCTCAGTCAGGCGGACGTTGCAGGGTGGGCCCCCTCCAGTGCCCCTGGCATGCTGAGCAATCGCAGCCAGCTTGCCCTTCACGAGACGCCGCAGGTGATTCATTTTTTTCTGAATGTCCTGTGGTGTCCGGACCTCGTGTGAGAGGGCATTCACCTGGCAAGCCACCTTCATCAGAACTTCATCCCTCTGGGACTTGCTGGTCCACGCACTGTCAGCACCATGGAGCCCGGAATCGTATTTCTCCATGGCCGTAATCACGATGGCCCTCTCCTCTGGTGAGAAATTCTTCTTCCTCCTTTCCTTCCCACTAGCAGACATGGTCCTGCAAAAAATGGCCAAACCAAAAAATGGGAGACTTTTGCGCTGCACGGGCGCATGTGTAGGCGCATTATTTATACGATGGGCTGGCGAATCGTAGGGAGGCTTTGCGCATGCGCAAAGAGCATCCACCTCACGGTGCGGGTCATCCATCTCACGGCGCGGGTCATCCACGTCACGGCGCATGCTCTGTTCGTTCCAGAGGTCATTTGCATGGGGTCACGCTTCATTAGAATGCATCACTCCCACTTCCCTCCTACTTTGGAGTTACGCAGGCTTACGCCGATGAATTTCCGCCACGCAGGCGCATCTTGGAACGCATTTGCTTAGGGAATACGCCTCTCCACGTTACGTTGGCGTAGTGCATCTGAGATGCACTACGCCTGCATAAATATGTGTGCATCTATGAGAATCTGGCCCAGAGACTGTAGGTTTGTTTTTAAGTAGAATCTATTTGTAATTTTCAACTTGTACTTCTTTAAAATGTAGCTTAGGTCATAAAATCTTGTTTTAATCTTTTCTGAAAACAGAGAAGGGTTATCACCCCTGTAACATTTGTTTTGCTGTCTGTGTACATTTGTACAGAAGATTGCACCTCACTTTCTGTCCCAAAGACAAATGATTTTTTGAATGTTTTATTTATTTTTGGTGAAACAAGGATTGGTGATAAATCATAAGTGGCAAGAAGACACCTCTTACAGAAGTGAATTTCCCTTCCTAGGGGTAGATTTCCTCTCACTTCCTGTTGTCTCCTTCTGTTTGCAAGTAGGAGTCATTTGTAAGTTGGATGTTTGAAAGTAGGGGCCGGACGTATATATACGCTGCAGAAATTTGGGCCCTAGGTGTTGGTGTTGCCACAACACTGTAACCCCTCACAGTTACTCTTGGTGGGAGCTGGAACGCCCTGCTGTGAAATATTAGATCAAGAATTGTAATTACACGCCCTTGTTGAACAGGGGAAGAAAAATTGGGCCTTAGGCACTGGTGCCACAACACTGCAACCCCTCACAGATACTCTAGTTGGAGCACAGGACAGCCACATGCAAAGCATTGCATAACATTTTTTAATTACATGCCCCTGTTAAACAGGGGCAGAAAAATTGGGCCTTAGCCACTGGTGGCGGTGCCCAGAACCAACAATGTTCTTACAAGCTATCAGCAAGATCATTTTGAAGCATAACAGGATAGTTCCTCAGCATCAGCATAGGCAGTCTCCAAGTCTCCAAGGGATCCGACATTTGAAAAAATTATTCAGTTACCTCAGAATCAGGTGCTTGGTAGCTGGTGGTGATCCAAGCCTGATTCTTTTTTATGAAGGTCAGTCGATCGACGGAGTCAGTGGAGAGGCGCACCCTGTGATCAGTCACAAAGCCTCCAGCAGCACTGAATGTGCGTTCTGAAAGAACACTGGATGCAGGACAAGCCAGTAGCTTAATTGCGTACTGCTCAAGACTCAGTAAGCCTGAGGATTTTCGGTAGGGAAGGTGTCCAAGTCGGATATTGCCCCTAGGTATTACCGCACCATGTAAAACAGACGCTGGCAATGGTTGCTGGAACCAGTCATACCTTGGAGCTGCGGACTAAAAAATTGTCTGAACGCATCAGACAGCCACTAGGGATGAGCTTCGAGTTTGAGTAGAACTCATGTTCTACTCGAACATTGCCTGTTCGCCAAACAGCAAACTATTTGGGGTGTTCGCGGCAAGTTCGTGTGAACTTTAGAACCCTGTTAAAGTCTATGGGACTCGAACATTTGAAATCTAAAGTGCTAATTTTAAAGGCTAATATGCAAGTTATTGTAATAAAAAGTGTTTGGGGACCCGGGTCCTGCCCCAAGGGACATGTATCAATGCAAAAAAAGTTTTAAAAACTGCAAGTGAAACAATAAAAGTGAAATATTTCTTTAAATTTACCTAAGGGGGTGTATAGTATGCCTGTAAAGTAGCGCTTGTTTCCCGTGCTTAGAACTGTCCCTGCACAAAGTGTCATTTCTGAAGGAAAAAAAGTAATTTAAAATCACTTGCAGCTATAATGAATTGTCGGCTCCCGCCAATACAGAGAAAAGTCATTCATAAAAAAAAAATGGGGTGGAGTTCCCCTTAAAATCCATACCAGACCTGAAGGGTCTGGAATGGATATTTGGGGGAACCCCACATAATTTTATTTTAATTTGACGCAGGGTTCCCTTTAATATCCATACCAGACCCGAAGGTGAGTGATTTTAAATGACTTTTTTCCTTCAGAAATTACATTTTGTGCAGGGACAGTTCTAAGCACAGGAAACAAGTGCTACTTTACAGGCATACTATACACCCCCCCCCCCAGGTATGAAATTGAAAGGACTATTTCAATTTTATTGTTTCACTTTAAGCATTATTAAAATCACTGCTCCTGAAAAAATTGCCATTTTTTTTTTACTTTTTTTGCATTGATACATGTCCCCTGGGGCAGGATCCGGGTCCCCAAATTCTCCTCTGGGGCAGGACCCGGGTCTCCAAACACTCCCCTGGGGCAGGACCCGGGTTCCGAAACACTTTTTAGGACATATTAGCCTTTAAAATTAGTACTTTAGATTTCAAACTTTCGAGTCCCATAGACTTTAACAGGGTTCTAAAGTTTACACAAACTTTTGGTGTGTTCGCAGGTTCTGGTGCGACCCGAACCCAGGGGTGTTCAGCTCATCCCTAACGGCCACCTTCTCCCCCACTCCTTCTCTGACTCACAAAGCCTCAGCAACACGTTGTCCAGGACCAGGATTTGGTAACCCCCAGTCTCTGGGAACGCGTTGCACAGACCTTTCTGCAAGGCCTCCCGAAGATGTTTCATCTTCTGCTCCCTCTGCGATGGCAAGATAAGGTCCGCAACCTTACCCTTGTAACGTGGATCTCCCCAGCGGCAGACATGTTCTCTGAGAGAGGCAGAGGTTGGCGGGGTGAGTAATGCTCTGTTTGGAGCAATTTATTTGGGGTTTGGTATGGATACCAGCATTGGAGGACCGGAACTACTGACTAACTTTGGAGTCAACCCGTTTGGGGTTCCCTCTACTGATGTCAACTACTCCTTGCAGCCAAGATTGGAGGTCATGCAGACAGACTATGTTCACTTTGTCCGACTAACACATGTCCAGACCAGGTGGAGATCTGGGACCTTGTTAGTCGTCTTCTGATGGGGGAGAAATTTGACAGACTGAGATTCTCCTATGTCTAAAATGATCCTATGACCACTAGGGCCATAGGATGAATGGAAGAATGATATCTTGGACTACCTGAGATAGGATTATTAGGTATGGATTATCCACATTATATTCTGAAATATCTGTAGGGCTATTTTAAGTTTGTTAATTCTGAACTCAAATCCTAATTGTAGAGTGACTCTTTCACTGCTAAATTCTAATGTCCTCTTCTCCAGCTAATTGACTCCCTTTTGTGTATTGTACTACAAGTTAGCAGGTCAGGTGTATTGAATTAGCATGTCAATTATGTTCAAGGGAACTTGGTAAGCTTTGCGGTGCTGAAATGTCTAGATACTGATTAGATAATTAGTTCATGTTGATTATTGTTCTGGTTGCCTCTACTGTATATAAGATTGTGGTTTTGGTCCTATTAAACATTCCATACTTAGCACACATACAAGGGTCGCCGGGCGCTCTGTGCATTCTTACATGGATATATTGTGATTCTATGTGAGGATATATTACATGTTATTATTAATGACCCGAGTATCCCAGCTATTGTGACACATACAAATAATACAGATCTGGTAACAAGTCACCAAGCGGGTATTATCCTCAGACTGCGAAATCTGTCCTCCAGGGGGCAGGAGAGTGATAGTGAGTATGATGATATTTCGGCTGGTTTTCATTTCATATAATTATTGTAATATATCCGAAATCCACATATCAGAGGAGATCATTTCCTCGACATCACTTTCTCTCAAGGCTCCTCCCACTAGAAAATTAACCCTTACCCCGGGCATTAATCCAGGATTCTTATAGTGTTTTTAGAGCTTCATAAACACAATGAAGACACATGATAAATGTCATAGAAGTGTTACTGAGCATTGCTTCCTTCTTCTAGCACACCCACCCACCCCGGTGGGTGTGCTATGCAAGGTACGCCTGTGCTTAGTACGCCCACCCCCCCCCCCCCCCCACAAAAACCACCACACTTGCACGCACACAAAATTGGTTTAAAACACATGCACTTTGGCCATGCGGTCTCCTAAAATAAAGAGAGGCGAAGGACCTACGGGGCTGGCTGGGTGGGCTAGGCCCCCTCACTCCCTCATAGGGGAAGTCCCTCTGCCCCATTGGGGTCCCGTTGGGCCCCAGTTGGGCTCCCAAGAGGAGCAGGTAGGGTGGGGTGAGTGGGAGGCCCCCCTTCACACCCGCCATTGCCACCAGGGGCATGGAGAAGGATGGCGATCGCCTCCGGGGGGAGGGTCTGCCTACTCCCAACTCCTGCAGTCCGGCTCCTCTCTCTCGAGTTCACGCACAAAAATACACTTTAAAAAAAAAAAAAAAAAAAAAAAAAAGCATTGCTTCCTTCTTCATCATCATCATACGTGTGAGCGAGTCCTAAGGGTTTCTATTCCATCCTATTTCCTGCTTGTTAGAAATATGGAGGGTCATTCCATATGTACAGAGCCTGGTCACTGTTCTACTATAAGGGGAACCCCAAATCCCATGGATGAGATTACAAAGAGAAAGATTCCCTCAGAGAGAGGAGAAGACATGAGAAGAGGACAGGTGATGGAAGATTCTACATGGGTGAGGATGGAGGACACCCAGAGATAGAAGGAGACACTGAGAGACGGGAACAATCACAAGACGTCACATTTCCCCATCACTGCACATCACACATTTCTCTTACCGTAATTCCTGAATTTTACTCTCCGGGTTCATCAGAAAGGAAAGAGAATCAGACTTCCTGTTATATCCAAAAAATGAGCAAACTTTTTTTTCTTCTTCTGCTGTGTACTCTCCCGAACAATCTTTACTGGAAATAGTACAATAGTTAAATCTAAAAGGCAATAATGAGATAATAATTACCACCAAGAATGTATGACCTCTGACACCAAGAATAACAATGTAACACCCAACATTTCCCTTCCACATGGCTGCCTTCACTCTGGCTCTACCGTCTCATACTGGACCTGATGAGGACTTCTCATTGGTGGCTATGAGTGGTCTTTGAAGTCACACTCCAGACAAAACTTAAAAGGAGGCCCCTGATATGTATACAGGGTCTCCGACCTTCCTACTCAGGGGTTTCCATTCATCAACAGCTTCTGGAAAATCCTGGAACACCACTTTGGTTCCAGATATAAAATGCCGTACAGACATTCCTGTAATGGGAGGGCCCGTGGAACCCAGAAGCTCTAAGAAAGCATGAGCCAGAAAATAATGCACAGTTAAAATATATCTTGGACTACCGGAGATGTGCAGTAATGATTATCCACAATATATTCCAGGATATCTTTAAAGAACTAATTACTGTGTGTTGATTTCGAACTCAACATGTTAATTGAAAGATTGAAAGATGTCATCACCTCCAGCTACCTGGCTGCCTGTGTAATTTAAATTGAATCCAGACTAACTTCTAAGGATCTTTTATTGTGGCGTGTGCTAATTGACCCTGTATTGTATGAAGGAGTCCTGTGAATATGTGTATTGTAAGTTAGCAGGCAGCCTAAAGGTCGGGTGTCTGAGTCATCAGCTGTAGTTAATTAGATCATGTAAATTAGGTCAGGTCCCAGAGTCAGGGTGTCTGCTAAGAGATGTATTGAGGATGATGTGTCTTGAGGTGGCTCGTTAGCTATTGTGTGATGTTGTGGGTGGAGTTGGGTCATTGTTCATTTGGTTACTGCAGTATCCTAAATTGTATATAAGAGCTGTATTTCTCAACAAAGGGTCAGACCTGCTTGAACTACATACAGAGTGTTGTCTTATCTCTGGGGAAGAATTATTATTTTGTTTGCTTGATTGTGGTGTGTCAATAGCTGTCTTGTGTTCGGGAATGGAATATCCTAAACAGCTTTAACCCCTGTCCTATTTGGGGTGTCGTTACAATTGGTAGCAAGCAGTGAGATGATTCCACAGCCTTAAAGGACAACTACAAGAGGACACAGGACAATGGAGGCACAGTAGGAATGGCTAAAGCTCTCTTCCCCCAAGGACTTACTGGAGAACTGGGGCCGAGTGGCCAACACCCATAAGAAGAGGGACATTATCGCTGAACGATTTGAAATGGATGGAGCTGAAAGACCCAACATAACGGAAAGGCCCAGAGCAACAGACAGAACACCCGAGGAAGAAAGTTTTGATCGGGCTGTTAAACCAAGACTGGCACACTATGGTCCTAACCCTCCACCGGAGATCATAGACTGAGTTATAGCAGCTGTGGATGCATATTGGCTACAGCAAAGAGGTTCTGCAGCAGCAGAAGTCACAGCAGCACCAACTGAAAGGAGAAAGATACATTTTGCTGCTTTTAAAAATTTAATTAAAACTGAAGGGAAGATTGATGGGTACCTTGGCGATTTTTGAACGGCAATGTGCCCTACACCAGGTGCCCACAGAGGAATGGGTTAGCATTTTGTCTGGGAAATTGTCCGGCCGGACAATTTTTTTAGATGTACTAAAAAAGCGCACATTTTCTGTGTGGGTTCCTCGTATTCAGAAACACACAGATGTGAATGTCGGCTAATTGTTAATGACACTCCAATCACAGATATCAGACGCATGTTTTTCTGCCAACATGCATGACACTCCATGACTGAGAAGATTCTTGAGCTACTTTGGGGTGATTGTTGCATGTCGGGCAGAACATTCCAGTGAATGGGCTCCCTATACACAATGTGTGATTACACACGAGAAATACACAAATAATGGAGGAGAGTGTGGGTTTCCGCTACACTCAGGTGTGACTGGGATGTGATGGGGAAGATTTTAGGCAGCAAGGATGAGCAGGGAGGAGAGGTGAGGGGTAAAGAAGCCTCAGAAGTCGCAACAAAGCCTTAAAGATTCAGACAAATGTGCGACTTTCTGGCAATTATTACATTGAAGTCTATGGGAGTCGTGCAGCACAAAAATCACCCAAAAGTAGTGTAGGAAGTATTTTCTTTTGTTGCAGTGACTCTAAAACGCAGCAAAAAAACTCTATGGGGGAGATTCACGTAAAACGATGGCATCTTTATGCCGCCGTAGCGTATCTTCTTTATGCTACGCCGGTGCAATGTTGAGAGGTAAGCCTGCTATTCACAAAGAATATGCACTCAGCGTTACGCTGGCGTAGTGTATAGTTGTCGGCGTAAGCCGACGTTAGTCAAATTAGCTGGAAGTGGGCGTGATATATTATAATGAAGCGTGACCCCATGCAAATGATGGGCTGACCTTCAAAAAACGAACTGCGCATGCGTCGGCTCTTGGATGCATGCCAGTACGCATGCGCAGAATCACGTCGTGACAAACACCTAAGATACATCAAATCACTGAACGTAACCTACGCACAGTCCTATTCACATAGTACTATATAAATGACCTACAATACGACGGCTGTTCCCTTGTCCATACCTTTGCATGACTTACCCCTGCTTTATGAGGGGTATGTTTACGCCGGACGTATGACTGACGTAAACTGCGTATATTAATGCGCCAGGCGCAAGTACGTTCGTGAATCGGTGTATCTTACTAATTTGCATATTTAGCATGGGTAAGAGGAATGCATCAGGCGTAGGCAAGTTACGTCGGACGGCTGAAGCCTTGTTTTACGAGGTATCTAGCTTCGCAAATTGGCGTAACAATACGACAGCACACATTTGTACTTACGACGGTGTATCTCTAGAAACGCCGGCGTAAAACTTTCGGAATACCAGCCCTATGTGTTTTCACCTGACCTGTGACTTTGCATGTCTTCAGAATGTCGCTGGAAAATTGCTGAAGTGTAAAGCAGGGCTTAGGGCTGAGGAAAGCGTGAGATCCCAGGACTTCTAACAAGTGTGGTAGATGGAGAACATGTCTGATAATCACCATTATACTGTATGCAGGTTCCTGCCCATTCTCTGACCTCAGTTAGGATATCCTCACACTCACTTACCTGACCTTCTGACTCCTGTGTAGGAATGGAGAGAGAAGTTTCTGGCACTCTGGACCCACAGTGAGATGTACAAAATTTAAAGACTGAAAACTTTCTCTCTTCAAAGTCTTCAAGCAATAGTATAGCTGCTTGGAATAATTCCTGTCCATCCAGGAGTGATCGGTTTCTGAGCCCCACAGAGACAGATCTGTAAATTCAGACATGACTCTCCTAATAAAGTCCTCATCCTGAGTTTCATACAGACAGAAGATGGCCCGAGTATGGAAATCCTGTTCAATATCATTCTTGGCCCATTCTATGATTGCAGGTCTGTTGTCCTTCATGGCCCATTCTATGATTGCAGGTTTGGCTCGGAGTGAGATGGGGATTCCTGTGTCATTTAAGAGACCAAACAGGAATTGTACAGATAATGATAAATCTGAGAAATATAAACTGAAGCCACGGAATAATTTCCCTTCACAGATCTTTGGGAGGGAAGTTCCTTCCATAGACCCAGACCCATCATCCATCCCATAATGGAGAGCAGCCAGGAACTCCTGTACACTCAGGTGGATGAAGCTGTAGCAGGTCTGGGTTCGGACGTCCCAATGAAAGATGTTCTCATTCAGAAATACAGACTCCACCTCACCCAGAGAAAGTCCATGTCTTTCTAGATCTTTCTTCTCAAATAAGATTTGTTGGGTCAGAACTCCCTGATTGGCCAGAGCACACAGCTTCTTCAGACAGGATTGTTTCCTGGGTACAGACGTCTCCGTCTTGCTGTGATGGGTTAGTAAAATCTCCAGGAAGAGAAGGTAAATTGAAGTCGTCGTACGACACTGAATTAAAGCCAAATCTTTTCTTATTTCTTGTTTCATTACAGTGCAGACAATCCAGCATGTGATGGGGGCGGCACACATGGTGTACACAACTTCATTGTCTTTTATTATATGGAGAACCTTGTCTGCATCTTCTTTATTTCCATAGAATTTATGGACATATTCCTCCCGATCTTCCCTTGTAAATCCCTGGATTTCCACATTGCGAGAATCATCAATAAATGTGTTAAGTTTCTTCATGGCCAGTGACCTTGTGGTGATGATCAGAGAAGATTCTGGGAGAACCTGTCCCCTGAACAAGCTTTGGAGAATTATTTCTTTGTGGGTTTCCATAGAAATGTCAGGACAACCCTCAGATTTCCCCTCCAGAGTCCACCTCAGTTCATCAAACCCATCAACTATGATGAGAAGTTTTCTTTGACTTCCAGGATCCTCCAGAATAGACACCAGGTCACCTGAACTCAGTCTGCCGGTTCTGGATAAAAGTCCTACAAGACTTATGTCTCCAGGGATGGTGTTGATTTCTCTACAGCTCAGATAAAACACAAAGTCAAACTTGTCTTGGTAGAGATCCTCAGAGGCCCAGTCCAGCATGATCTTCTTGGAGGTCATTGTTTTCCCAATCCCAGCAGCTCCTTGTAACACAACAATCTTAGGGAGGAACCCCTCTTCATCAGGGTCAAAGAGGGCCGGGATTGTGGTTGGGGGTCTTTTCTCCATGTTCTGTAGATGTCTTCTCCCTGAACTCCTTAGTGCTTCTTCTTTTTCCTCTTTATTCTGACGTTCCTTTATAATTGATAAGTTGGTGAATCTTTTCTTTAGATGAACAGCCTCCCCATAACAGGAATTATATTCTTTAATCCTCTGGAACTTCTCAGACTCTCTGTGTTCCTTACTGATGTCTTTATGAGAGAAAGGAGAATATTTTATTCCTCATACACACATGAAATAGTATTTATAAGACAGAGTTGGAAATATTGTATTCTAACCATAAACCTAAAAGAAGATATCCCATGAAATACAGGAGGACTGTGGAAGCATCCAAACTATGGACACCTCATCCAGATCAGAGGAGTAACTAGAACCTTCAGAGACCCGGTGCAAGAACCCATGAAGGGTCCCCCTAACTTTTGGCCCTTTCCATCAGTCCCAGGCCCTTTGCTCTGGTTCCAGGGCCCTTCCCTCCAAGACTGTTTTTTTTTATCTGAGGCAGGGGTCCTTTCCACTTGTTCCTGTTGTGGGGTCCTTTATAAGCCCCAGTTCAGACTGCTGTGACTATCATGTGACTTGCAACACAAAGTCGCATAATAAGTCAAAACACATTAATTTCAATGGATGTTGTCCTAATTAATGTGACTAAAGTCACAGCAAAAAAAAGGTTCCTGCAATACTTTTCTGTGACTTTGGTGTGATTTGAGTGCCATAGACTACAATGTTAAATCACAAAATCGCAAGCAAGTCACAAGGAAATTTCAAGCAAGTTGCACAACTTTAGGGGTCACAGCAGTGAGAACTGAGCCCATGTTTATTCCATCTAGGGCCCCTCTACAGCAGTGGAATGTCAGGGTGACCTTTGTGACCCTGGTAGTCCCACCACTGATCCAGACTACAATAAAACAAAATGTTCACCCAGAAGAGATTTCATATCAGACGTGGATGTCCTACTCACCTGATAATGTTTTGTCATGTGACGTCTTCTTCAGTTTGGCTGGAAATAAGATCAGGGAAGTGATTAGTCCTGACAAACCTCTGAAATGTATAAAATAATAACTAAGAGAGTTATTAGTGTAGCAGATCCTCCCAGACACCATCATCCCACCAACCCTCTGTAGATTGGAGTCTCTCCTCCTCCAGGTGATGGGGGAGGGTCTTTGTCTGCCTGGTAACATCTCAGCACATTGCAGTGACATGTGACCATGGTGGGGGGACCAGAAAAGCCCCCAATTCTCTATGCAGGGATTACAGGCACACCCCTAGAATCTGGAGCCTTGACTCCTCTTTCTGATCGAGGTTCAGGTGGCTGCATGGGGCACAAGGCTCAGACCCCCGAGCAACAGTCATGAGGGTCTCCCAGGAATACAGCTATAAATATGGAGGTTCTGTATAATAGGGAAGTGTCTGTGATTGTATTGCTCTGCTCGGCATGCGGAGTGATGTCATTGTGTTATGGGGACTGACTGCCGGGAATCCTGGAGAAGTGTTAGGCCCCGTACACACGTACGAGAACCTCGTCGGGCTAAACTCATCGTTCTGCCCAACGAGGTTCCCAATGAGCGGTCGGAAAGCTCGTCGAGCCAAATTTCCTCATTGAACAACGAGGAAAAAGAGAGCATGCTCTCTATTTTGGCTTGACGAGCTTTCCGACAGATTATCTCGGCAGAATATGTCTCCCAGTGAGCTTCTCGCTGGATTCTGCCGAGAAACTCTGTCGTGTGTACGCCGCCTTACTCTGCTTCCCTTTTACATTGTTCCTGAACTCTGTAGCCTTTTCCTTCATCCACAATTTTATACCCAAATTTATTTTATTCTGTAAACTCCTCAGTAAAGATTGTTTAACCCCTTAGTGACTGGGGGGAAGACAAATGTTAATGCCTGAACACAATTTTGCAACTTTGACCCGTGTTAGTAAATCTGTACCAATCATCCCAACTACATTGTGTATCCAGGAGGATTATACCGCATTTATTTCAGGACTAATTGGGCTTCATTTGGTAACACTGGCACTAAATAGTAAAACAAATGTTAGTTGTTGTTTGAACCCGTAGTACGGCCTAAAAAACATGGCGCATATTTTGCTTTTTTTATCCTACTTTAAAAAAAACTGACACTGATACTAAATTTAGTAAATGTTTTTTTTTTTTTTTTTTAAAAGAAACCTACCCAAAATACACCAACCCTGACCTCTAATATGACCTCTGATCTTTGACCCTAAAACTGAACCTGGCACTGACCTGGACCAAACCTTCACCTAGTTATTTTTTTCTTTATTAGAAAGAACACAATGGGGCAGATTCAGAAAGGATTTACGACGGCGTATCTCCAGATACACCATCATAAGTCCGTATTCTGGAAACCAGATACGCTTAAATTTGGCTAAAATATGACCGTCGTAAGTCTCCTATGCCGTCGTATCTTGGGTGCATATTTACGCTGGCCGCAAGGAGCGCTTCCGTAGATTTACAATCGAAATATGCAAATGACCTAGATACACTGATTCACAAACGTACGCCATTTACGTAAGGCTTATGTCCGGCGTAAAGTTACCCCTTCTATATGAGGCGTAGGTAATGCAAAGTATGGATGTCGGAACAAGCGTATACTTTTACGTCATTTACGTAAGTCGTACGTGAATGGGGCTGTGCGTAGGTTACGTTCACGTCACAGGCATTGAGCCGGCGTATCTTAGGGAGTAAATTCGACGTGATACTGAGCATGCGCGTGCATGCGCCATACAATTGGCACTTCATTTACATGGGGTCACGATTCATTTCAATACAACACGCCCCCTACCAGCCTACTTTGAATTACGCCGGCTCATTTTCGGTACGCCAACGTAACTTAGGGAGCAAGTGCTTTGTGAATACTGGCCTTGCCTCCTTGCCAAAATATACGCCATTGTATCTGAATCTGGCCCATAGTATTATATAATATATCCTGTATGTATACAATGTATTATATAATGGATCCTGTATGTATACAATGTATTATATAATGGATCCTGTATGTATACAATGTATTATATAATGGATCCTGTATGTATACAATGTATTATATAATAGATCCTGTATGTATACAATGTATTATATAATAGATCCTGTATGTATACAATGTATTATATAATAGATCCTGTATGTATACAATGTATTATATCCTGATCCTGTATGTATACAATGTATTATATAATACAATCCTGTATGTATACAATGTATTATAATAATAGATCCTGTATGTATACAATGTATTATATAATAGATCCTGTATGTATACAATGTATTATATAATGGATCCTGTATGTATACAATGTATTATATATCCTGTATGTATACAATGTATTATATAATCCTGTATGTATACAATGTATTATATAATAGATCCTGTATGTATACAATGTATTATATCCTGTAATACAATGTATTATATAATAGATCCTGTATGTATACAATGTATTATATAATAGATCCTGTATGTATACAATGTATTATATAATAGATCCTGTATGTATACAATGGGGCAGATTCACAAAGACGTAATATTCCGCTGCGTAATCGAAATACGGTACGCTGCCGTATTTCACCAGACTCTACACCGAATTCAGGTAGTTTTTTTGCGCGTACGCTATTGTGTCGTATTTTTTTTCCGCCGCGCAATCGAAATACGTGATTAGGGGGCGTGAAGCATTTAAATTAAGCGCGTCCCCGCGACGATCGAACTGCGCATGCTCTGTTCAGGAATTTCCCGCCGTGCATTGCGCGAAATCACGTCGTGACGTCATTCGTTGTTTGAGTAGCGGCGTTTACGAACATTCCTATTCCCGGACGACTTACGTTAAAAATAATAAAAGACATCGGAAAACGTTGAAATTCGACGCGGGAACGACGGCCATACTTAACATGGGCTGTCTAATATTAGACCAGCAAAAAGCAGGTATAGTGAAACGGAAAAAAAAGATGACTAAAGGTGCCGTAAGAGATTGCGTTGAAAGTGCGAAATTTTGTGGATTGCAGGCAAAAGCTCATTAGCATACCCTGACGGCGAAAAACAACAGGAAGTCCGCCCAGTGGCCGCAATTTTCTGGCAGCGTAGATCTGAAGGCGTACTAACACGTAATACAGTCGAAATGAAGCCCGCAGGTGTCTTTTCATGGTTTGAGGATTTCGACTAGCGTAAAAACGCCCGTAAGTCGAAATTACTCCAGTCTAACAACATTTACACAGGCGTAATCGCTTTGTGAATCTAGGCCAATGTATTATATAATGGATCCTGTATGTATACAATGTATTATATAATAGATCCTGTATGTATACAATGTATTATATAATAGATCCTGTATGTATACAATGTATTATATAATAGATCCTGTATGTATACAATGTATTATATAATAGATCCTGTATGTATACAATGTATTATATAATAGATCCTGTATGTATACAATGTATTATATAATAGATCCTGTATGTATACAATGTATCTTTCTCTCCATTTAGAAAAGAAACAAAACACAGGGGGGGGGGGCGGCACAGAGACTCATCACTATGACTGCCAATCAGAGGTTATCACAGTGATCATGTGACAGGGAACACGGAGTCCTGGGTCCCGATCATTAGTACAATACCTGGGGGCTCTTGGTGAGATCCCAGTCTCTGTGCAGCGCGCTCCCAGCACAAAGAGAGGTACACAGATATGGGGCACCCAGGATAAAGATCCCCTTCCATGAGGCCCCATATGTACGTACTGTCGGTGGGAAGGGGTTCATCCAGTTGGAAGCTCCTGATTGGTCCCTGGTTTCCCTGGATGACATTCCTAGTTCTTCCTCACACAGATATTGATCAGCAATTGGTAGGAAATGGACATTATAGACGGGAACTCACCATGTTGTGCTTTGCTCCGGAGGTAATCTGCGGGTCCCATCAGATCGATCAGTGTAAGGACATGAATGGTGACATCCAGAGCCCCTTCTTCTCCATATTTGTTTATCAGGAGGTCCTTGGTGGTGATCCAGTCTGCATTTTCTAGTTTTCCTCGGGGGATGGGACGATTATCTCCATAGGAGAAATCTGACAATTTGTTTCTAAATCTCTTGAAGTCACTTCCTTTCAGATCCTCCAGAGAATCTATGATAAGATCCCCGGGGGTTTGTTTCCTCTTTCCCAGGACACCAGGAGCCAACCCTGCAGAGAGGACAATCAGCAACCATAAACATTCCTCCTGATTGGAGGATTTATGACACATGACAGCAGATAAGTCTTTACTGGGGGCCGGCAATGCTATAAAGAGCATATAGAAGGGAAATTAAACTATCCCCCAATATGTCTATTTGTACATTATCCTATGGAGGGATTGGATTCCCTGTGATAATCTCATATGATTGCCTCCATAGTGGTAAGGTACCTCTCAGATGGATGAATATTGGGTGCAAACACCTAGGGGGGCCATTTATAAAAAAAAATCACCTTCATGAATTATCCCTATAATGTGTCTAATATGTTTATTTCCTATGATCATCAGCTCCATCTAGTGGTCATAATGTCATATCTTACTGGTTGAGGTATTTTAAGAAAATAACATATTATAAGCTGATGATCATAGAAAGTAAACCTATTAGACAAATTATGGGGCTTATCAGTGACGGCTGTGCAACTAACACAAACCCATAGTAATTGTTTTATATACAGACCTCCTAATGTATATGTATGGAGGATCATTTTAAACATGTTTATTGATTGTTTCATAGTAAACTAAAAGAAAATAAAACCTTCCCCCTGAATAATGATGTGTCTGATCCGTGTGAACTAAGAACTCTGATCCCCAAATCTCCCAGCAGTATGTGTCATGTGACACGGGGGTGTGTTCTCCTTAGGATTATAGATAACGGATTCCCCTGACCAATACACAAATCACCATAACATTTGGGGTCCTCCAGTCATTATGGGGTCACTGGACCATCTCAGAAGATCATTTCCATCAATGATAAATAAAATCTGAAGACACGGGAATGTGATGGTTTAATTGATGAAGCTCCTGAACTCTTCTAATGGGAGGACTGACCCGATGTCTACAGGAAATGTCCAGACTATGGAGACAGAAGACGTCCTATCATCTAATTCCAATCTCTGGAGATGTGAGATGGAGGAAAACATTGGAAAGGATTGTCAGGATCGGCAGTCATACCTTGTGGGGAGGAGGATGAGGAGAAAGAGGTTGCCATGACATCAGAAGATGACCCGAGATGACATCACCTGGAAGAAGCACAAACAATAATAAACTCATTTGTAGTGTGATGAATGGAACCAATAAGGAGGATTTTGTTCCCTTCTGTGGATAACAATTGGCTGACTGGTTGTCCAATCAGAATAGATTAGAATTGGATGGATTTCTGTTGTTTACAACCCATAACTATGAGGGCCAATCAGAACCTTCATCCCGGCATTCATCTGATTGGTATATCGGGGGGTCACAAAGGAATCTTACCCTGTTTAGGGCCACAATTTATACAGACTCGTATTTCTAGGTGTCACCTCCACAAATCTGTGCCATTCATAGCCAAGACCGGTACTAATCATCACCAAAGTATCAGCCAGTAAGATGTCTACAGAGAGGTCAGGTGATAAAAAGGAGAAAAAGGAAAATACACTTTGAACTACAAGTGAAAGTGCACTTGGAAGTGCAGTCGCTGTCGGTCCGAGGGGGACATGCAACAAAAATAAAAAAAACAGCATATTAGCATCTCTGATTGTGATAAGGAGCCTAAGGAACTAATCTTTGGTTTTCACTGACAGGGAGAGACAATCAGTTGCTTTCCCTATCACAGGGGGGGTCTGTGCTGATCATCAGAACAGCCCCCTCAGATGTGCCAATCAGCTACCAATCAGTGCCCAAAAAAAAAAAAAGTCTGCAAGTGCCCACCACAGTGCCAATCAGTGCCCATTACAGTGCCAGTTACCAGCAGTAACACCTGTCAGTAACACATCAGTACCTCATTATCACAGCTGCCCATCACAGCCGTCCGTCAGTGCCCATCACAGCCCCGCATATCAGTGCCACCTATCAGTGCTCATCAATTCTACATATCAATGCCTCCTCATCAATGCCCATCAGTGCCACCTTATTAGTACCGCCTCATCAGTGAAGGGGAAAACAAACATTTTATGACAGAAACTAATATTTATTTTGTTTAGCAAAAAAAAAAAAAAAACACGCAGAGGTGATCAAATACCACCAAAATAAATCCATATTTGTGGGAGAAAATGATAAACATTTAGTTTGTGTACAGTGTAGCATGACCGCGCAATTGTCATTCAAAGTGTGACCGCGCTGAGAGCTGAAAATTGTCCTGGGCAGGAAGGGGGAAAGCCGATGAGTCAGCTCTCTATGGGGTCCCCCAATCCATACCAGATCCTAATCAATCTATACCAGGCCCTTATCAATCCATACCAGGCCCTTATCCAGACATGCAGCCTGGCAGGTCAGGAAAGGGGGATGAGCAAGCAGCCCCACCTCCTTAATCATACCCTCCTTATACTCTTAATATTGGGGATTTGGGGCAAAGGGGGCTCTGCCACCCCACCCCAAAGCACCTTTGCCCCATTTCTAGGGTCTCTTTCCCACAACTGTGGGCTGTGATGGTGGGGGTCTGAGGGTCTGTAGGGGTTCTTTGATGAAAATCCATCATTAAATCATAGCGCCCGCCGCACACAACAGATTTTTTTTTTTAAATGCTCCGCCTTCTGGGACGGTCACCCACTGAATGTCTCCTCTGCACTTTGACAGTTCTTATATAGATAAGGGTGGGGCCACCTGGCAACATCACCTGGTGGCCCAACCTCCTTATGACATCACTGGCCTAGCATGCACCAGTCCATGATGTCATAAGGGGGCGATGCCACTGGGTAATGTAGCCAGGTGACCCCACCCCTTACCTAAAGAAGAAATGTCAAAGAAATGTCAAAATGCAAAGGAGGCATTTGGCAGAGGACCGTCCCAGAAGGTGGAGCTTTTTAACCACTTAAGACCTGGACCAAAATGCAGGTAAAGGACCAGAGGTGTTTTTATCATTTGTCACTGCGCTGCTTTAACTGGTATTTGCGTCCTTTTCTTTTTTTTTTTTGCAATATAAATGGAAAAGACTGAAAAATGTGAAAAAAATTTTTTTTTCTACTTTCTGTCATATGAAGAATCTAATAAACTAAATTTTAGTCAAACATTTAGGCCAAAATGTATTCAGCCACATGTCTTTACTAAAAAAACAAAAAAAAACGCAATAAGCGTATATTTATTGGTTTTCGCAAAAGTTATAGCGTCTACAAACTGGGGTACATTTTCTGGAATTTATACAGCTTTTAATTTATGACTGCCTATCTCATTTATTGAGGTTTTAAAAATACTCACCCTACCTCTCAACAAATAGGTTGGGGTGTCTACTTTCCAAAATTGAGTCATTTGGGGGGGTTTTGTTCCATCTGGGCATTCCATGGCCTCCGAAACTGTGATAGGCAGTGAGGAGTGAAGTCAAAATGTACACCCTTAGAAAGCCTGAAGGCGGTGATTGGTTTTCGGGGGCCCGTACGCGGCTAGGCTCCCAAAAAGTCTGGTATCCCCGTAATGAGGAGAAGCAGCAGAATGTATTTTGGGGTGCAATTCCACATGTAACCATGGCATGTGTGAGCAATATATCATTTAATGACAACTTTGAGCAAAAGAAAAAAAAATGATTTTTTCCCGCAACTTGTGTCAAAATATAAAATATTCCATGGACTCGACATGCCTCACAGCAAATAGCTTGGGGTGTCTACTAGAGGTCGACCGATATGGGTTTTTCTCTGGCCGATGCTTAGAAATCGGGGCGGCCGATGTATGATGCCGATATTTAATTGGGGCAGGTGGCACTGGCTCATGGTACTTACAGGTGACACTGGCAAGTGGCACTGGCATCTGGCAATACTTAGCACTGGCAGGCTTCACAGCCGATAATGAGAGAGAGAGAGAGAGAGAGAGAGAGAGAGAGAGAGAGAGACACAGAGAGAGAGAGAGATTCAGCGTGAGGTGGGCGGGACCCGGGTAGTTGGGCCCCAGCAGCTATCCAGCCAATGATCGAGCTGTTAAAGAAAGGGACGGGGCCACATACATTCCGCCCAGATCTCAGCTGACACAGATTCAGGCAAATATCGGCCTGATTTGTATAATAATCGGCTGATGCCGATTTCTCCGAAATGGCTGAATATCGGCCGATATATCTGACAACCTCTAGTGTCTGCTTTCCAAAATGGGTCATTTGGGGGGGGGGGGTTTGAACTGTCCTGGCATTTTATGCACAACATTTAGAAGCTTATGTCACACATCCCCCAGTTAAGTTGAACCCCCAAACATTATATATTTTTTTAAAGCAAAAGCCCTACAGATTCAAATGGTGGGTGTTGCATTTTTTTTCCCACACAGTATTTGCACAGTGATTTTTCAAACGCATTTTTTGGGGGAAAAAATTCACTTTTTTTTTAAAGCACTAAAACACACTATATTGCCCAAATTATTGATGAAATAAAAAAGATGATTTTAGGCCGAGTACATGGATACCAAACACGACATACTTTAAAATTGCGCACAAACGCGCAGTGGCGACAAACTACATACATTTTTAAAAGCCTTTCCAGGTTACCACGTTAGATTTACAGAGGTCTACTGCTAAAATGACTTCCCTCGATCTGACCATTGCGGTGATAACTTACATGCATGGTGCAATTGCTGTTTACATATGACTCCAGACCGACACTTGCGTTCACCTTTGCGCAAGAGCAGGGGGGGACAGGGATGCTTTTTTCCCCTATGATAGCAATAGTTGGTGACAGGTACTCTTTTTTTGAAAAAAATGGGGTCTATTAGACCCTAGATCTTTCCTCTGCCCTCAAAGCATCTAAACACACCAAGATCGGTGTGATAAAATGCTTTCCCAATGGCACTGTTTATATCCAGGGGGGACATTCCCTCCCACTGTTTGTAAAAGCAGTCTAGAGGCCAATTAGCTACTAGGATTGCTTTTACATGAAAGCCGACCACTGGCTGAAAAGAATGATACCAAGATGATACCTAAACCCCCAGGCATCATTCTGGTATAACCATTCAAAGTCCAGCAACATACCAGTACGTTGATGGTTCTTGTTGGACATGTATTGTAATCTTTTTTTTTATGCAGCCTGTTGGCCGAACGAAAAAGAGATTGATCGGTGGGTATGCCCACCCTTAGAATACCTCCCTTCATCCACCCACTTCTAAAGATGGGCATACATGCACCATTTATATATGCCAAAGCATGGGGGCATCCTCCTGCACACGGTCAGACTTTTCCACGGGCAAGCCTCCGTCGGAATTTCGACCATATGTATGCAGCATTAGGAGCAAAAATCGCTTCTCTGCCCCTAATGCCCCCATGCTTTGGCATATATGCTCTTTTTTTTTAACTGGTGTTGCTGTCACGCTAAATAAATGCACGCTGCAACTGAATGGCGTACCTGCTAAGCAAATGATGGTTAACATTAAAACAAAGTAACATTACAGTATAACAGTAAGATCATACCATACCTGCAAAGCAAATAATAAAAAAAAAATTACTATGTTTTTTTGGTAACGCAACCTGTGCTTAAAATATATATATATGCCAAAGCATGGGGGCATCCTCCCACAAAAAAGTTTTGCCGCGTACACACAGTCTGACTTTTCTACGGACAAGCCTCCATCGGAATGTCGACCGTATGTATGCGGTATTAGGAGCAAAATCGCTCCTCCGCCCCTAATGCTTCAGCATATATGCTCTTTTTTTTAAATGTGGTGGTGAAATCATCTCCTACAGCGTTGGAGTCACTGCTTTATGTATCGTGGGAGCAAACGCTGTTGCTGTCAAAATAAATAAATCCACACAACAGCTGAATGGCATACCTGAAAACAGTAAAGTAAATTACATACCTGAAAAGCAAGCAAGACATATTTGGAACACCACTGGATATGGAGGCCACACTGTGCATACTAGGCTATAGGCAGGAATGGAGGGAGAAAAGAAATACCACAGGTGTAATACTAAGATGCCTATTCCACGCTAAAAAATTTATTGTGATGAGGTGGCAGGCAACCTCACCACCGGCAGTAAGTGAATGGATTAGGGCGTACTAGGCCGCTGTTGCTTGCCAGTTCACCAGAAGGAATAGCGGCGCTAGTACTTCTCTGCTACATACAAGGGTTCTTGCTGCTCAACAACATCAGAATGGGGTCGGGTACGCCTGGCCTTAGCAGGGACCACAACTTTGTTGTCAGAGCTATCTGACATGGAGCCGCTGTTGTAAACAGGATCGTATTCTGAGCCCGAATCTGACAGATGCGTGACCTCCTCTTCACTATCTGTCAGGCACAGAAACATGTAGGCCTCTTCACTAGTGTACATTCGCTTTGCCATTTTGGGCTCTAAATTTAGTGGTACACTAGTGATAATTCACAGGTAAAAAAGCACCTAACTGTCAGCAAATGTAGAAAACGCTACCAAAAAAACTGTTAGCTATTGCAGGGATCAGACCTGTCTCTGCAAATGCTGCAGTTATGCGTGTTGTGTTTTGTAAGTGACAGTGATCGATCGATACTGCACTTGGGTGGGTTGGTCTGGGCGGAGGGGCAAAACGCAGGTGCTAGTGGGTATCTGGGCTGATCCCACTAACAATGCATTTTTGGGAACCCTAAACTGCTGGGTACGCTAGTATAGATCTGATCAGATATTGATCTGTTCAGATACTATACCACTAAGGGGGGGTGTATGCTTTGCGAGTAGGTGTAAGCGTTACTGGCACTAACCTAACACTGCCTGGGGCGACGCAGACCCTGACTGATGCTAAAATGTAATTGATATCACCCGTCGGGTGATCAGAGGGTTAAACCTTTATTGGGTTATATACGGCGGGTGCCCTGATGCTATAAACAGCAAACTAACTAACCAGAGTCACCCGTAACACTTATACCGTGATCACTGGTGAAAGGGTTAACTAGGGGGCAATCAGGGGGTTAAAACGTTTATTAGGTAATATATGGGGGTACCCGATGCTATATAAAAACCTGGTGGCGAACCTAAATAACTAACTGGCTAACCAGCGTCACCAGTGACACTTATACGGTGATCACTGGTGAAAGGGTTAACTCTAGGGGCAATCAGGGGTTAAAACCTATATTTAGAAAATGTATGGGGGTACCTAACGCTATAAAAACCTGGCGGCGAACCTCAAAAAACAACTGGCTAAATAGCGGCACCAGCGACACGAATACAGCGATCAGAAAAACGATCGCTTAGTGACACTGGTAATATGGGGTGAAAGGGTTAACTGAGGGGGCAATCAAGGGGTTAAACCTTTATTAGGGGGTTAGGGGGCTACCCTGGACCTAAAGGGGCCTAACACTAATGTCCCTAACACTTTTTACTGTCACAAATGACACTAAATGCAGTGATCGGTAAATAAATGATCACTGCAATCAGTGACACTGTGACAGGGGGCTGGGGGGTGACTGGGGGGTTTGTGTGCCTATGTGTAACTGTGTCAGTGTGCTGTTAGGTGCAACTCACGTTAGATGTCTTCTCTCCTCTCTGCCGGACGAAAAGACCGCCACGAGGAGAGATGACATCACTTCCTCCTGCCTGTGTTTACAGTTCACAGGCAGAGGAAGAAGGTGATTGGCTGGGATCGATCGCGAGGGGGTGGCTAGAAATGAATAGCCGCCCCCTCATCTTGGATCATTCCCACGGACAAATGGACCGACGCATGTACCGGGGGGGTCCCAATCGGACCCTCGACCCGTGGGAAGGCAGCCACGTACAGGTACGTGATTGTGCCTGTATGTGCCATTCTGCCGACGTATATGTACATGCGGCGGCCCTTAAGTGGTTAAAAAAAAAAAGTCATCGAGGGACACAGTTTTTTTATCTTTTATTTTTTAATAAAAAAAACCCTGTCTGTTTAATACTGACACTTTTTTGGTGATTGGGTAGGGGTACGATGTACCTGATACTTATTCATATAGGGGGCCTTGGATCTGGGGGAAGCCTTGTTTATGGGGTCATCCACAGCTCAAAAGAGACACTTATCCCCATCAGGGAAGCCATGTGGGGTATCTTGGGTTGGGTTGTGGGGGTATCTAGGGAAGCCATGTGGAAGCCATGTGGATTGTGGGGGTATCTAGGGAAGCCATGTGGATTGTGGGGGTATCTAGGGAAACCATGTGGATTGTGGGGGTATCTAGGGAAACCATGTGGATTGTGGGGGTATCTAGGGAAACCATGTGGATTGTGGGGGTATCTAGGCAAGCCATGTGGATTGTGGGGGTATCTAGGGAAGCCATGTGGATTGTGGGGGTATCTAGGGAAACCATGTGGATTGTGGGGGTATCTAGGGAAACCATGTGGATTGTGGGGGTATCTAGGCAAGCCATGTGGATTGTGGGGGTATCTAGGGAAGCCATGTGGGTTGTGGGGGTATCTAGGGAAGCCATGTGGGTTGTGGGGGTATCTAGGGAAGCCATGTGGGTTGTGGGGGTTATCTAGGGAAGCCATGTGGGTTGTGGGGGTATCTAGGGAAGCCATGTGGATTGTGGGGCTGTCTAGGGAAGCCATGTGGGTTGTGGGGTTATCTAGGGAAGCCATGTGGGTTGTAGGGGTATCTAGGGAAGCCATGTGGGTTGTGGGGTATCTAGGGAAGCCATGTGGATTGTGGGGGTATCTAGGGAAGCCATGTGGATTATGGGGGTATCTAGGGAATCCATGTGGATTGTGGGGGTATCTAGGGAAGCCATGTGGATTGTGGGGGTATCTAGGGAAGCCATGTGGGTTGTGGGGGTATCTAGGGAAGCCATGTGGGTTGTGGGGGTTATCTAGGGAAGCCATGTGGGTTGTGGGGGTATCTAGGGAAGCCATGTGGGTTGTAGGGGTATCTAGGGAAGCCATGTAGGTTGTGGGGGTATCTAGGGAAGCCATGTGGGTTGTGGGGTATCTAGGGAAGCCATGTGGATTGTGGGGGTATCTAGGGAAGCCATGTGGGTTGTGGGGGTATCTAGGGAAGCCATGTGGGTTGTGGGGGTATCTAGGGAAGCCATGTGGGTTGTGGGGGTTATCTAGGGAAGCCATGTGGGTTGTGGGGGTATCTAGGGAAGCCATGTGGGTTGTGGGGTATCTAGGGAAGCCATGTAGGTTTTGGGGGTATCTAGGGAAGCCATGTGGGTTGTGGGGGGTATCTAGGGAAGCCATGTAGGGTGTGAAGCTCGGCTACTACAGAAGACTTTCTTAGCAAGTTAAGGGTGAAGTTTTCCTTTATATAAGAGAAGTCTCTTCTGAAGAAATGTATGCCCCGCCCATCCCAATGTTCCCGTCTCTATGAAAATGTTCCCGTCTTTCACTCACCTTCTCTATGGAAATGTTCCCGTCTCTCACTTCCCTTCTCTATGGAAATGTTCCCGTCTCTCACTTCCCTTCTCTATGGAAATGTTCCCGTCTCTCACTCACCTTCTCTATGGAAATGTTCCCGTCTCTCACTTCCCTTCTCTATGGAAATGTTCCCGTCTCTCACTTCCCTTCTCTATGGAAATGTTCCCGTCTCTCACTTCCCTTTTTTATGGAAATGTTCCCGTCTCTCACTTCCCTTCTCTATGGAAATGTTCCCGTCTCTCACTTCCCTTCTCTATGGAAATTGTTCCCGTCTCTCACTCACCTTCTCTATGGAAATGTTCCTGTCTCTTGCTCACCTTCTCTATGGAAATGTTCCCGTCTCTCACTCACCTTCTCTATGGAAATGTTCCCGTCTCTCTCACTCACCTTCTCTATGGAAATGTTCCCGTCTCTCACTTCCCTTCTCTATGGAAATGTTCCCGTCTCTCACTTCCCTTTTTTATGGAAATGTTCCCGTCTCTCACTTCCCTTCTCTATGGAAATGTTCCCGTCTCTCACTCACCTTCTCTATGGAAATGTTCCCGTCTCTCACTTCCCTTCTCTATGGAAATGTTCCCGTCTCTCACTTCCCTTCTCTATGGAAATGTTCCCGTCTCTCACTCACCTTCTCTATGGAAATGTTCCCGTCTCTCACTTCCCTTCTCTATGGAAATGTTCCCGTCTCTCACTTCCCTTCCCTATGGAAATGTTCCCGTCTCTCACTTCCCTTCTCTATGGAAATGTTCCCGTCTCTCACTTCCCTTCTCTATGGAAATTGTTCCCGTCTCTCACTCACCTTCTCTATGGAAATGTTCCCGTCTCTCACTTCCCTTCTCTATGGAAATGTTCCCGTCCTTCACTTCCCTTCTCTATGGAAATGTTCCCGTCTCTCTTCCCTATGGAAATGTTGTCTCTCACTTCCCTTCTCTATGGAAATGTTCCCGTCTCACTTCCCTTCTCTATGGAAATTGTTCCCGTCTCTTCACCTTCTCTATGGAAATGTTCCCTCGCTCACCTTCTCATGTTCCCGTCTCTTCACCTTCTCTATGGAAATGTTCCCGTCTTCTCACTCACTTCCCTTCTCTATGGAAATGTTCCCGTCTCTCACTTCCCTTCTCTATGGAAATTGTTCCCGTCTCTCACTCACCTTCTCTATGGAAATGTTCCTGTCTCTTGCTCACCTTCTCTATGGAAATGTTCCCGTCTCTCACTCACCTTCTCTATGGAAATGTTCCCGTCTCTCACTCACCTTCTCTATGGAAATGTTCCCGTCTCTCACTTCCCTTCTCTATGGAAATGTTCCCGTCTCTCACTTCCCTTCTCTATGGAAATGTTCCGTCTCTCACTCTTCTCTATGGAAATGTTCCCGTCTCTCACTCACCTTCTCTATGGAAATGTTCCCGTCTCTCTCACTCACCTTCTCTATGGAAATGTTCCCGTCTCTCACTTCCCTTCTCTATGGAAATGTTCCCGTCTCTCTCTATGGAAATGTTCCCGTCTCTCACTTCCCTTCTCTATGGAAATGTTCCCGTCTCTCACTCACCTTCTCTATGGAAATGTTCCCGTCTCTCACTTCCCTTCTCTATGGAAATGTTCCCGTCTCTCACTTCCCTTCTCTATGGAAATGTTCCCGTCTCTCACTCACCTTCTCTATGGAAATGTTCCCGTCTCTCACTTCCCTTCTCTATGGAAATGTTCCCGTCTCTCACTTCCCTTCTATGGAAATGTTCCCGTCTCTCACTTCCCTTCTCTATGGAAATGTTCCCGTCTCTCACTTCCCTTCTCTATGGAAATTGTTCCCGTCTCTCACTTCCCTTCTCTATGGAAATGTTCCCGTCCTTCACTTCCCTTCTCTATGGAAATGTTCCCGTCTCTCACTTCCCTTTTTTATGGAAATGTTCCCGTCTCTCACTTCCCTTCTCTATGGAAATGTTCCCGTCTCTAACTTCCCTTCTCTATGGAAATTGTTCCCGTCTCTCACTCACCTTCTCTATGGAAATGTTCCCATCTCTCACTCACCTTCTCTATGGAAATGTTCCCGTCTCTCACTCACCTTCTCTATGGAAATGTTCCCGTCTCTCACTCACCTTCTCTATGGAAATGTTCCCGTCTCTCACTTCCCTTCTCTATGGAAATGTTCCCGTCTCTCACTTCCCTTCTCTATGGAAATTGTTCCCGTCTCTCACTCACCTTCTCTATGGAAATGTTCCTGTCTCTTGCTCACCTTCTCTATGGAAATGTTCCCGTCTCTCACTCACCTTCTCTATGGAAATGTTCCCGTCTCTCACTCACCTTCTCTATGGAAATGTTCCCGTCTCTCACTTCCCTTCTCTATGGAAATGTTCCCGTCTCTCACTTCCCTTCTCTATGGAAATGTTCGCGTCTCTCACTCCCCTTCTCTATGGAAATGTTCCCGTCTCTCACTCACCTTCTCTATGGAAATGTTCCCGTCTCTCTCACTCACCTTCTCTATGGAAATGTTCCCGTCTCTCACTTCCCTTCTCTATGGAAATGTTCCCGTCTCTCACTTCCCTTTTTTATGGAAATGTTCCCGTCTCTCACTTCCCTTCTCTATGGAAATGTTCCCGTCTCTCACTCACCTTCTCTATGGAAATGTTCCCGTCTCTCACTTCCCTTCTCTATGGAAATGTTCCCGTCTCTCACTTCCCTTCTCTATGGAAATGTTCCCGTCTCTCACTCACCTTCTCTATGGAAATGTTCCCGTCTCTCACTTCCCTTCTCTATGGAAATGTTCCCGTCTCTCACTTCCCTTCCCTATGGAAATGTTCCCGTCTCTCACTTCCCTTCTCTATGGAAATGTTCCCGTCTCTCACTTCCCTTCTCTATGGAAATTGTTCCCGTCTCTCACTTCCCTTCTCTATGGAAATGTTCCCGTCCTTCACTTCCCTTCTCTATGGAAATGTTCCCGTCTCTCACTTCCCTTTTTTATGGAAATGTTCCCGTCTCTCACTTCCCTTCTCTATGGAAATGTTCCCGTCTCTAACTTCCCTTCTCTATGGAAATTGTTCCCGTCTCTCACTCACCTTCTCTATGGAAATGTTCCCATCTCTCACTCACCTTCTCTATGGAAATGTTCCCGTCTCTCACTCACCTTCTCTATGGAAATGTTCCCGTCTCTCACTCACCTTCTCTATGGAAATGTTCCCGTCTCTCACTTCCCTTCTCTATGGAAATGTTCCCGTCTCTCACTTCCCTTCTCTATGGAAATTGTTCCCGTCTCTCACTCACCTTCTCTATGGAAATGTTCCTGTCTCTTGCTCACCTTCTCTATGGAAATGTTCCCGTCTCTCACTCACCTTCTCTATGGAAATGTTCCCGTCTCTCACTCACCTTCTCTATGGAAATGTTCCCGTCTCTCACTTCCCTTCTCTATGGAAATGTTCCCGTCTCTCACTTCCCTTCTCTATGGAAATGTTCGCGTCTCTCACTCCCCTTCTCTATGGAAATGTTCCCGTCTCTCACTCACCTTCTCTATGGAAATGTTTGAGTCTGTAGGTCTCTTCTTCACCTCTCAGGAAATGTATCTAAGACCCGACTTCCTGGATCATCGTATTTAACATTGTATAGCACCTCTTTTTTTTCCTACTTCCTCATTCATACACGCACAAGCGGAGGGGGTAGAGAACATTCTGCTGAAATTCTTCTTTTGATGCAGCTCAGGAAGTGTTGGGGAGGGGGAGGGGGAGGCTACTCACACAGATATGACTTTTACTGCAAATCCATCCTGCTCAAAAAAAATCAGAAAAAAAGAGAGAGCAAACTTGTTGCTGTACTCTTTGCTGTCACCCCCAAGCACCCTCCCCCTGGCTGAAACCCCAGGAACTTTCCTCCCTGAACACAGAGTGCCCAGGGTGCAGAATTATGTCCATACAGTGACAGTGCATTTCAGCAGAGGTGTAACTATAGGGGTCATGGTTGCAAGCAGGCCCCATGCTTTAGGGGGCATGTGCAGCTCCTCTGTCACATTTGTCTACACCTTGATAGGTTCTTCTAAATGCCTTCCCACCTTCCCTCCTATCTATTTTCCTCCTGGCTCCTGCAGCCGCTAAAATCTCACTTTATCTCCTCCTCCCCCTCCTTCTCTTCCTCCTCCTCCTCTCCCTCCTCCTCCTCCTCCTCTCCATTCTCCTCCTCCTCTCCATCCTCCTCCTCCTCTCCCTCCTTCTCCTCCTCTCCCTCCTCCTCCTCCTCTCCCTCCTCCTCCTCCTCTTCCCTCTTCTTCTCCTCCTCCTTCTCCTCCTCTCCCTTCTCCTTCTCCTCCTCCTCCTCCTCTCCCTCCTTCTCCCCCTCTCCCTCCTTCTCCCCCTCTCCCTCCTTCTCCCCCTCTCCCTTCTCCTCCTCTCCCTCCTTTTCCTCCTCTCCCTCCTCCTCTCCCTCCTTCTCCTCCTCCTCTCCCTCCTTCTCCTCCTCCTCTCCCTCCTTCTCCTCCTCCCCCTCCTGTCACACTGCTCCTCTGTCCTGTCACACTGCTCCTCTGTCCTGTCACACTGCTTCCCCAATCACACTGTTCCCCCTCCTGTCACACTGCCCCCCCCTCCTGTCACACTGCTTCCCCAATCACACTGTCCCCCCTTCTGTCACACTGCCTCCTTCCTATCATGCTTTCCCTCTTGACATTAACACCCCTCCTGTCACACTGCTCACCCAATAACACTGCCACCTCTTATCAAACTGCCCTCCTCCTGTCATAATTCCCAGATACCCTTCTCATGTCACACTGCTCCCCCAATCACACTGCCTCCCTAATGTCACATTACACCCTCCTGTCACACAGCCCCTCTTCCTGTCACACTATTTCCCCAATCACACTGCCCCCTAAAGTCATACTGCTTCCCCAATCATACTGCCACACTGCCCACTCCTGCCACACTGTACTCCCCTCCGGCACACTGCTGTAGTCTTTAGATATTTAGCGTGTATAGTCTATAGTACAGTGTCTAGTATGATGTTAGTAAGTTGTTTTTGCAGCAACACACCAGGCCCTCCAGAGAACGCAAAATTTAATTCAACAGACTTCCAATACAGAATAAAGTCCAAATTCCACAGATGATACAAAGTCCAACAGAGTAATTCAGATTTCTACCTGCACCCCCATACTCATACAGAGAGAATACGGGGAGTACCTTCTCTGAGTGACAAACAGAATCCCCAGAATAAATATCCTTTTCACTGAATAGCTGAGCAATTTGATTGGTCGTCTTTGATCTGAAAGACAGGATCCAACGTCTTGTCTTGCAGAGTGTCAGGTAATTGTCACTCCCAGCAGGAGTCACATATTAGTATTCAGGAGTCAACCAGGACTACCTGAACAACCCATTAACCCGTACCCATGTGTTCGTCTCACCCCTTAACCATAAAATAAAGACTCGGACAACATGTTATCCTTGAATGGACGTAGGGGTCGGCCACAGCTTTATTTTTTTTCTTTAACCATAAAACATCTGTAAACCTTTAGTACCATCTCATGGTAAGATTACAAGGGGGAAGCAACCAGCCAGCCGCCGGCCTAAACCGACGGGCATAATAGCCTTCCCCCGTTCCTTCATTAATATTACCGCCAGCTGTGACTTAACAATAAATATCTCACATCATAACGTGAACAAACAATGCCTGTAAAACCAAAACCTTAAAATTGTAATGAAATACAGCAATAACCACTGTCATAACTCCTCAGTACAAAACTCGCTTGACCATTTTTTTTTTTTTTTTTTTTTTTTTATAACTTTATTACATTCGATCCTCTTTTTTTTTTTTTTTTTTTATAAACACCTGAAACTGTGTAATAAAACGGGAAACAAGGGCGGGAGGGCGGGAGCTCACTTGCTGGGAGGCTGCTGCGGGTAAGAGGAAGAAGGTGGGAGGGAAACCCACCTTGAAGCCTTGGTCACATGCCCACCCCAAATACCTCCCCCCTGGGCATCTTTAATTGGCTCTATCTGTCAGAGCACCACCCTCCCAGAGGGAGGGGGAAGGAGGGGGGGGAACTCAAGAGGGGAGAGACTCATTTAACCCCTTTCCTGACTGTCCCATCTCCTCAGCTAGTCCGTGGCACCTAGCCCTATTTGGGCCGGTGCCAACCAGACTACCTGAACAACCCATTAACCCGTACCCATGTGTTCGTCTCACCCCTTAACCATAAAATAAAGACTCGGACAACATGTTATCCTTGAATGGACGTAGGGGTCGGCCACAGCTTTATTTTTTTTCTTTAACCATAAAACATCTGTAAACCTTTAGTACCATCTCATGGTAAGATTACAAGGGGGAAGCAACCAGCCAGCCGCCGGCCTAAACCGACGGGCATAATAGCCTTCCCCCGTTCCTTCATTAATATTACCGCCACAGGAGGAGCACAGCCCCTCAAACTGGGCTCCGACCCCCACCCATAATGTAAAGGGCCTGTTCAATGCCATCCTGAAGGCCAGACAAAAAGATATCGAGCCCGATATCATTAAGATGGACCCCATCCTGACCCATGAGCCGCCTATTGTCCCCTTCCAGCTGCCTGTGCCTCACCACTACCCCTGACCTGGCCCTGACGTACCGGGACATGCGGGCGTTAATTGTTCTGCGAGCTCTCTCAATTGCAGCCGCATCCCTATCCTCCTGCCAGGTGACCCGAGGGACAATTTCGGACCAAACCAACATGATTTCCGAAAAAAGAAACACCATTCTCTCCAAATCCATTCTCATTAGGGTAATGATCTCCGGAACCCGCAGGGAGCGAATATCGTTCCTCCCTGCATGGATTACCAACACCACCGGCGACCGAGATACTCCGCCAATCTGAAAGGCTTCCATCAATATCCGAGACCAGGAGAGACCCCCAATACCTCTCCAATGAACCTCCACTGGAAATCCCAGGGACCTGCCGCCCGGCCGACAGATGGCCCTCTGCGCGGCCCGATGGATATATGAATGGCCCAGAATGTGCACCACCGGCGCACGAGGACCTGAAAAAGGGGGAAAATTCATTATAGCAGCAATTCCGGGCGAACATAACCTGCATAGCACCCCGACTTCCACCGACCAATTCTTTGAATGTCACCCATTGCTAGCCCGGCCCTAGCTGCTTCCGTAGCAGCACCAATTCTGAATGAATGTGTGCCAAAATCGTTCGCTGAAAACCCGGCAGCCACAAGGCAGCGTTTGAAAACCGAACTGAACTGGTACCGTGTAAGGGGGGCCCCCGAAGCATGCACCAAAAACGTTTCCCCACCAGGACTCACCTTTAGTAACTCTGTTACCATTGCAACTGGACAAAGTGTGCCCCCCACTGCCCCAAGGCGCAACCAAGAACCTTTTCCCAGCTGGTCCGTTTTAGACCTTCTCACCCGAACCTGCAACACACCGTTAGTCAGTAGGACGTCATCCCAGGACCCGTAGTCGCGGACGCCACTAGCTCGCTTATCCGTAACTCTCCGAAAAAAGCCAGGCAAAACGCAGTAGAAAAAAGAAGCCCTTCATAAGGAGAGGAACACACCGTAACCGTAGCCCCGACAAGGGAGTTCAGCAAGGCAAAGGAAACCGGACGCCTAGCGTCCTTTTTCCCGTGCCTTTTCCGCCAACCCTTTAATGCCTGCAGGATACCGAAATGCTTTGTGCAGTCCTGCCACCCGTGCAGCTTTAAGTGAAAACCAACCCCCCCCATGCGGCGTTGAGCCACCGCGGCGGAACAACCAGAAAGCTCCAAATTCAACAAATAGTCCACCGTAACCTGAAAACGTAAATTCCCACAGGAAGCCACTTCCCTGCCGCCCGCCACCCCCAACCAGGCATTCCACGCCTTACCATGATTGGACCAGGTAGCCGGAGTCACCGAAGCAGCAATGAGGGGCATCAAAGTCCTGACACCAGGGTCCATAGGGACTTCGGGCAAGGCAGGCCTTCCTGATCCGCACCCAGGCAAAGAGACCGGAACTCCTGGAAACGAGAACGAGACAATAAGTCAGCGATAACGTTATCAACACCTGGGACATGACGAGATCTGAACCAGATATTATTCTCCAGGCATCTGAGCACCAGATGACGGAGTAGGGCCAGAACCGGCAGCGAAGAGGAAGACAGACCGTTGATGCAATGCACCACACTGCTATTGTCGGTCGAGAAGCATACCTTCTTGTCCCTGAGCTGCTCCCCCCAAAGTTCAACCGCCATGACGATGGGAAAAAGCTCAAGGAGAGTCAGGTTGCGACATAACCCCTGCACCTGCCACTCTAGTGGCCATGATTCCGCGCTCCAGCTCGCCCCGAGAATCGCGCCGTACCCTCCCGAACCAGCCGCATCAGTGAAAAGAGACAATTCCTGATTGCCTATTTCGACCGACAGGAAACACGTGCGCCCGTTGTATGTGCCCAAAAGACGCCGCCACACTGACAGGTCTGCTTTTAGGGAACAAGTCAGTCGGATGCGATTGCCGCAGAGTAACTTTTTGAACTTCACAAAACCCCTCGATCAAGCCTAATAGCTTTCCGAGCTTATCTGCTGGCAACCGAAAGACCATCTCAAGGGAATCGATTTCAATGCCCAGAAAGGACAGCCTGGTGGTTGGGCCCTCCGTTTTTTCTGCGCAAAGCAGAACCCCGAACCTGCTCATCACAGCACAGAAAAAATCCAGCAAAAATTGACACTGAGAAGATTCGGCCGGGGCTACTATCAGAAAATCATCCAAATAATGAATGATGGATCTACAACCAGTTGCACATCGTACCACCCATTCCAAAAGGAACTGAACATTTCGAAATAGTGGCACGATATGGAACAGCCCATAGGCAAACAAGTGTTATAATAGAAGAGGCCATCCACACAGCAACCCAGAAGGTGGTAGCAATCCGGGTGCACCGGCAGCAGCCTAAAAGCCGATTCAATGTCAGTTTTAGCCATCATGGCACCTCTGCCGGCCCGACGGACCAACAACACAGCCTTATCGAAGGAGACATAGGAAACAGACGCCTCATCCTTTGAGATGCCGTCGTTAACCGATGAGCCCCTGGGATAAGATAAATGGTGAATTAACCGAAACTTACCGCTCTCCTTCTTGGGGACCACTCCCAAAGGAGAAACCCTCAAGTTAGGAAATGGTGGGGATGAAAACGGACCGTCAATGCGACCCAAATTAACCTCTTTACTAACCTTGTCCCGCAGGGAATCCGGGTAAAGCGCAGCCGATTGCAAATTGCCAGCCAGTTGATGCGAATCTGAGGGAATGAAGGGGATAAGAAAACCGTACAAAAAACCTATGCGCAACTGCTCAGCCTCCGACCTATTGGGGTAACGCTCTAGCCAGGGGAGCATCTCTTCCACGCTCACCGGCGTCTATCCCTTCAACAGGCCCTGTACCCCTATGCACCGGTTTTGCGCCGCGGGGGCAGCGAACTGCCCCGTGGGCGCCACCACAAGAGGAGCACTCGTGCTTGAACTTGCACAACCTGAAGAACTTGCAATGACCCTCGTTAAAGAGCCAGCATGTTCCGGGTCTCTTTGTGGCCGCTGCGCCCTGCTGACTTGCTGAGGAGGCAGCGGCCCCGCCAAGAAAGGGAGTCTGTCTCTGCGCCATCATAAGCCGCAGCCAGACATCCGTCGCCTTGCAGCCCCAACCCACCTCGGGTTGCAACGCCAAGCGTCTTCTGAACTCTTCGTCATATTTCCACCAAGCGCTGCCGCCATGGGACTTATAGGCGTTGTATACTGAGTCCAAATAGACGAAGAGCTCCGAACAGCGCTCGGGGTGTTTTTCCCCCATAATACCACCCAGCACGACAAAAGCCTGCAACCAGTTACCTATCGTCCTGGCAACCCGGGGCCTACGCTCAAATGACCTGTCAGTATAGGGCTTGCGCTCCTTATCAATGGTATGCTGATCAGCTGAAACCAAAGACCATATATCTATGTACTTATTTTCCCAAATTTTTTGTTTGATGTCTTCAGTAACGTGTGATCCTAACGGGCTAATCCCACATAAAAAGGACTCCTTGTGTACACCGGCCCTTGGCGGAGACGGAGGGCGCCTGCCCGCAGGAGGCGTAACCGCCCCCTGGGAGCCGGGCTCCAGCTGCGACAATAATGCTTTTAAAGCCGGTACCAAAGCATGCGTCCCACCCCCGGCCCCCCAGGCCCCTGCGAAGTCAAACTCACCAGTTACTGCCGAAGATGGAGGAGGAGGAGGGATCACTGGAGGTATCGCAGCTGACAATCCCGAAGGAGCGGATGTGGGAACAGGCGGAAGGAAAACCGGCACTGACGATGGAGCCACCGAAACCGTCGTGGCCACGGGAGCCACAGAGGAAGCAGGCACGCCGGACGGCTGGTCCGCGTGAGAAGGCCGCCTGGAGCGCCTCGATGAACCCTGTCTAGACCTAAGCCGACCCTCGCGGCCCCTGGATCGGCTCCTGGAGGAGCCGCCAGAGGAGGATGGTGACCCCCAGCGGGAGGATCTGGATCTACGCCAGTGTCTGCTGTGACGCCTAGGGGATCTGCGGCGACGGCTTCTGCTGTACCGCCCATGATGCCCAGAACTACGCGAAGAGGACCTGGAGTCCGACCGCATGTCCCGTCTACGGGACCGATCGCTCCTAAAAATTCGCAGGAGGGGGGGGGGGTGGGCGATGGGGGGGGACAGCGGAGGTGTTCAGGTGAGGAGAAGGACACACTATATCTTCCTCAGCATCCGCATCCACGGGTGCCTGGGGGGGTTGCGAGCGGCATGGGCAGGATGGGCTTGCACATTCACTGCTAAGTCAGTAGCAGGGACATCTACAGTGGGGGCAGGGGCGGAGGGGATGTCTGCAGCTAAGCCAGCCTCCTCGCTACTCGAGGAGCTGGAAACATGCACATTAGCATTACCCATGATGGAGTACAGGGAGGGGGAGAGGCACACACTCTGTGCAGACACACGAGGAGCAGAAGAGAAAGGGGGCGGGGCCACCGCAGCAGCCCGCGATTTGGCCCCGCCCTTCCTCCCCCCTTTCCAGCAACAGATACAGCGGTGCCTCTGCGCCGCTGTGAAGCCTTAGGGGGACTGGGACTCAGCCTTACAGGCGGTCGGGTGGCCCTTCGAGGGGCCCGCCGACCCCTTACCTGGTCATCCACAGTTGGGCACGGCGAGGGGAACGGTCCAGGCACCCCCAGGTCGGCGGCGATGCGAGCCAGGAAGCCTCCATCGGACCGCATCCGCTCCCGGATCAAACCCAGCAGGTCTTCAGCCATGACACAGCCAAGGAAGGTAAGGAGCTCACTTGCTGGGAGGCTGCTGCGGGTAAGAGGAAGAAGGTGGGAGGAAAACCCACCTTGAAGCCTTGGTCACATGCCCACCCCAAATACCTCCCCCCTGGGCATCTTTAATTGGCTCTATCTGTCAGAGCACCACCCTCCCAGAGGGAGGGGGAAGGAGGGGGGGGAACTCAAGAGGGGAGAGACTCATTTAACCCCTTTCCTGACTGTCCCATCTCCTCAGCTAGTCCGTGGCACCTAGCCCTATTTGGGCCGGTGCCAACCATGTACATCCTTGCATGCCAATTAGCTCTCTTTTAATAAGTATTTAGATTACCTGTGGCCTAAGAAATGGTTTGATATGTAAACAAGAGCTCATCCTGTCTCGTTGCCTATTTGACAATGGACAAGTGTCTTGATGTGTAACATGTAATCACAGGTTACTAAGATTTGGCCTGGTCGATCTTGGACTTATATAATATAATATTTATATATACATTATATAAGTAACACCCAACATATTACTACATATACTACAACAACTGCCCCCCTCTAGTCACACTGTACACTCTAGTCACACTGCTTCAACTTCTGTCACACTCCCCCTAGTAAAACTGCCCCTCCCTCCTGTCACACTACCCCCTTCTGTCTTACTTCTCCCTCAATCACACTGCCTCCTTCCTGTCATACTGCCCCTCCTTCCTGTCATACTGCCCCTCCCTCCTGTCATACTGCCCCTCCCTCCTGTCAATGGGGGTAGATCTGGCACAAACTGTAGTTCAAATGATGCCAGAGAATCGGAGTCTGTGGAAATGCAATGGGTGTGGATCAGGGAAAAGCACAAACCATGTGTCAGGGAATTCCTGTGAGACGATTTGCACACAGACGTGCACAAGCACATAGCCTTTGCCATAGAGCGGCGAACAGACGTGTGCATTCGCACCAGAGCCCGCAATTGTGGGTACGTGCAAGTGCGCAAGCGTGCACGCACACGCATGGGCCTAATTCTACTTGGTGCCAGACTGCCTATTTAACCACTTAAAGGGGTAATTCCCCCAAAAACCTTTTTTTAACATTTATTCAGGCTCGTTATGTCAAGGGGAATCATTTTTTTTTTTTTTAGAAATGAAGCCGTACTTACCGTTTTACAGATGCATCGTCTCCGTCGCTTCCGGGTATGATCGTCTGGTCTGGGCGTGCCTATTTGATTGACAGGCTTCCGACGGTCGCATACATCGCGTCACGAGTAGCCGAAAGAAGCCGAGCGACGGTGCGGCTCTATACTGCGCCTGCGCACCGTCGTTCGGCTACTTTCGGAAAATCGTGACGCGATGTATGCGACCGTCGGAAGCCTGTCAATCAAACAGGCACGCCTATAGTCGGAGCCCATACCCGGAAGCGTCGGAGACGATGCATCTGTAAAACGGTAAGTACGGCTTCATTTCTAAAAAAAAAAAAATGATTCCCCTTGACATAACGAGCCTGAATAAATGTTAAAAAAAAGGTTTTTGGGGGAACTACCCCTTTAAGACCCGGACACTTACGCTGCTAAATGACCCAAGGTGTTTTTACAATTCGGCGCTGCGTCGCTTTAACAGACAATTGCGCGGTCGTGCGACGTGGCTCCCAAACAAAATTTGCGTCCTTTTCTTCCCACAAATAGAGCTTTCTTTCGGTGGTATTTGATCGCCTCTGCGGTTTTTATTTTTTGCGCTATAAACTAAAATAGAGCGACAATTTTGAAAAAAATCACTATTTTTTTACTATTTGTTATAAAAAAAATCAAATAAACTAAATTTTAGTAAAACATTTAGGCCAAAATTTATTTAGCCACATGTCTTTAGTAAAAAAAAAAAATCATAATAAAAAAAATAGCTACCTAGCGGGAACAGCGACACTAATACAGCGATCAGAAAAATGATCGCTTAGTGACGCTGGCAATAGGGAGTGAAAGGGTTAACTAGGGCGGTGATCAGGGGGTTAAAACTTTATTAGGGGGGGTGGGGGGGCTATCCTGAACCTAACAGTAACTGTTTTTACACTGGCTGTCACACTGACACTAAATGCAGTGATTAGATCACTGCATTCAGTGACACTGTGACAGGGGGGTGGGGGGGGGGCGATCACAAGGGGTTAATATGCCTATGTGAGTGTGTGTCAGTGTTGTGTTGGTGCACACTTACTTGTGATGTCTTCTCTCATCAGCAGCGCTGGGAAACAGCGCTGCGATCAGAGAATACATCATTTCCTCCTTCCTGTGTAAACACAGGAGGAGGAAGTGACAGGCTGGGAGCGCGCTCCCATTGGCTGGGAGCGATCGCGGGGGGGGGCGGAAAACACGGACATCCGTCCGCTCGTCGGCGATCGCTCCCAGAGCCAGGGGGACCGCCGCACGCCGCGGAGGGGGTCCCGATGGGACCCCCGAACCGCACTAAGGCGAGGACGTAAATTTACGCCCTTGTGCCTGTACGAGCCATGTTGTGGACGTACATAGGCGTGCGGGGGTTCTTAACTGGTTAAAGGGAGTGTAGGCTCTTGTGCTTTGCTGACTGATCTTCAGCTGTGCTCCTGAATCCTGCTCTGATCCTGTGTGTCCTCCAAGTATTTAGACCCGGCTTACTCTTGACCTTGGCTCTGTGTTCTGTTCCTGTACTGATGCCCATTTCTGACCCGGCTCCGTTCCTGACCCTGGTTCTGTCTATGATTTGGTACCTCACTGCCCGCTTGCTGATGAACCTGGCTATCCCTGAGACCTTGCTCCTGTCTATGTTCCTGGTAACTCTCGGTTACCCGCCTGGCTGTTTCCTGTTTCTGCTCAGCTCACCACAGTCTACTCCAGGCCTCTGAACCCCACCAAGCTGTTCTCCCGGGGACCTCCTGCTCCAGGCACTCATGTCCCTCTTGTCCTTCGGCTTCCTCTGTCTCACCTTCAGGGGAGCCAGGAAAGGAGATATAAGAGAGGCCGACCTCATTAAATCAATCTGCCATCCCATCCCTGACACCATGCAAGATGGATGATGATATCCAGGGGTGGAGATGAAATGGTCCATAACTCAGGGCAAGCCTCTTCAGGATAGCAGAAGCACGCTTCAAAACATGGAGACACAGGTAAAGAAAGGCGCCTTCTAAGTATGAACTGTAGAAATGTAATAATACAATAGATACACACTAACAATATATACACACTCACATTAAGGTTAAGGGGCAAACAGCATGGAAAAGGTCCTGCAGTGGTACCTCTTCTTCCTCGCTGGTCCAACAGGCTGTGTCACTCAGGATCCATAAGGGGCCATCCACCGGCTTTGTGCACTCTGTGCTTCAGATGGTAACACTGACCCCCTTCTGTCACACTGCCCCTTTATGGCACATTGCCATCTCTCCTGTCACACTGACCCCTCTTGTGACACTGCCCTCATTCTGTCACACTGCCCCTTTCTGTCACACCACTCCTCTTCTGTCACTCTGCTCCCCTCCTGTCACACCGCTCCTCTCCTGTCACTCTGCTCCCTTCCTGTCACACCGCTCCTCTCCTGTCACACTGCTCCTCTCCTGTCACACCTCTCCTCTCCTTTCACACCGCTCCTCTCCTTTTCACACCGCTCCTCTCCTGTCACACCGCTCCCCTCCTGTCACACCGCTCCCCTCCTGTCACACCGCTCCCCTCCTGTCACACCGCTCCTGTCACACTGCTCCCCTCCTGTCACACTGCCCCCCTCCTGTCACACTGCTCCTCTCCTGTCACACCGCTCCTCTCCTGTCACACCGCTCCCCTCCTGTCACACCGCTCCTCTCCTGTCACACCGCTCCTCTCCTGTCACACCTCTCCTCTCCTTTCACACCGCTCCTCTCCTTTTCACACCTCTCCTGTCACACCGCTCCCCTCCTGTCACACCGCTCCCCTCCTGTCACACCGCTCCTCTCACACTGCTCCCCTCCTGTCACACTGCCCCCCTCCTGTCACACTGCTCCTCTCTTGTCACACCGCTCCTCTCCTGTCACACCGCTCCTCTCCTGTCACACCGCTCCTCTCCTGTCACACCGCTCCCCTCCTGTCACACTGCTCCCCTCCTGTCACACCGCTCCTCTCCTGTCACACCGCTCCTCTCCTGTCACACTGCCCCCCTCCTGTCACACTGCTCCCCTCCTGTCACACTGCTCCCCTCCTGTCACACCGCTCCTCTCCTCTCACACTGCTCCCCTCCTGTCACACTGCCTCCCTCCTGTCACACTGCTCCTCTCCTGTCACACCGCTCCTCTCCTGTCACACCGCTCCCCTCCTGTCACACTGCTCCCCTCCTGTCACACTGCTCCCCTCCTGTCACACCACTCCTCTCCTGTCACACCGCTCCTCTCCTGTCACACCGCCCCCCTCCTGTCACACTGCCCCCCTCCTGTCACACCGCTCCCCTCCTGTCACACCGCTCCTGTCACACTGCTCCCCTCCTGTCACACTGCCCCCCTCCTGTCACACTGCTCCTCTCTTGTCACACCGCTCCTCTCCTGTCACACCGCTCCCCTTCTGTCACACCGCTCCCCTCCTGTCACACCGCTCCTCTCACACTGCTCCCCTCCTGTCACACTGCCCCCCTCCTGTCACACTGCTCCTCTCTTGTCACACCGCTCCTCTCCTGTCACACCGCTCCTCTCCTGTCACACCGCTCCCCTCCTGTCACACCGCTCCCCTCCTGTCACACTGCTCCCCTCCTGTCACACCGCTCCTCTCCTTTTCACACCTCTCCTCTCCTGTCACACCGCTCCCCTCCTGTCACACCGCTCCCCTCCTGTCACACCGCTCCTCTCACACTGCTCCCCTCCTGTCACACTGCCCCCCTCCTGTCACACTGCTCCCCTCCTGTCACACTGCTCCCCTCCTGTCACACCGCTCCTCTCCTGTCACACTGCCTCCCCTCCTGTCACACTGCTCCTCTCCTGTCACACTGCCCCCCTCCTGTCACACTGCTCCCCTACTGTCACACTGCCCCCCTCCTGTCAAACTGATGCCACGAACACACGATCGTTTTTCGGCATGAAAAAAACAATGTTTTTAAAAACGTCACGTAAAATGATGGTATGTGGGCTTCACATTGTTTTTCATCTTCGGAAAAACGACAAAAAAAAATTCTAACACGCTGCAGGTTTTTTCACGTTTTTTAAAATGTCGTTTTTCGGGTTGTTAAAAATGATTGTGTGTGCGCAAAAATGATGTTTTAAACCCGCGCATGCTCAGAAGCAAGTTATGAGACGGGAGCGCTCGTTCTGGTAAAACTAGCGTTTATAATGGAGATCGCACATTCATCGCTCTGTAACAGACAGAAAATCGCGAATCGTCTTTTACTAACACAAAATCAGCAAATGCAGCCCAAAGGGTGGCGCCATCCACATGGAACTTCCCCTTTATAGTGCCGTTGTACGTGTTGTGCGTCACCGCGCTTTGTTCATCATTTTTCAAAAACGATGGTGTGTGGGCAACGCCGTTTTTAATGATGAAGTTGGAAAAACGTTGTTTTTTGGACATGCTGAAAAACGATTGTGTGTACGCGGCATCAGGGTGGCCACATTTCCAAACTGCCATTCAGGGACACCCTCCCTCTCTCACCTTCCCCAAAAAAAAGATGAGCGGGTGGGGGGGGGAATGTAGTCTCGGGGTTGATGGGGAATTTGGAGGCGGGTTATTTGTCAGGTGAATGTGCCACTTGCCACCAGATGCAGCGCTGTCACCAGGGCCATCTTTAATATTGATTGGACCCTGGGCAAACAAAATTTGGGGGCCCCCCATGCAATTTCACTCCCCCCCCTGCTCTGAGTCATACAATAAATATCAGCTAGACGTACAATCAGTTTTCTGTATCAGATCAGGCAGAGATTGTGATCGGTTTCCAGAGGTTACAGCATATCATGATTACCTCTTACAGACTGGTTGCTAGAGGTTACAGCACACATTACGGCTCACTGATTAGTTGCTAGAGGTTACAGCACATGATTTCTGCTCATTGATCGGTGGCTATAGATTACTGTACAGTAATACTGCTCAATGATTGGTTGCTAGAGGTTACAGCACATCATCTCCTCACTGCAGAGGGGCGTGATATACATATGAATGCCGCCTTAATTTACATATCAATGCCCCTGCTATTTGCATATGAATGAAGGTTATTTTGGTAAATAAACACCAGGGGCCAGATTCAGTAAGAAGTTACGCGGCTTATCTCTAGATACGCAGCGTTACTTCTAACCTACGCCGGCGCATATGTTTTCTGTATGCAGAAAACAAGATACGCCGGATTGCAGCTAAGAGCAGAGTAATTGTATTACGCCGTCGTATCTTAAAGGGGTTGTAAAGGTAAAAGTTTTTTTACCTTAATGCATCCTAAGGTAAAAAAACATCTCACAGCACCGCCCCCCCCCCCCGAGCCCCCGTTTTACTTACCTTACTGTTCGAATCTCCCGGGCGCGTCCACGTCGTCCTCTTCGGTTCCCAGCCTGGTCGTTGATTGGCTAGGCTGGGCGGATTCATAGCAGAGTAGCCATTGGTTGGCGCTGCTGTCAATCACAGCGGATGACGCGGCACGCAGGGGGGCGGAGCCAAGTGATACAGTCGGCGGCTATGGCCGTCGCTGTATCACGGGAGCGCGCTCGCAAAAGCTCTCCACCGCGCGAGCGCCCTCGCATGAAGGTAGAGAGCTTTTGCGAGGAGGAGCCCAGACAGCCGCCGAGGGACCCCTGAAGACAGCTTTCCGGGCCACTCTGTGCAAAATGAGCTGCACAGTGGAGGTATGTATCACATGTTTGTTATTTAAAAAAATATATATTCCTGACTTTAGTGTTCCTTTAACTGCAATTTTAAAATGGCCGCTAGGGGCGTTCCCGCTGATTTACGCCGAGAATATGTAAATCAGCGAGATACGCCAATTCATAAACGTACGCGGGCCCGACGCAGTGCATTTACGCCGTTTCCGTAAGGAGTCTCCCGGCGTAAAGATAAACCACCAAAAAGCAGGCGCATCCTATGTTAAGTATGGACGTCGTGACCGCGTGAAATTTCAAAACGTTTAAGTCGTTTGCATAACTCGTCCGTGAATGGGGATTGACGTCATTGACGTTCACGTCGATAACACCGTCATATTTTGGAGCATGCGCACTGGGATACATTGACGGCCGGCACATGCGCAGTACGTTCGGCGCGGGATTGCGCCTATTTTTTTTTTTTAAACCATAAAGATTTTATTGTGAAGATTTGCGGCTCTGTGAGCCCAAACATAAAAAGTAATACAAATAAAAACAAAACAAAAAAAAATAAAAAAATCTTTTTCGTACAGGCACATTTCGGCAAAACACAGATACTATGGGCCAGATTCAGGTAGAGTTAGGCTGGAGTATCAGTGATTCAGGTAGAGTTAGGCAGGCGGATCCAGTGATCCGCCAGCCTAACTGTCACTTTAAGCCGGCGTTTTTGTTTTCTGTAACCAGAAAACAAGAAACGCCGGGTTGAAGTTCCGATGCGATCAGCGTAAATGAATTTCGCCATCGCATCGTTACTTCAACTTAAAAATGGCGCCGGGGGCGTTCCCGCCGATTTACGCTCAAAAAATATGTTAATGAGCGGAAATCGGCAATTCACGAGCGAATTCGGGCGCGACGCAGTGACGTTACGACGTTTCCGGAAGCGATACGCAGCGCATAGATAAAGCAGCCCCCTAGTGGATTATCCTATGTTAGGTATAGGCGTCGTCATCGCGTCGGAAAAAAAAAAATGGCGTCGCTTGCGTAAAAAGTTCATGAATGGGAATGTGACGTCATTGACGTTCATTCAGAGAATTTGGAGTATGCGCACGGGGATGCTTTGACACTCGACGCATGCGCAGTACGTTCGCGGCGGGATCGCGCTTAATTTAAATACTACACGCCCCGTACCCCTGTGCCCTTGTAGGCGTAAGGTGGCTAATAGGATCATAATTCATATATTACATGAGATGGGACATTAATAATAATTCATATGGCAGGATACTGAGATATTAAGGTGTTCTTACTTGACATCTGCTACACAGTAGAGGGACATTACAAGCTTATTCAATGCTTAGCTCCGGCTATTGAAATGTTAAGTGACCCGGCTTGTGAAAAACATTTCATGGTATAAAGGTGTTAATTGCATCAGGGCCTGAAATACCTTTTGATTGTGTGATTCATTGTGTTTAAAACAATGTGTTAAAGTCTCTATTCAGATGTACTGAATTAGCATGTCAATTATGTTTAGGAATGTATTGCTGCCCAGGTGTCCAGACCCTTTAGGGACAGTACGTCTGTCTAGATAATGTGATTGAGGTTCCTTGTATGTGTGTGAAGATTATCTGTGATTGTGTATTATTCAAGGTTAATTTAACTCTATTGATGATGCGGTGCCCAAATGTCTAGCTACTGATTAGATAATTAGCCTCAGTGTGTGAATAGGGGGGTGGAGATTGCATTGTCCTGTGATTAACTGTAACATCTTGTACTGTATAAAAAGCAGAGAAGAAACCAATAAAGTGTTCATATCTTTGGAAGCAAGTACAGAGCAGAGTCTCGTCTTGATTATGGGAAATGGAATGGATCGTGTATGCAAGATTGTCGCAGTGTGTCAGATAAGCTTGTCGTGGTTGGATGGAAGGTCGTAAACGGTGGTGACTGTTACAGTTAGCAAGTATGAGGCATCTGCTTTGGGCCCCTCAACAATGACAGGGCCCAGGACATCTTCCCCTTTTGCCCTGCCTTAAAGATGGCCCTGGCTGTCACTCCCTCTACATGAGCCACGTGTGTAAAAGGAAAGGAGTGGAGTCACTATCTGCAGTGTGAACATCACACCAGTACCTGCTGCTTGCCGCTGGGTGCCGGAGAAGGAGGAGGTGACAAGGTGGGTGGGGACAGCAGTGCTGCACTAGATGCAGGCCTCGCTCCATGGTCTCACTGTCTGAGAGTAAATTGTCACTGATTGCAAGATGCCAGGCAGCGCCGGCCCTAGCAACCAGTTCCGGGAATGTAGTTACTAGTTAGTAGGGGGTGGCTGTGTCCTCTATTTCATTCCGGGACATTGTATTGTCCCAGAATGAAGGTGCCCAGGACCCGGGACAGATATGTCAATTGCGGGAAATGTGGGCACCCTAGTCACACTGCTTCCCCAAACACACTGTCCCCCTCCTGTCACACTGCCCCCTCCTGTCACACTTACACCATCCTGTCACACTGCCCCCCCTCCTGTCACACTGCCTCCCCTCCTGTCACACTGCCACCTCCTGTCACACTGCCCCCTCCTGTCACACTTACACCGTCCTGTCACACTGCCCCCTCCTGTCACACTGCCCCTTCCTGTAATACTTACACCATCCTGTCACACTGCCCCCTCCTGTCACACTTACACCATCCTGTCACACTGCCCCCTCCTGTCACACTGCCCCCTCCTGTCACACTTACACCATCCTGTCACACTGCCCCCTCCTGTCACACTGCCCCCTCCTGTCACACTGCCACCTCCTGTCACACTGCCCCCTCCTGTCACACTTACACCGTCCTGTCACACTGCGCCCTCCTGTCACACTGCCCCCTCCTGTCACACTTACACCGTCCTGTCACACTGCCCCTCCTGTCACACTGCCCCCTCCTGTCACACTGCCACCTCCTGTCACACTGCCCCCTCCTGTCACACTTACACCGTCCTGTCACACTGCCCCCTCCTGTCACACTGCCCCTTCCTGTCATACTTACACCATCCTGTCACACTGCCCCCTCCTGTCACACTGCCCCCTCCTGTCACACTGCAACCTCCTGTTACACTGCCCCTCCTGTCACACTACCCCCTCCTGTCACACTGCCCCCTCCTGTCACACTGCTCCTTCCTGTCATACTTACACCGTCCTGTCACACTGCCCCCTCCTGTCACACTGCCACCTCCTGTCACACTGCCCCCTCCTGTCATACTTACATCATCCTGTCACAGTACTAAGGCGGGAGATTTCCAGGACACCAAACTTTAGGAAAACCATTTTTATGTCACATTGGCCAACATATCAATCATACGACTCACACCAGAGCCACAAATGCCCCGTCTGTAGGTGATGACAGAATACAAATAACTTGCAATAGTGAAAAGCTCAGAGCAAAGTAACATAATGGAGTGTGTGGAGGGCTGGCATGACTTAGTAACAGGGGACTGGTGTGTAAGGGACATGTGGATTGGCTGGCCAGGGTGGGGGTGGAGTCATGAAGCTTATAATTAGGAAGGATCCCACCCCCGGGTAACACAGCATGGAGCGACGTTCACGGGGCAGGATCATGTCCGGCGTGAATGCATTGCTGTCCCAGCTGCAGGCGGAGGCTGAGACTCATGGCTCGGAGTGGCTACAGGACAGTTGTGGCCGATACTGGTGAGTCCGGCGGCATCGACCAGCACGGGGGGAGAAACGCGGGGCGAGCTCGGCAGTTTTGCCCCTTGAAGTGCTTATCTTCCGTCTCCTTCCCCAGGGTCCAGCGTCACACAGGGAGTCCCCATTCGTGGGCCCCTCCAGGCCCCCCTGCGAAGTGCGCTGCTATGCCAGCAAAGGGGGGGACCAGAAGGAATCTCCAGCATGGATGGGGCTCAGCACGCGGCGGCTCAGTTAGCCCCGGCGCTGCCTCATTACCCGCTCGGTGTGTGGAGTCAGTAGCAGTGGGCCCTACCCCCATGGTAATGTCACGGGGTGCGGTGCCTCAGCACGGGAGATCTAAAGGCGCAGTGGCTGGGCCTTCCAATTCCACGGCCGGCAGCCTGGAAAGAACTGAGGGGGATGCAGTGAGGGGGAGTGATGGCAGTGGTGGAGGCAGCAGGGCTGGGACCAGCCCCCCCGGTCTGGGGAAGTCATCGCAAAAATCTGTGGGCGGGTCTGGAGCGCGGAGGAGGGGGCAGTTGGAAGCCAGACCCTCTGCAACCAGGGATCCCTCCTGTAACGGATTGAACCGTGACAGACTGAGATTCTCCTATGTCTAGGGTCACCTTATGTCCACTAGGGCCATAGGGTGACAAAGAAATTATATCATATTACATGAGATGGGACATTAATAATAATTCATATTGCAGGACTGGAATATTACAAAGTGGATGTCTTGAGATATCACAAGCTGTTGCCTATTCAATATGGACACACATGCTTTTGAAAGGTGTTAATTGCATCAGGGCCTGAACAACCTTTTGATTGTGTGATTCATTGTGTCTAAAACAATGTGTAATAGTAAAAAATCAAGGGAGTTTGGGACTTTAAATGAGGCCATGAACAAGGTGGGGGTATAGGGTAAAAATTACATATTTATTAATCATAGTAGGGTATACAGCACATATCAATGACAAGAACTACTGATAGAAAAAACATTGTAATAAATATAATTTCATAAGATTTACAATCACATGGTTCTGTGCATAAGTAAAAATCGGCAACAAGGGTACATCAAGTATATGGTAACCTAGCGCCACGTAGTGGTCACAGTAATACATATATACATTTCCAAAGATTATTATATGTACATAGATTGTAAAAAATAAATAAAACAGCACTTGCAGAGGGAAAAAAATATGGAACAGTGAAATCATGATTAGTAAGTACGATAATTTTGAGTCGTTGATGTGATATTGTCACATGTCTGTATCTTAAATTGCCCGACGCGTTTCGTGTAAACCACTCATCAGGGGCAGATAATCAGAGGTGTCTAAGATAAAAGTAGAATAGGATGAGTATGAAGGTAACTAATCATAATAGGAAGAGGGCGGATAAGCCCCACCTAAATTACTTACATGGAAAAACTGCAGTGGGATGTGACAAGTAAAGAGCCTGGACCAAAAGGTTACCTGTCCCGGGAGCTGAGGTACAAAAGAGCAGCGTGCTGGCAGGGCGCATAGCCTCACCCCCTACAAGACGCAAGCCCAGAGTGCCAATATTCAAGGTTGGATACAGTGTTTCATCAGTCATGGATACCTGAAGGGAGTCTAAGAATAAAGAATACATAAGAAGTATATAATAGTATCCTGATAAGATATGAAGGATACAAATGAATATTGGATGAGCAAATATAGAGATAATCTATCTATAAGGGTATCTAAGTAATAGAGTAAAGTAGATGACCATATGTATAATATCCAAATGGCCAGAGGGTATAGCTAATGAAAAAATAAACAAATAACAGGGACAATCCTCAATTGCTCACAAACAATGGGTTAGAGTAAAGATTAGCTGGTAGAGGGAAAAATTAGGGGGCCTGATATGGCTTACCTGCATCCTAAACTGGTAAGGACTGAACTGTTAAGGCAGGGTATACCTGTCCTGGAAGTTGTAGCACTTGGACTGCGTGGGAGAAGGTAAGGTACAGCTGACCTGCACATGTGCACGCTGATATGTACCAGCATCACACAGGCGTGGCCACGGTGGGGAGGGACTCTGACACACGAGATATCCGCGTGTGGAGAGCACCCATATTCCCCAACTGGACCGGCTAAGATAGAGGAACACGTGACCCACGTCGTGACGCTTCGAATGACGTCACATGTGAGTCAGGAGGTGTGGCGCCGATGCGTAGGGGGCGCCCACCCACCCCCCATTCCTAAGGTGATTCCTCACCGCCCCTGAAAGGAAACAGAGGGGAAAAGGTGGCGGGGGAGCACACGGTAAGCATCGCAGCTCCCGGATTACAGGCAAAGACTGGACCTGGATATGCATGGACAGCAAACCCAACCCATATCGTGACACAAAGCAAATGTGCTGCTGAGTATCATAGGACACAAAGTGATTGTGTCCAAGATGCAAAGGACCCAGGACATGTAATATTGTCCTTAGGGTCATCAATACCTCCCACGTGGGTGGCAGGACACCAAACTTTAGGAAAACCATTTTTATGTCACATTGGCCAACATATCAATCATACGACTCACACCAGAGCCACAAATGCCCCGTCTGTAGGTGATGACAGAATACAAATAACTTGCAATAGTGAAAAGCTCAGAGCAAAGTAACATAATGGAGTGTGTGGAGGGCTGGCATGACTTAGTAACAGGGGACTGGTGTGTAAGGGACATGTGGATTGGCTGGCCAGGGTGGGGGTGGAGTCATGAAGCTTATAATTAGGAAGGATCCCACCCCCGGGTAACACAGCATGGAGCGACGTTCACGGGGCAGGATCATGTCCGGCGTGAATGCATTGCTGTCCCAGCTGCAGGCGGAGGCTGAGACTCATGGCTCGGAGTGGCTACAGGACAGTTGTGGCCGATACTGGTGAGTCCGGCGGCATCGACCAGCACGGGGGGAGAAACGCGGGGCGAGCTCGGCAGTTTTGCCCCTTGAAGTGCTTATCTTCCGTCTCCTTCCCCAGGGTCCAGCGTCACACAGGGAGTCCCCATTCGTGGGCCCCTCCAGGCCCCCCTGCGAAGTGCGCTGCTATGCCAGCAAAGGGGGGGACCAGAAGGAATCTCCAGCATGGATGGGGCTCAGCACGCGGCGGCTCAGTTAGCCCCGGCGCTGCCTCATTACCCGCTCGGTGTGTGGAGTCAGTAGCAGTGGGCCCTACCCCCATGGTAATGTCACGGGGTGCGGTGCCTCAGCACGGGAGATCTAAAGGCGCAGTGGCTGGGCCTTCCAATTCCACGGCCGGCAGCCTGGAAAGAACTGAGGGGGATGCAGTGAGGGGGAGTGATGGCAGTGGTGGAGGCAGCAGGGCTGGGACCAGCCCCCCCGGTCTGGGGAAGTCATCGCAAAAATCTGTGGGCGGGTCTGGAGCGCGGAGGAGGGGGCAGTTGGAAGCCAGACCCTCTGCAACCAGGGATCCCTCCTGTAACGGATTGAACCGTGACAGACTGAGATTCTCCTATGTCTAGGGTCACCTTATGTCCACTAGGGCCATAGGGTGACAAAGAAATTATATCATATTACATGAGATGGGACATTAATAATAATTCATATTGCAGGACTGGAATATTACAAAGTGGATGTCTTGAGATATCACAAGCTGTTGCCTATTCAATATGGACACACATGCTTTTGAAAGGTGTTAATTGCATCAGGGCCTGAACAACCTTTTGATTGTGTGATTCATTGTGTCTAAAACAATGTGTAAAATTCTCCATTCAGATGTACTGAATTAGGATGTCATTGTCTACAGGAATGTATCTGTCAGTATCGGTGCCAAATTGTCTGTCTAGATAATGTGATTGAGGTTCCTGATATGTGTGAAGATTATCTGTGATTGTGTATTATTTAAGGTTAATTGAACTCTATTGATGATGCAGTGCCCAGATGTCTAGCTACGGATTAGATAATTAGCCTCAGTGTGTGAATAGGGGGGTGGAGATGGCATTGTCCTGTGATTGGCTGTAACATCTTGTACTGTATAAAAAGCAAGCTAAGATACCATTAAAGTGTTCAGTACCAGAGCAGAGTCTCGGTTATTATGGGAAATGGAATGGATCGTGTATGCGGTATTGTCAGAGTGTGTCAGATAAGCTTGTCGTGGGTGGATGGAAGGTCGTAAACGGTGGTGACCGTTACACCTCCCCTGGTCGGCACTCATCGGCGGAGGAGGAGCCAGCGGTGTTGAAGTCGGAAGGGGAACTAATGGAGTCCGAGGAGGAGCAGCTTCCGCTGTGGGCATCGGCAGCAGTGGAGTCGGGATGGTCGGCTGGTGGGTCTTTGCCTAGGCAGCCCGGCAAGTCTCTCTTTCATTTACCTACTTCAGAATGTTTGGGTGTTTTGGCGGCTGCTAGTGCTGTGGTTAGTCTTGCTGGGGGTAATGTGGGGATTGCGGGGCCGAGCGGTACTCAGGGCGTGACACCTGGCAGCGGCATAGATGGAGTGTCGGTTTCTAGTGATGGCGGTTTCACAGGCTTTCTAGCTGGGATAAAGGAATTGGTGGGCAGGTTTGAAAAGCCTGGTGGCGCAGTTGCCGGTCCAGCAGCGGCATGGGTCCCTCCTGTGGGGGCGGATGGGGGGTCAGATCCGGCAACGGCGGTTCCCGTGGTCCTGCCGGTTGTGGACACTGCTTTCCCGCTGGTGCTGGTTGCTATGGTCCTGCCAGTCGCGGTCCAGCCAGTGGCAGTGGGAGCTGTGGCTCCAGTTCTGCTGGCGGATGCTAAGGCGGCTGGAGCAAGTGAGATGGAAGGTAGGCAGGAGGTGATTCGATTGGTGAAATGTGAGGTGTATATATATGTTTTGAAGGGCCATTGGGTGCACACATGAAATCAGAGTATTTGGAGATTTTCTCTCTTCTCCCCTTGGAGAAATAAAATTTGGATAGGGTCAAGCCGGACGAATCCAAGAAGAAGGAGAAGCGTAGGTATCGGCTGATTTTGCGGACATTCACTAACTGGTTGCAGGTTTTTGCAATTCTGGCATGTGTGGTAGGGGAAAAGAAGAGAACAGTACTGCTTGGCTCTCTTCTGTTACCAGGATGCGATCGGGGAGGCGTATACGGTTTATGGGGGTTCCGTGTGGCTGAAGTATGAGGAACAATTTCGGCAGCGGATGTCTGTGCACCTGGATCTGCGATGGAACCACAAGGACATGAACCTTTGGCTGCGATTGATGATGGCAGCGAAGGCCACCGGGCCAGTTTTTTCAGGGGGTGGGGGGTGGTGGACCATCTTCCCAGGGACAACCGGCCAGTAGGGTATAAGGGGTCTGTTGGCAGTATAACTCGGGTACCTGCAGGTTTGGAGGCACCTGTCGCTACAAGCACAAGTGCTCCGGTTGTGGGGGCTCCCACACTTTGTCCAAGTGCTTTAAGAAAGGCAAGGGTCATCCCGGTGAGTCTGCTAACAAGAGAGAGGATGCCCATGATGATGGAAAGGATGCGGCTGTTTCTCGGTAGGTATCCGGACAAGGGGGCGGCCGCATTCCATGCACCTTAAAGGGACACTAAAGTCAGGGCTTTTTAAAAAAAAAAAACAACAAACATGTGATACTTACCTCCACTGTGCAGTTCGTTTTGCACAGAGTGGCCGGGAAAGCTGTCTTCTGGGGTCCCTCGGCGGCTGTCTGGGCTCCTCCTCGCAAAAGCTTTCCATCTTCATGCGAGGGCGCTCGCACGGTGGAAAGCTTTTGCGAGCGCGCTCCCGTGATACAGCGGCGGCCATAGCCGCCGACTGTATCACTTGGCTCGGCCCCCCGGCACGTCGCGCCATCCGCTCTGATTGACAGCAGCCTAGCCAATCAACGGCCAGGCTGGGAACCGAAGAGGACGACGTGGACGCGCCCGGGAGATTCGAACGGTCAGGTAAGTACAACGGGGGCTCGGGGGGGGCGGTGCTGTGAGATGTTTTTTTACCTTAATGCATAGGATGCATTAAGGTAAAAAAACTTGTACCTTTACAACCCCTTTAAGGGATGTTCCCCCGGTGTCTTGCAATTTGTGATCGGCACTACTGCATCCTGACGTGTTTTCAGAGAAACTGCGGAAAGAGGTGTCGCTGGGTCATATGGGGGGTTCTTATTCTGAAGTACCCTGGGAGGATTTGGTGGTTTCCCCACTGGGGGTGGTCCCGAAGAAGGAGCCCAATAAGTTTTGGTTGATTCACCACCTCTCCTTCCCTAAGTGGGGATCGATTAATTACACTATCGATCCGGAAGCTTGTGCAGGGAGCTATACCTCGTGGTATACTGGATGCGGCACTATGGGCAGGGGCTACTACTTAGTATAGTTAAATGTACAGTTTGTAGAGAATATATTGACATCCCTAGGAGTTGTCAATATATTTATAAACTGTATAGCTTAGCTAGTTCTGCTATTAGTATCTGTCAGGCAGGAGATTGTGCTTGATGCTCTAACGTGTTAGTCAACGTGTGCTAGTTAATTGCACATAGATGCATTAACTGTTACTGCACGTGTGCTATTTATTTGCACAGAAAGGCAGTTGCTGTTAATGCAAGTGGGCTATTGAATTGCACAAAAACGCAGTTGCTCTGACTGTGCGTGTGCTGTTTAATACCACCTTGGCGCATTTGGGGTCACTGCACATGTGCTGCTACATACCACCTGAGCGCATTTGGGGTCACCGCACGTGTGCTGTTACATACCACCTGAGCACAGTTAGTGTCACTGTACGTATGCTGTTACATACCACTTGAGCGCATTTGGTGTCACTGCACGTGTGCTGTTATATACCACCTGAGCGCAGTTAGTGTCACTGTACGTGTGCTGTTACATACCACCATAGCGCATTTGGGGTCACCGCACGTGTGCTGTTACATACCACCTGAGCGCATTTGGGGTCACCGCACGTGTGCTGTTACATACCACTTGAGCGCATTTGGTGTCACTGCACGTGTGCTGTTACATATCACCTGAGCGCATTTGGTGTCACTGCACGTGTGCTGTTACATATCACCTGAGCGTATTTGGTGTCACTGCACGTGTGCTGTTACATACCACCTGAGCACAGTTAGTGTCACTGTACGTATGCTGTTACATACCACCTGAGCGCATTTGGGGTCACCGCACGTGTGCTGTTACATACCACCTTAGCGCATTTGGGGTCACCGCACGTGTGCTGTTACATACCACCTTAGTGCATTTGGGGTGACCTCACGTGTGCTGTTACATACCACCTTAGTGCATTTGGGGTCACCGCACGTGTGCTGTTACATACCACTTGAGCGCATTTGGTGTCACTGCACGTGTGCTGTTACATATCACCTGAGCGCATTTGGGGTCACCGCACGTGTGCTGTTACATACCACCTGAGCGCATTTGGGGTCACCGCACGTGTGCTGTTACATACCACCTGAGCGCATTTGGGGTCACCGAACGTGTGCCGTTACATACCACCATAGCGCATTTGGGGTCACTGCACGTGTGCTGTTACATACCACCTTAGTGCATTTGGGGTCACCTCATGTGTGCTGTTACATACCACCTGAGCGCATTTGGGGTCACCGCACGTGTGCTGTTACATACCACCTTAGCGCATTTGGGGTCACCGCACGTGTGCTGTTACATACCACCTGAGCGCAGTTAGTGTCACTGTACTGTGCTGTTACATACCACCTGAGCGCAGTTAGTGTCACTGCACGTGTGCTGTTACATACCACCTTAGTGCATTTGGGGTCACCTCATGTGTGCTGTTACATACCACCTGAGCGCATTTGGGGTCACCGCACGTGTGCTGTTACATACCACCTTAGCGCATTTGGGGTCACCACACGTGTGCTGTTACATACCACCTGAGCGCATTTGGGGTCACCACACGTGTGCTGTTACATACCACCTGAGCGCATTTGGGGTCACCGCACGTGTGCTGTTACATACCACCTGAGTGCACTTGGGGTCACCGCACGTGTGCTGTTACATACCACCTTAGTGCATTTGGGGTCACCTCATGTGTGCTGTTACATACCACCTGAGCGCATTTGGGGTCACCGCACGTGTGCTGTTACATACCACCTTAGCGCATTTGGGGTCACCGCACGTGTGCTGTTACATACCACCTGAGCGCAGTTAGTGTCACTGTACTGTGCTGTTACATACCACCTGAGCGCAGTTAGTGTCACTGCACGTGTGCTGTTACATACCACCTTAGTGCATTTGGGGTCACCTCATGTGTGCTGTTACATACCACCTGAGCGCATTTGGGGTCACCGCACGTGTGCTGTTACATACCACCTTAGCGCATTTGGGGTCACCACACGTGTGCTGTTACATACCACCTGAGCGCATTTGGGGTCACCGCACATCTGCTGTTACATACCACCTGAGCGCATTTGGGGTCACCACACGTGTGCTGTTACATACCACCTGAGCGCATTTGGGGTCACCGCACGTGTGCTGTTACATACCTCCTGAGTGCACTTGGGGTCACCGCACGTGTGCTGTTACATACCACCTTAGTGCATTTGGTGTCACCGCACGTGTGCTGTTACATACCACCTGAGCGCATTTGGGGTCACCGCACGTGTGCTGTTACATACCACCTGAGCGCATTTGGGGTCACCGCACGTGTGCTGTTACATACCACCTGAGCGCATTTGGGGTCACCGCACGTGTGCTGTTACATACCACCTGAGCGCATTAGGGTCACCGCACATGTGCTGTTACATACCACCTTAGCGCATTTGGGGTCACCGCACGTGTGCTGTTACATACCACCTGAGCGCATTTGGGGTCACCGCACGTGTGCTGTTACATACCACCTTAGCGCATTTGGAGTCACCGCACGTGTGCTGTTACATACCACCTGAGCACATTTGGTGTGACTCCGCTTGTGCTGTTACATACCACCTGAGAGCAGTTAGTGTCACTGTACGTGTGCTGTTACATACCACCATAGCGCATTTGGGGTCACCGCACGTGTGCTGTTACATACCACCTGAGCGCATTTGGGGTCACCGCACGTGTGCTGTTACATACCACTTGAGCGCATTTGGTGTCACTGCACGTGTGCTGTTACATATCACCTGAGCGCATTTGGTGTCACTGCACGTGTGCTGTTACATACCACCTTAGCACATTTGGGGTCACTGCACGTGTGCTGTTACATATCACCTGAGCGTATTTGGTGTCACTGCACGTGTGCTGTTACATACCACCTGAGCACAGTTAGTGTCACTGTACGTATGCTGTTACATACCACTTGAGCGCATTTGGTGTCACTGCACGTGTGCTGTTACACACCTCCTGAGCACAGTTAGTGTCACTGTACGTGTGCTGTTACAGTACATACCACTTGAGCGCATTTGGTGTCACTGCACGTGTTCTGTTACATACCACCTAAGCGCATTTGGGGTCACCGCACGTGTGCTGTTACATACCACCTTAGCGCATTTGGGGTCACCGCACGTGTGCTGTTACATACCACCTTAGTGCATTTGGGGTGACCTCACGTGTGCTGTTACATACCACCTTAGTGCATTTGGGGTCACCGCACGTGTGCTGTTACATACCACTTGAGCGCATTTGGTGTCACTGCACGTGTGCTGTTACATATCACCTGAGCGCATTTGGGGTCACCGCACGTGTGCTGTTACATACCACCTGAGCGCATTTGGGGTCACCGCACGTGTGCTGTTACATACCACCTGAGCGCATTTGGGGTCACCGCACGTGTGCCGTTACATACCACCATAGCGCATTTGGGGTCACTGCACGTGTGCTGTTACATACCACCTTAGTGCATTTGGGGTCACCTCATGTGTGCTGTTACATACCACCTGAGCGCATTTGGGGTCACCGCACGTGTGCTGTTACATACCACCTTAGCGCATTTGGGGTCACCGCACGTGTGCTGTTACATACCACCTGAGCGCAGTTAGTGTCACTGTACTGTGCTGTTACATACCACCTGAGCGCAGTTAGTGTCACTGCACGTGTGCTGTTACATACCACCTTAGTGCATTTGGGGTCACCTCATGTGTGCTGTTACATACCACCTGAGCGCATTTGGGGTCACCGCACGTGTGCTGTTACATACCACCTTAGCGCATTTGGGGTCACCACACGTGTGCTGTTACATACCACCTGAGCGCATTTGGGGTCACCGCACGTGTGCTGTTACATACCACCTGAGCGCATTTGGGGTCACCACACGTGTGCTGTTACATACCACCTGAGCGCATTTGGGGTCACCGCACGTGTGCTGTTACATACCACCTGAGTGCACTTGGGGTCACCGCACGTGTGCTGTTACATACCACCTTAGTGCATTTGGGGTCACCTCATGTGTGCTGTTACATACCACCTGAGCGCAGTTAGTGTCACTGCACGTGTGCTGTTACATACCACCTTAGTGCATTTTGGGTCACCTCATGTGTGCTGTTACATACCACCTGAGCGCATTTGGGGTCACCGCACGTGTGCTGTTACATACCACCTGAGCGCAGTTAGTGTCACTGCACGTGTGCTGTTACATACCACCTTAGTGCATTTGGGGTCACCTCATGTGTGCTGTTACATACCACCTGAGCGCATTTGGGGTCACCGCACGTGTGCTGTTACATACCACCTTAGCGCATTTGGGGTCACCACACGTGTGCTGTTACATACCACCTGAGCGCATTTGGGGTCACCGCACGTGTGCTGTTACATACCACCTGAGCGCATTTGGGGTCACCACACGTGTGCTGTTACATACCACCTGAGCGCATTTGGGGTCACCGCACGTGTGCTGTTACATACCACCTGAGTGCACTTGGGGTCACCCCACGTGTGCTGTTACATACCACCTTAGTGCATTTGGTGTCACCGCACGTGTGCTGTTACATACCACCTGAGCGCATTTGGGGTCACCGCACGTGTGCTGTTACATACCACCTGAGCGCATTTGGGGTCACCGCACGTGTGCTGTTACATACCACCTGAGCGCATTTGGGGTCACCGCACGTGTGTTGTTACATACCACCTGAGCGCATTAGGGTCACCGCACATGTGCTGTTACATACCACCTTAGCGCATTTGGGGTCACCGCACGTGTGCTGTTACATACCACCTGAGCGCATTTGGGGTCACCGCACGTGTGCTGTTACATACCACCTTAGCGCATTTGGAGTCACCGCACGTGTGCTGTTACATACCACCTGAGCACATTTGGTGTGACTCCGCTTGTGCTGTTACATACCACCTGAGAGCAGTTAGTGTCACTGTACGTGTGCTGTTACATACCACCATAGCGCATTTGGGGTCACCGCACGTGTGCTGTTACATACCACCTGAGCGCATTTGGGGTCACCGCACGTGTGCTGTTACATACCACTTGAGCGCATTTGGTGTCACTGCACGTGTGCTGTTACATATCACCTGAGCGCATTTGGTGTCACTGCACGTGTGCTGTTACATATCACCTGAGCGTATTTGGTGTCACTGCACGTGTGCTGTTACATACCACCTGATCACAGTTAGTGTCACTGTACGTATGCTGTTACATACCACTTGAGCGCATTTGGTGTCACTGCACGTGTGCTGTTACACACCTCCTGAGCACAGTTAGTGTCACTGTACGTGTGCTGTTACAGTACATACCACTTGAGCGCATTTGGTGTCACTGCACGTGTTCTGTTACATACCACCTGAGCGCATTTGGGGTCACCGCACGTGTGCTGTTACATACCACCTTAGCGCATTTGGGGTCACCGCACGTGTGCTGTTACATACCACCTTAGTGCATTTGGGGTGACCTCACGTGTGCTGTTACATACCACCTTAGTGCATTTGGGGTCACCGCATGTGTGCTGTTACATACCACTTGAGCGCATTTGGTGTCACTGCACGTGTGCTGTTACATATCACCTGAGCGCATTTGGGGTCACCGCACGTGTGCTGTTACATACCACCTGAGCGCATTTGGGGTCACCGCACGTGTGCTGTTACATACCACCTGAGCGCATTTGGGGTCACCGCACGTGTGCCGTTACATACCACCATAGCGCATTTGGGGTCACTGCACGTGTGCTGTTACATACCACCTTAGTGCATTTGGGGTCACCTCATGTGTGCTGTTACATACCACCTGAGCGCATTTGGGGTCACCGCACGTGTGCTGTTACATACCACCTTAGCGCATTTGGGGTCACCGCACGTGTGCTGTTACATACCACCTGAGCGCAGTTAGTGTCACTGTACTGTGCTGTTACATACCACCTGAGCGCAGTTAGTGTCACTGCACGTGTGCTGTTACATACCACCTTAGTGCATTTGGGGTCACCTCATGTGTGCTGTTACATACCACCTGAGCGCATTTGGGGTCACCGCACGTGTGCTGTTACATACCACCTTAGCGCATTTGGGGTCACCACACGTGTGCTGTTACATACCACCTGAGCGCATTTGGGGTCACCGCACGTGTGCTGTTACATACCACCTGAGCGCATTTGGGGTCACCACACGTGTGCTGTTACATACCACCTGAGCGCATTTGGGGTCACCGCACGTGTGCTGTTACATACCACCTGAGTGCACTTGGGGTCACCGCACGTGTGCTGTTACATACCACCTTAGTGCATTTGGGGTCACCTCATGTGTGCTGTTACATACCACCTGAGCGCATTTGGGGTCACCGCACGTGTGCTGTTACATACCACCTTAGCGCATTTGGGGTCACCGCACGTGTGCTGTTACATACCACCTGAGCGCAGTTAGTGTCACTGTACTGTGCTGTTACATACCACCTGAGCGCAGTTAGTGTCACTGCACGTGTGCTGTTACATACCACCTTAGTGCATTTGGGGTCACCTCATGTGTGCTGTTACATACCACCTGAGCGCATTTGGGGTCACCGCACGTGTGCTGTTACATACCACCTTAGCGCATTTGGGGTCACCACACGTGTGCTGTTACATACCACCTGAGCGCATTTGGGGTCACCGCACGTGTGCTGTTACATACCACCTGAGCGCATTTGGGGTCACCACACGTGTGCTGTTACATACCAATTGAGCGCATTTGGGGTCACCGCACGTGTGCTGTTACATACCACCTGAGTGCACTTGGGGTCACCGCACGTGTGCTGTTACATACCACCTTAGTGCATTTGGTGTCACCGCACGTGTGCTGTTACATACCACCTGAGCGCATTTGGGGTCACCGCACGTGTGCTGTTACATACCACCTGAGCGCATTTGGGGTCACCGCACGTGTGCTGTTACATACCACCTGAGCGCATTTGGGGTCACCGCACGTGTGCTGTTACATACCACCTGAGCGCATTAGGGTCACCGCACATGTGCTGTTACATACCACCTTAGCGCATTTGGGGTCACCGCACGTGTGCTGTTACATACCACCTGAGCGCATTTGGGGTCACCGCACGTGTGCTGTTACATACCACCTGAGCGCATTTGGGGTCACCGCACGTGTGCTGTTACATACCACCTGAGCGCATTTGGGGTCACCGCACGTGTGCTGTTACATACCACCTGAGCGCATTTGGGGTCACCGCACGTGTGCTGTTACATACCACCTGAGCGCATTAGGGTCACCGCACATGTGCTGTTACATACCACCTTAGCGCATTTGGGGTCACCGCACGTGTGCTGTTACATACCACCTGAGCGCATTTGGGGTCACCGCACGTGTGCTGTTACATACCACCTTAGCGCATTTGGAGTCACCGCACGTGTGCTGTTACATACCACCTGAGCACATTTGGTGTGACTCCGCTTGTGCTGTTACATACCACCTGAGAGCAGTTAGTGTCACTGTACTGTGCTGTTACATACCACCATAGCGCATTTGGGGTCACCGCACGTGTGCTGTTACATACCACCTTAGTGCATTTGGTGTCACTGCACGTGTGCTGTTACATACCACCTGAGCGCATTAGGGTCACCTCACATGTGCTGTTACATACCACCTGAGTGCATTTGGGGTCACCGCACGTGTGCTGTTACATACCACCTGAGTGCATTTGGGGTCACCGCACGTGTGCTGTTACATACCACCTGAGCGCATTTGGGGTCACCGCACGTGTGCTGTTACATACCACCTGAGCGCATTTGGGATCACCGCACGTGTTCTGTTACATACCGCTTGAGCGCATTAGGGTCACCGCACATGTGCTGTTACATACCACCTGAGCGCATTTGGAGTCACCGCACGTGTGCTGTTACATACCACCTGAGCGCATTTGGTGTGACTCCGCTTGTGCTGTTATATACCACCTGAGCGCAGTTAGTGTCACTGTACGTGTGCTGTTACATACCACCATAGCGCATTTGGGGTCACCGCACGTGTGCTGTTACATACCACCTGAGCGCATTTGGGGTTACTGCACGTGTGCTGTTACATACCACTTGAGCGCATTTGGAGTCACCGCACGTGTGCTGTTACATACCACCTGAGAGCAGTTAGTGTCACTGTACGTACGCTGTTACATACCACTTGAGCGCATTTGGAGTCACCGCACGTGTGCTGTTACATACCACTTGAGCGCATTTGGTGTCACTGCACGTGTGCTGTTACATATCACCTGAGCGCATTTGGTGTCACTGCACGTGTGCTGTTACATACCACCTGAGCGCATTTGGGGTCACCGCACATGTGCTGTTACATACCACCTGAGCGCATTTGGGGTCACCGCACGTGTGCTGTTACATACCACCTTAGCGCATTTGGGGTCACCGCACGTGTGCTGTTACAAACCACCTGAGCGCAGTTAGTGTCAGTGTACTGTGCTGTTATATACCACCTGAGCGCAGTTAGTGTCACTGTATGTGTGCTGTTACATACCACCTTAGCGCATTTGGGGTCACCACACATGTGCTGTTACATACCACCTGAGCGCATTTGAGGTCACCGCACGTGTGCTGTTACATACCACCTGAGCGCATTTGGGGTCACCGCACGTGTGCTGTTACATACCACCTGAGCGCAGTTAATGTCACTGTACGTGTGCTGTTACATACCACCTTAGCGCATTTGGGGTCACTGCACGTGTGCTGTTACATACCACCTGAGCGCAGTTAGTGTCACTGTACGTGTGCTGTTACATACCACCTGAGCGCATTTGGCGTGATTCTGCATGTGTGCTGTTACATACCACCTGAACGCATTTGGGGTCACTGCACGTGTGCTTTTACATACCACCTTAGCGCATTTGGGGTCACCGCACGTGTGCTCTTACATACCACCTGAGTGCAGTTAGTGTCACTGTACGTGTGCTGTTATATACCACCTGAGCGCATTTGGTGTGACTCCGCTTGTGCTGTTACATACCACCTGAACGCAGTTTGTGTCACTGCGCTTGTGCTGTTACATACCACCTGAACGCATAAACATGTCTGGAAGGACAACAAAGAGAGGCAGAGAGTCAGAAGGGCAAGCAGGCTCTGCATGTAGAGGTAACGCTGGTAGTGGATGTGGTGCATCCTCTTCAGCACGTGGCCGTGGCCGCTCGTCCTTCTTTTCGGGAGCTGGCCGTGTTGAGTCTCAACATGCTGAGAAATTAGTAGAGTGGATGACCAAGCCATTCTCATCCTCCTCATCCTCTCTCACACAGACTGATCAAAGTTTATCTGGCAAAGCAGCTGCCAAGGCGTCCTCTTCCCTCTGCACAATGGCTTCACACAATATTTCCCTAGTACAGTAGGTGACTGGGATATTGTGTCAATCTCGCTCCCTTTCTCGGCGAGATTGAGCACTTGCGAGCTCCATCGCGAGAGCCAGCGCCGAGCTGGCTTGCCGCGATGGAGAGCGAGCGCGTCATAGAAGCGACGGGGATCCGACGCGGATTCCCGCCAATTCTACACGTGGGCGGAGTTATGAATCCTGAAGGAGAAATCCCCCGCCGGATTTAAAAAAAAAATCCGGCATGGGTTCCCCCCTCAGGAGCATAACGGGCCCTTAGGTCTGTTATGGGTTGCAAGGAGACCACCCTACGCCGAAAAAAACGGCGTGGGGGTCCCCCACAATCCATAACAGACCCGTATCCAAAGCACGCCGGCCGGCCGGTCAGGAAGGGAGTGGGGGCGAGCGAGCGCCCCCCCCTCCTGAGCCGTACCGGGCAGCATGCCCTCAACATGGGGGGGTCAGGTGCTCTGGGGTAGGGGGCGCACTGCGGCCCCCCACCCCAGAGCACCCTGTCCCCATGTTGATGAGGACAGGGCCCCTTCCCGACAACCCTGGCCGTTGGTTGTCGGGGTATGCGGGCGGGAGGCTTATCGGAATCTGGAAGCCCCCTTTAATAAGGGGGCCCCCAGATACCGGCCCCCCACCCTAAGTGAATGAGTATGGGGTACATTGTACCCCTACCCATTCACCTGCAAAACAAAAGTTTAAACACAAATAAACCACACAGTGTATTGAAATATTTTATTAGTTGGCCGCCGGGGGGGGTGTGTATGATCGCTTTTAGAAAAGCGCCCCCCTCCGGCGGGCTTCTGTGGGGGGTGGGTGCCGCCGTCTGGTTCTTTTCCGCCGCCGGGGGGGGCGCTTTGATAAAAGAGCCCACCACCCGGCGGGCTTCTTTCGACGTCTTCGGCGGCGGGGGGGGGTCTTCTCCCACTCTCCGGGGTCTTCTCCCGCTCTCCGGGGGTCTTCTCCGCTGTCCGGGGGTCTTCTCCGCTCTCCGGGGGTCTTCTCCGCTCTCCGGGGGTCTTCTTCTTCTTCAGGACTCGCCGCCGCTATCTTCGTGTGTTAGCTCAATTCCTAGCGGCGGCGGTCCCCTCTTCTGCGACGTCGGCGTCTTCTTCTTCTTCTGCTCTCCAGATGTTGACGCGACGCTTCCTCCCGCTGTTATGCCCGGCGCGCGGCTCGCAGCGAAATATATAGGCCTGTCTTGTGACGTCGCAGTCCCATCATGCTCCGGTAGGTAGCACGTGCTACCTACCGGAGCATGATGGGACTGCGACGTCACAAGACAGGCCTATATATTTCGCTGCGAGCCGCGCGCCGGGCATAACAGCGGGAGGAAGCGTCGCGTCAACATCTGGAGAGCAGAAGAAGAAGAAGAAGAAGACGCCGACGTCGCAGAAGAGGGGACCGCCGCCGCTAGGAATTGAGCTAACACACGAAGATAGCGGCCACTAGGGCCATAGGGTGACAAAGAATCATGATTCATATATTACAGAAGATGGGACATTAAAAATAATTCATGTTTGCAGGATGTCTTGAGATATCAAAAGCTGTTGGCTATTCAATCTGAGCACACATGCTTTTGAAAGGTGTTAATTCAGGTCTACAAGACAAGTGACTCATACCTCTGTATAATAGGTTTTTGAAATGCGAAGTAAAGCCGGGCTTGTGAACTACCTTTCATTCTGTTGAAAAGGTGCTAATTGCATCGGGGCCTGAAAGACCTTTTGATTGTGTGATTCATTGTGTTTAAAACAATTTGTACTTGGAGCCTCTATGTGGAAGGAGGGAAAGAACAACTGAGAAAAGGTGACCTGAGGTGTGCCATAGTCACGGGGTCAGTATGCCTAAAAGGGGGCATACCCGAGAAGACATATGTATGTATGAAACAAGGTGAAAGAGTACAGATAAATAGAAAACAGAAAGGGACAGGGAGGGTGGGGAAAGACCAGCGCACGCCGACAGCACCAGCGGGCGTGGCGGCTGGTATAAGAGCCCGAAGCTCCTCCTACAAATGTAGGCGGGCCTGCGTCCCGCCTCCTAACTTGTACTTGGAGCCTCTATGTGGAAAGAGGGAAAGAACAACTGAGAAAAGGTGACCTGAGGTGTGCCATAGTCACAGGGTCAGTATGCCTAAAAGGGGGCAAAAATGCAACACTAGGACACATGTAAATAAGGATACTTTATTAACATTACAATCAATCCGCAAGATGCGCAAAAGCCAGAGACATCTCTGCAAGAGGCTCCGGAATATATCTGGCATAGCATGCAGACTTCCATCTACCCAAATTCTTGATAACATGCACCGGCACCCCCTGACGAGAAGACGCAGAAGCAGCACCGATCCGAAAAGAATGTCCCGAATATGACCTGGGATTCAACCCCAAGTTTCCTAAAAGGGTGCGGCAAAAACTAATAAACTGTGCGGAGGTGAGAGGTGCCCCGTTGACCGGCAAAAGTGGGCTATTCCTGGGAAGCTCTGCCAACTGGACCAAGAGCTCATCCAGGACAGTGACCGGGCACCACCTGGACTCCACCCTAAAATATCTAATGCTAGTACCTGGACCAACCTGCTGCGTCTTACAAACTTCAAGATGAAGGATATAATGATCAGGGGACCTGACCAATTGATTGATGGCCAATGTGCGAGACGTGGAACCTGTACGTGAGAATTCCCCCGGACGTAAAAACCCATAGAACGCTAGGTGAATCGCAGCTTTGATCACCAAACTAAGAAGTAAACCGAAAGGAGCCCGAGACAGCATGTCTGACATGGCCCGAAAAATATGCCCTGTGATAGGCAACCGGTTAGAGGTACTAGGGGGGCTGGACTTCTGGATTCCCCTCAGGATGGCCTTGACCGTGTGTGCTGCGAACAGTGACGGCCTACCCGGATAGAGGAGGGACATGAAATGTTGTATCCCTGCCAGATACCCTCTGATAGTATTTGGGGATAGCTTGAGCTGGAAGTGGCAATAGGCCACGAAAGACAGAAGATATTGATTATCATAACAGTCCGGTCGGGGATAACGTGCCAGGAAAGTCTGAAAAGCGTGCCAGGCTGTAATGTAGGCCTTCCTGGTGTTGCTGGCCAGTGAACTGTTGATCAAACCGAGCACCCCTGCTCAATGCCTGCTCAGTCCATCGTCAACAATGAGATGCGAGGAGACGGGGTGGCACTGATATCCGCGCCCGGGACCTGTCGAGAAAAGGATAATATGTCAAACCGCGACAAAGCGTCTGCCGCAGTGTTCTGAACCCCGCTAATAAATCTACAATGGACATGGAATTTGTACTGCAAGGAAAGCCACGTGAGTCTGCGAATAAAAGCCATGATGTGTAGTGACCCCGACCTCCCCTTGTTAATGATAGCCGCAGTCGCTTGGTTATCTGTGTGAAACACCACCGAATTGCCTGACCATAAGTGACCCCACGCTTGAGCAGCAGCAACTATGGGATAGACTTCAAATAATGCTGACGTCTGAGCAAAACCGGGTATCGCCCGACACTCACTTTGGCCATGGACCCACCAGCCAATGTGTACCAAAAATGGCGGCATAACCTCCAGTAGCCGCAGCATCCGTGACTACCTGGAATGATGACTCCGAAACTGCCGGGATAAACATGGACACCCCATTCCAACCCTGTAAAAACTGTTCCCACATGCGTAAATCAGCAGCCGCAGCTGCGTCCAGACTTACCACCGAATCTGCATCCGGGGCTGCGGGGAGCAGAGCCAGCAGCCGGGAGATGAAGGACCTGCCCTGAGGAATAACCCTCATGGCAAAGTTTAACATCCCCAGTAGGGATTGCAGATCCTGTCTGGTAGTGACCCGGGCCAGGGAAAACCCCTGGATCCGTTCCCTGATTCTGGACAACTTATCTGCCGGTAACCTTGCCTGCATAGCTAGAGAATCCAGAATAATACCTAGAAAGGTCAGAGAGGTGGCCGGGCCCTCCATCTTCTGAGAAGCCAACGGGACATTTAGGGCCAGATTCACGAACACTTGCGCTGGAGTATTTGGATATGCGCCGCGTAACTGTGCTGATGCGCCGACGTTTCTATGTGCCCGTACCCACCAAACTAGATGCGCCCAATAACGGCTCATTTGCGACCGCGGAACGTTCCGACGCCAGAGTATCGTCAGCGTTTATTTTCGCTGGCCGCATCAGTCGCGCCCATTGATTTCCCCTGCAAATATGCAAATGAGGGAGATTTCCCAATTCACGAACGGATTAGCACCATACGCTGGCTACATGCGCCGCGCGTATCTGATCCGTCCAGCGCAAAGTTATTTCTACAAAAGGCTGCTTTATCTTTACTCCAGACGGTCACAGGTCAGCAGGAGAGCAGCTACAGCAGCGTTACCGACGATAAGAGCTAGCTGAGCACCCCCACTTGCAAGGACAACACCTCTGTGTGCCAACATGCCAGGGGCACTCGTGGTCCTAGAACTACTGATGGGTCCCCTGGAACCAAGAAGGCGGGCACGTGAGAGGATATACCGCACTCGTATGAACCTCTTTGGCATGGGGGATGAGGAGGTGTATCGCCTCTTCAGATTCAGCCCAGATGCAATACTTGAACTAACCACAACCCTGCAGGATGACATCACCAGCCCAACACACCGATCACAAGCAGTGCAGCCACTGGTGAAGGTACTGGCAACACTTCATTTCCTTGCCAGTGGATCATTCCAGCGTACAAGTGGAGTGGTGGCTGGGATGTCACAATCCTCCATAAGCAGATGTGTGCACCAGGTTGTCCCTGCAATCCTCAGACGCATGTCCAACCATTTCATCAGACCCACCACTGAGGAGCTGCGGCAGAAGGCAATGACAGATTTCTACAACATTGCCAGATTCCCACGCACTGTGGGGGCCATTGATTGCACACATGTGGCCCTACAGCCCCCCAGTGCCACAGAGCACATATACCGCAATCGGAAGCATTGGCATTCCATCAACGTACAGGTGATAGCCGATGCCCAACGCCTCATATGGCACGTCCGTGCCAAACACCCCGGGTCCAGCCATGACAGCTACATATACCGTCAGAGCCCCATCCCAGCAGAATTTAACCAGAACATGTATGGGGACAGCTGGCTGGTTGGTGAGTGACATGGGAGTCAGGCATGACTATCCCCTCCCGTCATGCACAACAGAAATCGCACATGCATGACTAACATTCTCCTGTCTTTTACCTTACAGGTGACTCTGCATATGCATTGGGACCCCATCTAATGACTCCTTTCCGGAACCCCCAAACCAGAGGAGAGAGAAGATACAATGAAGCACACATCAAAACACGTGCAGTGGTGGAGCAAACATTTGGGCTCCTGAAGTCCCGTTTCCGATGCCTGGATAAGTCTGGGGGGGCCCTATTGTATTCCCCTACCTTTGTGTGTCAGATCATCGGTGCATGTTGCATACTACATAACTTTGCTATGAAAAAAGGCCTGCATATTGACATACGTGATGACCTGACCCCCGACCCACACAGTCCCCCCCTGCCAGAGGACACCCAGTCTGCTGATGGAAGAGCAGTCAGGAGGGTCCTCGCCGTAGGCATCTTTGGACACTAAACCAAAACATTAATAACACAGACAGTGCACGCGTGTACACCACTAATGTCCCTAGATCACACACACCACATGCACATCGCATTGGATTAGCCCAAGTCCAGCATGTAGGAGTTGGGAGCAGTAACGCCGCGTCAAGGCCCCAATGATGTCACTGTCCATTCACACACCTTTCACACGTCATTCATTCAGCCGTGGGGTTCACTTCACCACCACGGCCGAGGGTGACACCCCTTACTTTCAGGAGTGCCACCCTCTCACATTCACACACCATTCACACTGTCCCCTGCACTCCTGACCGTGTGCAGTACAAAAAGAAATTATAAAGATCATATCCTGATCAATAAAAGAAAAATAATCTCATAACCTGAGAAAAAAATAAAATAAACTCATGACCTGAGTATGTCAAAAATAATAATATAAAACCAGCACCAAAAAAAAGGCCTCATCGGGGATGCCGGGGGCTTCTTCTGGGGGCCCTCTCTGGCTCCGCAGCTGCCTGGATGGAGTGGGTGGGGGGGCATCTGGAGGTGGCTGATCCCCAGGTGGGCCACTCCTGGCAGGTGTGGCCTGCGTGCCCTCCAAGGCCCTGGCTATCCGTCCAAGGTATGTGTTCGTCTGGGCCTGCATCCGGACTGACGGGTCATCTGGTAATGCTGGGCCCGCCGACTCAGCCTCCCCTGCTCACGGATGGGCAGCACTGTTACCATGGATGGCAGCAGTGTTGGCCTGGACGGCTGCAGTGAGGTGCTGGATATCCCCCTGCACCTCCCCCAAAGTGGTGACCACTGCAGCGCAGTTAGAGCTGACATCCTGCACTGCGTTGCTGATGTTGGCAACGGAGCCAGGCTGTCAGAGACTTTCTGCAAGTGGTCCGCTATGGCCCCCATTTGTTCTGTCTGTCTGGCGTGATCCCTTGCCAACTGATCCTGGACACCATCAGACACCCCCCTGGTCTTCTGGGTCGCCTTCCTGGGGCCCGAAGATGTATGTCCTCGGGTGGAAGGTGTCGCCCTTGAGGGGCTTCCAAGGATGGGGGAGGGGACGACAGACGGGCCAGGAGAAGGGGAGGAGACCGACAAGACCAAGAAAAGTCCTGCTCTGCCACAGCC